>PISW01002783.1:178513-242437 GCA_004023785.1 Mungos mungo
CCCTCAAGGTCCATCCACTTTCCTACAAATGGCCATATTTCATTCTTTCTCATTGCCATGTAGTACTCCATTGTGTATATATACCACATCTTCTTGATCCACTCATCAGGTGATGGACATTTAGGCTCTTTCCATGTTTTGGCTATTGTTGACAGTGCTGCTATGAACATTGGGGTACATGTGCTCCTATGCATCAGCACTCCTGTATCCCTTGGGTAAATCCCTAGCAGTGCTATTTCTGTTCTTGTTTGTTTTAAAATGAAGGTCTCTGGCAATAAGGCAACCAATGCATGTCATTAGTGTGGCTCTTGCTTCCTTTACCCCCTCAGTTTTTTGGAACTTGACAGCCACGATGTTTGGACTGTGGATCACTTTTTTTTCCTACGAGTATTCATTTAACTATGAATCTTTAACTACTGGGAAGTAATTAACTCTTGGTATCAGTAGCTGAGTCTTTAAACCCCATAGAAATAGGTACATCTCGGGGCACCTGGGTGGCTCAGTCGGTTGAGCATCTGACTTCAGCTCAGGTCATGATCTCGCGGTTTGTGGGTTCGAGCCCCATGTCAGGCTCTGTGCTGACAGCTAGCTCAGAGCCTGTCTGCAGATTCTGTGTCTCCCTATCTCTCTGACCTGCCCCTGCTTGTGCTGTCTCTCTCTGTCTCTCAAAAATAAATAAAAAACATAAAAAATTAAAAAAAGAGAAATAGGTACATTTATAAGGCAGGAGAATACTTGACTGCATTTACAAATAACAACTTTATCTTATTCATGTTAGTTTTTCATGGGCCAGAAACTTATAGTAATAGTAAGTAAATTGGGGGTATCCAACATTGCATTTGACTATGACATAGTTTTTCAAAATGGAAATCTTACATTGTTAGCCAGACATTCTCTTTACCTTTCACTTGACTTAATTCACGGTACTCTAAAATATTTTATCATTCACATTAACAAGTCTTAACATGGACTTCAGAAGCAAAAGATGAAAACAACATTTTTAAAAATTATTTTTGAGAGAGAGAGAGAGAAAGAGAGAGAGAATATGAGTGGAGAAAGGGCAGAAGGAGAGGAAGACACAATCCAATCCAAAGCGGGCTCCAGGCTCCAAGCTGTCCGCACAGAGCCAGATGCAGGGTTCAAGCCCATGAACCTCGAGATCAGGACCTGAGCTGAAGTCGGACACTTTGACTGAACCAGCCAGGTGCCCAACATTTTCTTTAAAGTGAAAAGAAGCTTCCCTCCCTTCTCTACTTTGTGTTCCCAAATCACTTGTCCTGTTGTGCTGATTTCTTGTGGGAACTCTGAATATGGAGCCTATAAAATCATGGTGGGTGAGATACTGGCGGCGACTTTTTCTGCCTGACCTCTTCCGTTCATCTTGGTCCCGAACCTGGTGAAAGTCAGTTGTCATTTGTGATCTGTGTGTGTCCAAACCCGCTGGCCGTGTTTGGCCATGTAGCTTCTACCTCACCTGGCATTTGTTTGTGCCTATGGACCCTCACTCCCAAAAACCTCTGTGCATCATAATGGAGTGGTTTCTCTTCTGATTTAAGAAAAAAATAAATTAGCAAATGGTACCTGTGTGCCTTAGTGCCATGAAACCGAAGGCCATGATAAAATGATGCAAGTTATGAGCAGATGTTATGTTACTATAAAAATAAATTGTTTTTTGAGAGACAGAGAGAGAGAATGAGAGCGAGCTCAGGTGCGTGCATGCATGGGTGAGTGGGTGGTGGTGGGGAAGTGCAGAGAGAGAGAGGGAGAGAGAATCTTAAGCAGGCTCCATGGCCAGCTTGGAGCCCAACTCGTGACTAGATCCCACAACTGTGAGATCATGACCTGAACCAGAATCAAGGGTTGGAAGCTTAACTGACTGAGGCACCTCAGTGCCCCTCAAAATTTTTTATTTGAATATAGTTGATACCAGATGTTATGGTGGTTCTCTGAATCTCATAGGAAAATGGGAGCGTGTTATATTCCTCATCATGTTCTGAGAATTAAATGAGAATGTGGACATTGTAAGTTCTTTGATGTAGGAGAAAGGCTTGGAAGGTTGGAGACATAAGTAGAAAAAAACACGGAGGTGTCGTACAAGGCCCAGGGTCTAGTCTAATGTGAAATATACACTCTTTGTGAGCCTTGGTTTCCTCCTCTGTAAGAAGGACTGTAGTGACGTCCTTATCTGGTCCCCCACTGGTTGTTGAGTAGATTGACGTTGTGGAGATAATGTAGGATGTGTCGTCACTAGGTATAGATACTTCCAAATGGGACTCATCCCTAAACACCCTTAGCCAAGGGAAGGCAAGGACTGGGAATTTCCCTCAGGCAAAGGATTGCTTCCTTTCTTAGCCAACATATTCTACTTACATTAAAAAAATGACTATTTTAAGGACATTATCAATGTCTGTTTAAAAAATGCACTTTGAAGTATTCTTTCTTCATTTATATTTAGGTCTTTTATTTCTGTTATTATCAGAGCTCCCGTGGTTACCTTAAGTTAGGACATATCAGATTATTTTATTCTTTTTTATTATTATTCTTTTTTATTTTATTTTAGAGAGAGAGAGAGAGTGCAAGTAGGGGAGTGGGACCGAGGGAGAGAGTTGGATGCTCAACCAACTGAGGCACCTGAGCGCCCCAGATAATTTATTCTTAAATGTTTACTTATTTTTGAGAGAGAGAGAGAGAGAGAGAGCAAGTGGGAAAGGGGCAGAGGGAGAGGGAGACACAGAATCTGAAGCAGGTTCCAGGCTAAGCTGTCAGCACAGAGCCTGACGCAGGACTCGAACTCACAAACCATCAGATCATGCTCTGAGTCAATGTCAGATGCTTAACTGACTAAGCCACCCAGGTGCCCCTTTTATTCTTTAGTTCAGCATTTTGACTATTATGAGACTAGCCTTTTATTTATTTTTTATTGCAATATATTTGACAATCGCAGCATGTAAATTTAAGGTGTATAACATTTATTTGACAGATAATCGCCTTTTGGCCTCAAGTCAGTAGAACTCATATCTTCTTCTAAGATCTTCTAAGATCTGTAATTCCCTCATTATTTGCTTTCAACTTTTCCAAAAAAGATGTCCCCTTTTCTCTACTACTTTCCGTCTATCAGGTTTTGTGATGATGTTGCGATCTAACAGGTTTCAGATGTGCTGGAGGGACAGCGCATCTCAGATGTTGTGTGACAGTATTTTGCCGTTTCCTCAAAGCGTCCTTTCAATTTCCTGTCATGTACTTGCCTCCTGTCTTTGCTGTCATATCAACCTCTCCCTCTTTGTGTTCACAGTGTGGCCAACACACCCAGTGGGGAGTAGGCGATATGAGCTGCACCGCATCTCTTTTCAGGGGCAGGATGGTTGGGGAACAGAGAGAGAGTTCAAAGCTGGGCACTGTTCCCCTTGTCTTGTAAACTATTTTCATGAAAACTATACTGGAGCTGATTTTCCTTCAGTACCACTGATAGTCCTTCCTTCTGTGGTGCTACTGTATGTTCTAGAATGTTGACGGGTATATTAGAAGTAATGCGTGTGGGTCACAATGTGAGAAGGTGGTGGCCACAAGTGGTAGTGAGCTTTGAAACCCACCTGAGATCAGCCTGACCATTCTAGAAAGTCCTGTACGAAACCAGCAGATTTTTAGGAGGGCAGGCGAGCAGTGAGAGTGTGGTTTTCATTCCTGTTATTATTTGAAAACGATGTATTCCAACTGGAAACATAAATCTCTCCGCCCCTTATGTTCCTTTTCTTGTTTTCTCCCCTATGACTTAGGTTCACGGTGATGCTTCCTTCTGTGGTCAGGGGATTGTCCCCGAAACGTTTACGCTGTCTAATCTCCCACATTTCAGAATTGGTGGGAGTGTCCATCTGATTGTCAACAACCAGCTGGGTTACACCACTCCTGCAGAGAGAGGCAGGTCTTCCTTATACTGCAGTGACATTGGTACGTGATGTAGGGAGGCATCGCTAGGGAAGCATCCGGTTCACTGGGAGCAGCAAGCGTCCCTGGGTGTCCCGTGTGAACTGTGGGGTCAGATATGGTTAGTAGTCACCAACAGTGGTATCCACATTCCTTTAAAAGTGACCTTTGAATTCAAAGAAGTGAGACACGAGGGAAAAAGAAGGGGTGCCACCTCGAATCGCCCAGGTATCTAGTCGAATGCTCTCGTGGGAACCAAAAGTCAACACAATTAGCACAACACCGGGGTACTCGTCTTTAGGAGGCTCCGACCCCAGGTGCCCAAGGCCTCAGTCAAGAACGATACTGAATTTGGCTCAGTGGTCTTGATTAGAAGTCAGATGTGAAGGAACAAAGTTGACTTGTTTTACTCTGGAAATTAGTATTAAGAGAAAGGCAGGGCTTTTTTTTTTTTTTTAACCCATTCTTCCTACTCACAGAGTTACATGACTTGTTAGACGGTAGGAGCTCTTCCATTTTTGTACCCAGCCCCTGGCCTGGATGCCTTTTGGGGCTATCTATGTGAACATTTGTGATAAGTTTGACGGAGATACTGGAAACACATTCTAAGGCTTTTCCTTGAAGAAAACCCATTTTTTCTCAGGATACATCCTTTAATGCCCCTTTGATCTCAGGAGGAAACCTATAGTAGTAATGACAATCACAAAATAAATAGTAGTTATTACATATCAAACACTATTCAACACTTTATATGCAGTAATTCATGTAATCTTTACATCACCAGGAGCTTTAGGAGCTGTTATCCCAGTTTTATGGATGAGAAAACAGATTCATAATTTTACTAAGGTCACAGAGTAAGTCACAGAGCTGGGGCATGACCTCTTTATTGTCGGCTGGACTCCAAAGTGTGGATTCTTTTTTTTTAAATTTTTAAAAAATGTTTTATTTATTTTTGAGAGAGAACAGAGAGACAGTGAGAGCAGGGGAAGGTCAGAGAGAGAGGGAGACACAGAATCGGAAGACAGGCTCCAGGCTCTGAGCTGTCAGCACAGAGCCCGATGCGGGGCCCAAACCCACGAACCATGAAATCATGACGAACCATATGCTTAACCGACTGAGCCACCCAGGCGCCCCACCAAAGTGTGGGTTCTTAACACCCCAGGCAAATCATCTCTGAGTGTGTGGGCTGCCTCCCCACACGGGCAAGAGGACTTGGGGGTGGGCTCATGGCCTTTGGGGATGGCTCGCCAGCTTCATCTGTCTTCTCCGCCTCAGGGAAGCTGGTGGGCTGCGCCATCATCCATGTCAATGGAGACAGCCCGGAGGAGGTGGTTCGCGCCGCACAGCTGGCTTTTGAATACCAGCGCCAGTTCCGGAAGGATGTGATTGTGGATTTGCTATGCTACAGGCAGTGGGGCCACAATGAGCTGGACGAGCCCTTCTTCACCAACCCGGTCATGTACAAAATCATCAGGTATAGTTGTGAATCTTTGTTGAAGATCCCTTACCCCCTTAGTACTTGCATTCGTTTTATTATTTTTATTAGCCACCCTGAGGTAGGGGACCAACTCCCTGGGTTGCCTGGGACACGAAACTTTTGGGGCTGAACCTGGGATAGTCCTGAACAAACTGGGATCCCAGGAGGGCTCCCCAGATTCTTCAAACTCCACACGTTTACTCTATGAATAAGCAAAGGCAACTTACCAACCTCACTTGGCCGATGGGTAACTGATGTAGGAAGACTTGGGCAGGGCCCTTAGCCCGAAGCTGCTTAGTGTGCCATGGACAGGACCGGAAACAGATCCTCTGTGATTCACGTGGTGCCTCAGCAAGAGGCAGCATGATGGATTTTAAGAACCTTGAGAACTCTGCCGTCCAATATGGAAGCCAGCACCATATGCGGCCGTTGAACACTTGAAATGTGGCCATTCCTGCTGGGGATGGGTTGTGAGTGTAATAGACACTCCAGATTCCAAAGACTTTGTCTGAAAAAAGACTGTCAGCTACCTCAGTAAGAACTTTTATGTTGATAATGTATTGAAGTGACTATATTTTGAGTATACTGAGTTAAATATCCCCCCTGTTTATATTTTTAAGCGTTTCTAATGTGACCACCAAGAGAGTTTTAGTTACATGTTGGCTGGCTCTGCATTTCTCTTGAACAGCACTGAGACAGAAAGCTAATGAGACGGAGAGGAACGTGTTACTTTGGAATTTCCTTTTTTGATACTGGAAAGTACCCTAGAGCCCCCTCCCCCCACTTTATTTCCTCACAGGTATAAATTAAAGTAGAGGAATAAATTTGGTGACATTTTATAGGTCTTTCTGGTCACAGGTAGCACACTGCTCTGGGAAGAACAATTCTGGGTTCTATATTTAACTTTGAATTTAGCTGCTGAGTGACTTGATGTGGCTCAGGGCCCCATTTAAAAAAAAAATCTATCTAGTCCATCTGTCACTTTTGTCGTGATTAAATATAAAATATGTGAGCACACTGTCATTTAAAGTATTACTTGAGCATAGAGTGGCATTATTATTGTTGTAAAACCGAGATACTGATTATTATGGTTTCTGGATTATGAAAGCCACCTGAAACAGATATTAGTGACTTTGAGTTCAATACTTTTTGAAATAAAGGGGTAAGACAATGTAGGTCAGTCTAGTAAATATTTGTGCAGAATGTACCAATTCAGAGAAAAGCTCTAATTATTTCTACCTTGATGTAGATAAAAACTTATAAAGATGAATTTGTTTTTTCTTACTTGCCTGAAAGAGGTTGTTATCCACCATCAGCTTTTAGAAAAATAATAGGGGCGCCTTGGTGGCTCAGTCGGTTAAGCGTCTGTATCTCCCTATTTCTCTGACCCTCCCTGCTCACGCTGTTTCTCTTAATAAATTAAAAAACATAAAAAATTAAAAAAATAATATATTGGAGGGAAAGTTACATAACATAAAATGGATCATTTTATTTAAAAAATTTTTTTTAACGTTTATTTTTTGAGAGACAGAGAAACAGAGCACTAGTGGGGGAAAGGCAGAGAGAGAGGGAGACACAGAATGTGAAGCAGCTCCAGGCTCTGAGCTGTCAGCACAGAGCCCACCATGAGATCATGACCTGAGCCGAAGCTGGATGCTTAGCTGACTGAGCCACCCAGGCGCCCCTAAAATGGATCATTTTGAAGTGAGCAATTCAGAGGCAGTTAGTACATTGATATTGTAGTACAATCACACCCTCCATCCAGTTCCAGAACATTTCCTGCATGCCTTTTTACAGTGATGGTTCTGCGATGCCTTCGACAATGAGTGTATCTCTCATGCTTTGGTTTTTTACAAATCCGATGGACTTTTCTCTCCTCTTTCATGGACAGAGCCCGAAAGAGCATCCCAGACACATACGCAGAGCACCTTATTGCCAACGGGCTCATGACCCAGGAAGAGGTGTCGGAAATCAAAACCTCCTACTATGCAAAGTTAAATGACCACCTAACTAACATGGCCCACTACAGCCCCGCGGCCACCCACCTTCAGGCCCACTGGCAGGGCCTGGTGCAGCCGGAAGCTTGCGTCACCACCTGGAACACGGGTGTGCCCGTAGACCTCCTGCGGTTCGTTGGCGGGAAGTCCGTGGACGTGCCGGAGGGACTGCACATGCACAGCCACCTTCTGAAGATGTACGTTCAGGTAGGGAGCCTTCCACTTCCCAGGCCTCGGTTGGCTTGTGCCGCAAAGTTGTGTTGTTCTGCTCTTTTCGGCTGGGCTAATGGATTTGACATTCATTGTATGTCACCGGGTTCTGGGCACTGACCCTAGTGATGTCTTGGTAGTGATACTCTCTTAACTCAGATTTGTCTGCTTGTGCTCTTTTTCTTCTTTCCTTCGCACACACGTACAGGTTTTGGTGTTGATAGTCCGTTCAGATTTTGTCTATTTCTCATTTTCCTCTACTTACTTATTCATTCATTCATTTACACATACATGTTTAATGCATGTACATGTGCTACATGCACATTATCAGAAATACAGAAGGACAGAAATGTGTGTTTTGATTTTTTTTGATCAGTGAAGAGAACCCACTTTCCTTTGAGGGGGCCAGCTTAAATAAAAATAAATACACATCAACACACTTACCCTCAAAGGCAACCATTTAGACCCATAAGTGGGATGATGTTTTACATATTGTCTCACATTAAAGATAGATTGAAGCTTTGGTCTGCCTGGGGCTTGGGAATTTCCTGGAATGTGGGATCCTGGGAGCAAGGAGTTAACGGTCTTTGTCTTTCTTAAACTTGGGAGGAGTCACTTTGTCCTCTAAATGATTTTTACAATTCTTACTTCATTTTTAGGTTTTTTATTTTTACTTAATTGTTTATTTTGAGAGAGAGAGAGAGAGAGAGTGGGCGTGAGCAAGCCAGCAGGGGAGGGGCAGAGAGTGAGAGAGAGAGAGAGAGAGAGAGAATCCAAAGTAGGCTCCTTGCAGGAAGTGCAGAGCCCAACACGGGACTTGATCTCACAACCATGAGGTCGTGACCTGAACTGAAATCAGGAGTCAGACACTTAACTGACTGAGCCATGCAGGCACCCCTAGGCTTTTATTATGGGTATAGGGACTCTTAAAATAATCTATGTACTTACCATCCAGCTGAGGAAATAGAATATTGTAAGTGCGGTTCCCCAAGTGCCCTCCCTGGGCCGTCTCCTCTGCTTCGGGAACAGGGTTCACCACCAACCTGGGTGCCTGCTTGTTTTGCCTGTTTGAAAGCCTATAATTGTTGGGGCGCCCGGGTGGCTCAGTCAGTTGGGTGTCTGACTTTGGCTCAGAGCATGGTCTCATACTCCATGAGTTCGAGCCCTGCATTGGGCTCTGTGCTGACAGCTAGCTCAGAGCCTGAAGCCTGCTTCAGATTCTCTGTCTCCCTCTCTCTCTGCCCCTCCCCTGCTTGCACTGTGTCTCTCTCTCTCAAAAATAAAATAAAAACATAAACAAATTTAAAAACCTACAATTGCTATCATACTCTCTTGTTTCCCTTCTGCACTTTCTGTTTTATTTAACATTCTTATTTTGATACTTCCTGTTGTTGCATTATGTTTTTTGTGTAGAAAAGGGTATAGACTCTTTCAGTGTAGAAAAGGGTATAGACTCTTAAAAGTGTCTTTTTTCTCCTCCCCTTCCGTTTTTTGCAGTCCAGACTGGAGAAAGTGATGGATGGAACAAAATTAGACTGGTCTACGGCAGAAGCCCTTGCCTTGGGCTCATTACTTGCTCAGGGTAAGACATTTCTGTTTAGTTGCTGGTAGGGAATGGTTTTTTTGACATTTGCTGTATGTGACCCCTGCAGTTTTGAGAGACACTATCTCTGGTTGTTTTCAGTGACTAGAGAGGTTCTAAAATGTGTTAATCTTCCTTCCTTGACACTATTGTTTAATCTTTAGAGTAAGTCGTGTTGTAACCTTCATCAGAAAACAGACTGCAGGACATTTCTTGCTGGCACACAAAGGGCCCTGTGCTGGATGAATTGGAAAGATATTTTCTTCTAAAAATTGTAGGGCAAACGATGGCTCTCCATTCTTGTATGGACTTGCCTTACACAGACTTCTGAATATAGGACAGGTATGTTTTAATATGGTTAATCTATTGCTAAGGGAAATTCTCAGGATGAACTGATGGGTAAGAATTCAGGGTCACCGTGCCTTGTTAATACGTGGGTCATTCATGGGAATCTTTTTTTTTCTCTCTTTCTTCCTACTTGCTTGCTTAAGGTTTTAACGTCCGTCTGAGCGGGCAAGATGTTGGCCGTGGAACGTTTAGTCAGAGGCACGCAATGGTTGTTTGCCAGAACACCGATGACGCCTATATCCCTCTGAACCATATGGACCCGAATCAGAAAGGGTTTCTAGAGGTAGGATGTCTTATTGTCTATTGTTAAATCCAGGGGCTGATAATTATAGTTATAGGATTCTTAAAGCAGCTAGAAACAGATGTCAGTAACTTTAGGTTCAATCTTTTTAAAAAAAAATTTAGGGGTGCCTGGGTGGCTGAGTTGAGTGGGTGTCTGACTTCAGCTCAGGTCATGATCTCACAGTTCAGGAGTTCGAGCCCTGTGTTGGGCTCTGTGCTGACAGCTCAGAGCCTGGAGCCTGCTTCAGATCCCGTGACTCCCTCTCTCTCTGCTCCTCCTCTGCTTGCACTCTCTCTCTTTCTCTCTTAAAAATAAATAAATACATTAATTTTTTTTAAATTCCAGTATTGCTAACATGGTGTTTTAGTGGTTTCAGGTGTATAATATAGTGATTCAGGACTTCCATACCTCAACCAGGCTCATCTAGATCAGTGAACTCTTTTTTTTTAATTATTTTTTAAATTTATTTTTGAGATTCAGAGAAACAAAGCATGAGCAGGTTAAGGGACAGAGAGCGAAGGAGACATAGAATCGGAAGCAGGCTCCAGGCTCTGAGCTGTCAGCACAGAGCCCGATGCAGGGCTCGAACCCACGAACTGTGGGATCATGACCTGAACTGAAGGCAGACACTTAACCGACTGAGCCACCCAGGCGCCCTCAGTGTACTCTTAAAAACTGGTTACCACTAGTTTCTTCTCTAAGAGTCTGGTTTTTTGTGTGTGTGCCTTTTTCTTTTTGTTCATTTCTTTTGTTTCTTAAATTCTACATGTGAGTGAAATCATTTGGTATCTGTCTTTCTCTAACTTATTTTACTTTGCATGATACCCTCTAGATATTACTCAGCCATACAAAAGAATGAAATCTTGCCATTTGCAATGACATGGGCTCAATCTTTTATGAAATAAAGGGTGCTGGATGGTGGAGAATGTGGGTCGATACATTTGGAATGAAGTGTCATACCAGTGAGTAGACTAGAGCTTCTTCCTACTCTAGCTACTCCTCTGTAGTCATGTAAATGTCAAATGGATGTTCATTTTGTCAATCCAAAATTGACATTATAATCCCTGTGTTGCTGAATTCATTAAAGTAAGCCAAAAATGTGGATAATAAGCCAACATTTCTTGCCTGTTTAAAAAAAAAAGAAGTCTTGGGGCAGCTGGCTATCTTGGTTAGCAGAGATGGAACTCTTGATATCAAGGTTGTGAGTTCAAGTCCCACGTTGGGCATAGAGGTACTTTGAAGAAAAAAAAAGCCATGTTTCATCAAGGTGACCTTATTTTCTGAGGTTTAGTGGACTTGATGAATGTTTCTATGTGCTAGTTGCTGGACTGTACTCATCAGAGTCAAGGGCGGACACCAGGTCTTTTCATTTTTGCCTCTGCCAACAACTAGCATAGAGCCAGGCATATGATGTTTATTAAAATAAATTTTCCTTCAAGGTATGCTCAGTGGCACGTCATCTTTTTTTTTCTTACTCTAGTCATTTCTTTGAGTATAATCTTGAGTTTACTGATACTCAATATTAAAAAAAAATTCACTTGTTGGGGTGCCTGGGTGGCTTAGGCCATTAAGCATCCGACTTCAGATCAGGTCATAATCTCATGGTTTGTGGGTCCAAGCCCCGTGTTGGGCTCTGTGCCGATGCTCAGAGCCAGGGGCCTGTTTCAGATTCTATGTGTGTGTGTGTCTCTCTCTCTCTGTCCCTCCCCTGCTCATGCTCTTTCTCTCTGTCTCTCAAAAATAAACAAACATTAAAAATATTTTCGCTTGTCAAAGCAAGATTCTGGGATGATTACTTAAAAGGACGTGAAACTCATCTTTTCTTTACATTAGTTTAAACTCTACCCCTGGATCAAGTTATATTGGTGATCTAGTTACTGAAATGTTAAGTATCCTGCTACCCCAATGTCTTTTATTGAATTGTGACTTGATATATAGTATCAATTCATTTTGAAATTACTAGTAGAAAGCCCCATGTTAATGCCTTGCATCTGTTACGAGGTTGTCATCAAAGATTTCATAATTATCTAAAATCATGTCCTTTATTACTGTAAATTATTTTTTTTAATTTACATCCAAGTTAATTAGCGTATAGTGCAGTAATGATTTCAGGAGTAGAATCCAGTGATTCATCCCCCACATATGATACCTAGTGCTCATCCCAACAAGTGTCTTCCTTAATGCCCCTGGCCCATTTAGTCCACCCCGCCACCCACAACCCCTCCAGCAACCCTCAGTTTGTTCTCTATTAAAACCATGTCTTTTATATGTAGTACCTTAGGAGGAGCTCCTGCTTGCTCTTGGTACTGAGTGATTGGTACTTCTCTTGGTATTGAGTTAATGGAGCAGTGGTTTGTCTCTGTGGTGTGTACACCATGAATTCTGCAACTGAGTGACATTCCTCTGTCAGTAGTGGCTCCCAGGAAGAGGTGGGGGCCACTGTTCCCTTGGTGACTGCCGGCCACCAGGTTGTCCTTCCCCTCTGTCCTGTGTCTCAATCTTTGTCTTTTTTCTATCTACATTTATGTCATCACGTTGTACATTATATATATTTATGAGCCATCTCAAGGATGTCTTGGGATAAATAAAAGGATTAATAAATCTAAGGAATGAAAGTAGATGTCTGTATACAAGAGTACAAGGTTCAATGACTGGTCGGAGCAGGTGCAGCGAGTCTCCTTGGGAAGTCAGGAAAACCTTGGGAGAGGAAGCCGGATTTGAGCTGGGCCTGGAAGGCCTCGAGGAGTTGCCTAGTCTGATGCATGTGGGGAGAACATTCCAGACACCATAGCTCACACAAAGCCTGTGAAGCGAGAAGACAGGAACTACAAATAGCTTCGTGTGACTGGAGGTTAAGTTGCAAAGTGGAAAGAGGAGGAAGGAAGAGGAGACTGGCCAGATTGCCCACATGGTGAAAGCCTTGGAATGTGAGTAAGATGGAAACCATGGACGAAGTTTGAACCAGTGATCAGATTTTTGTATCAGAAAGAGCCCTCCTCATGGTACTTTGGAAGCTGAAGATGCATGAGAATATCAGACAATTTTTCCGCCCACCTTTATTGAGGAATAATAGGACAATTTCTTTGTTTTCTTTAACAAAATTTTTACTGTTTATTTATTAAGCTTTTAAAAAATGTTTTTTATTTGCTTTTGAGAGACAGAGAGAGACAGCATGAGCAGGGGAGGGTCAGAGAGAGAGGGTGACACAGAATCCAAAGACAGGCTCCAGGCTGTGAGCTAGCTGTCAGCACAGAGCCTGACGTGGGGCTCGAACCCACGAACCACGAGATCATGCCCTGAGCTGAAGTCTGACACTTAACCGACTGAGCCACGCAGGCACCCCGAATGTTTGTTTATTTTTGAGAGAGAGCATGAGTGGGGGAGGGGCTGAGAGAGAGGGAGACAAAGAATCCAAAGCAGGCTCTGTGCTACTAGAGCAGAGCCCAACGTGGGGCACGATCTCACTAAAGATGAGATCGTGACCTGAGCTTAAATCAAGAGTCAGACGCTTAACCAACTGAGCCACCCAAGTGCCTCTGTTTTATTATTTTTTTAAATTGAAGTCTAATTGACGCACAGAGTTGTATTAGCTTCAGGTATACAATATAGTGATAGTCTACACGTTATGCGTTGCTCACAGTGTAGCTACCGTCTGCCACCTTACAAGGCTATCACGATACCACGATGTTCCCTACGGTGTGCCTGTCATCCCCGTGACTTATTCGTTCCGAGACTGCAAGCCTGTACTTCCCGCTCTCCTCCACCCATTTTGGCCATTCCTCCCACCACCAACCCCACCCCCTGCAATCACCAGTTCATTCTCTGTGTTTATGGGTCTGTTTGTCTTTTTGTTTCTCTTGTTTTTTAGATTCCACATATAGGCAAAATCATATGGTGTCTGTCCATCTCTGGCTGACTTATTTCACTTAGCGTCATACTCTTTAGAATCACGTTGCGTTTAATTGTCCTCAGAGGGGCACCTGGGTGGCTCAGCTAATTGGGCGTCCGACTTGGCTCAGGTTATGATCTCGAGATTCCTAAGTTCAAGCCCTACATCGGGCTCTGTGCAGACAGCTCAGAGCCTGGAGCCTGCTTCAGATGCTGTATCTCCCCCTCTCTCTGCCCCTCCCCTGCTCATGCTCTGTCTCTCTCTCTCTCTCTCTCTCTCAAAAATAAATAAAACATTAAAAGAACAAAAAAAAATTGTCCTCAGAGATCTAACTTTGTATTCTGCTTTTCTTTTTTTTTATCTTAACGTGCCGTGATGGTTCTTTTGCTTTACTGTGCAGATAGGATGTTAGAATAATGGATTCTAACCAAAGGTAGGTCTTCTTTTGGTAACTTTCCTTCCTTTGTTTTGTGATATATTTTTTAAAAGCTTGTGTGACACAGGTTTCCTCTAAGCAGTCAAGGTAGATCATCTGAGAAGTTAATTTTGCTTATCCTTAAAGAACACCTTTAAGGCCCACATTGCATTCTGCCCCCCCTTTCCTTGTGCCACGTTCCCCCACATGCATCACTCACAGAGGACAGTAGATGTCCTTTCTCAAGAAATGAAGAGATAAATGGAGAGAGAGCTCCCCTCTGGGCCCCTCCTCCCTTCTGAGAGGTTTGTGACACTTTACACCTTGACTGATCTATGTCCCCAGCTTTCCTTGCAGTGACAGTGTTTCTGTCCTCGTCCTTTGCATTAGATCAGCAACAGCCCGCTGTCAGAAGAGGCCGTCCTGGGATTCGAATACGGGATGAGCATCGAAAGTCCCAGGTTACTGCCCCTCTGGGAGGCTCAGTTTGGCGATTTCTTCAATGGTGCTCAGATCATCTTTGACACGTTCATCTCTGGAGGTGGGTGTCGGCAGATGCTTGCCGACTGGTGCATAGCACCGGCCTCATGGGGACAAATGAATGAGATGGGGTCATTCACTTGAGGAGAGTGTAGGGCTGCCCAGCCATGTCCTGAGGTATGGCAGCTCTTGGCTGATTATGGAAGCTGTTGGAGGGCTGGGGGCCACTCGGTCACCCTACAGGCAGCACTTTCTTCAGGCCAGTGTGCTTGGCCGTAGGGAGGAGGACGTGTGCCTGCCAGCTCCTAGGTCGTCTGGCTTGAGGTCTGCACTTGGGGCAAGTTGAGTAACTGTGACATGAATACCAAGCGGGCGGTGGGGACATAGTAAGCACTTGTGATCAGAGTGGACAGCAGCCATGAAAATCCACTTCCCTCAGGGTGCCTGAGGCTCAGTCAGTTGAGCTTTTGACCTCAGCTCAGGTCATGATCTTGCAGTTCTCAAGTTCAAGCCCCACGACATAGTCGGGTTCTCTCTCTCTCTGCCCCTCTTCCACTCATGCTTTCTCTCTCTCTCTCTCTCTCTCAAAAATAAAAAATAAAGAAAATCCACTCAAGCCAGGGATGTTCAAGCATCTGAAGGCTGGTAGTTGTGCATCTTTATTGTTTTGTTTAAAAAAATTGTTTTACGTTTATTTATTTATTTTGAAAGAGACAGACAGTGTGAGTTGGGAGAGTATAGAGAGAGGGGGAAAGAGAGAGAATCCCAGGTAGGCTCTGCACTGTCAACACAGAGCCCAATATGGAGCTCGAACTCATAAAACTGTGACATTCATGACGTGAGCCAAAGTCAAGAATCAGATGCTTGGGGCACCTGAGTGGCTCAGTCGGTTAGGCATCTGGCTTCGGCTCAGGTCATGATCTCACAGTTCGTGGGTTCGAGACCTGCGTCCAGCTTTATGCTGACAGCTAGCTCAGAGCCTGGAGCCTGCTTCCGATTCTGTATCTCCCTCTCTCTCTGACCCTCCCCTGTTCCTACTGTCTCTCTCTGTCTCTCAAAAATAAAGAACATAAAAAAAAAAAGAATCAGATGCTTAACCTTAACCAACTGAGCTGCCCAGGTGCCCCTTGTTTTTTTGTTTATTTGTTTTTTTTTTGAGAGAGAGTGCAGGTGAGCAAGGGGGAGAGAGAGAGAGAGAGAGAGAGAGAGAGAGAGAGAGAGAGAGAATCCCATGAGGGGCAGAGAGGGAGAGAGAGAGAAGCAGGCCTCACCAGAAGTGGGCTCGAGCTCACCCACCCGAAAATGGGCTGGAACTCATAAACCCTGAGATCATGACCTGAGCCAAAGTTCAATGCTTAGCTGGCTGAGCCACCCAGGCGCCCGCTTGTTGTTTTAAATCATCATTTACAAAACCAGAACCTACTTATTGTACAATTCAAAGTATATGAAGTACAAGTGTGAGTCCCCGTCACCCCATTTCTGGGAGTACCCAACCCGCGGCCTGGATTTTGTGCACCCAGTCGTCCCTCTGGCCGGGTTTCTCTGTAACCTCGTGGTTGTAGGGAAGAAAAGTGCCTGGAGGAGACTGGACTTTGACATGTCCGGAGACTGTCCGGAAGTGTCCGCACCTGCAGCCTGGAGACAGTGGCCTGTGGTGTAACTGGTGCTGTCGGGGGTGGGGGGTGGGGGGAGGCAAGAGGCATCCTCGCTCAGTACGAGTTGTGTCTGCAGTGGGAGCAGAGCGGCCCACGCTGTCCTTGAAACCGGTCCAGTCACCTCGTGATCTGTCTTCCGTCTGCTTCGGCCCGTTCAGTGACCGGGTCACATAGGGCTTCAGCCAGCGGGGTGGAGAGTGTCCTGCTAAGCGTGTAACACTGCTAGGAAGTGCACGGAACGGACAGCAAACTAATTTGTGTCATTACCCGTGTCACTTCGGAGAGTTCTCACGCCCTGTCACGTGTTTTCCCAGGGGAGGCCAAGTGGCTCCTTCAGAGTGGCATCGTCATCCTCCTCCCCCACGGGTATGACGGGGCCGGACCCGAGCACTCCTCTTGTCGCATAGAGCGTTTCTTGCAGGTGTGTCTGGCGCCTTCTGGACTTCAGGAAATGCTTCCCTGCTTCCTTCGTGCTCTGAAATAGACCTACCTCCTGTGGGTACTTAATGCGTCCCTTCACCTGTGAGGCCTCATAGTTTCTGAATGAAACGGGTTCAGCGCACTGTCAGGTTTCCTTATCAACACGACGCTTTGGAGATATGAGTATCGTGGTTTTCTGGCAATTCAGGTTGTTCTTGTCTGGAAAAGATCGGTGGTTCCCAGACCAGGCTGATCCTCAAGGTCACCCACAGAGCTTTTTGTAAATAGAGATCCCGGGACCAGCACCAGATCCGATTCTGCAGAGCGTGGCCCAGGAACCTGTATTCTGACCTAAAAAATTATTTTTGAGTAATGATAGTATTTTTTATAAGATAATTAATGATCATTAAAAAAATGTTTCAATAGCCATGCAGAAATAACTAGTTATTATTTGGTAAGGATCATTACTATGTCTTTTTATGCATGTGGCTTCCTAGTATTTTATTAAGAAAATCTTCAAGCACACAGAAAAGTTATAAAACTTTACAGTGAACATTCATATGCCAATGCCTTGGATTCTACCGTTAATATTTTATTCTACTGTACTTGTTTTTATCACATCTACTCATCTGTCATCCTTCTGGCTATAAATCTGTATTATCTGGTGATGTATTTCAGAGTAAATGGAGGCACGTGTCCACCTACACGTTACAGATGCGTCATCTGTACACTCATCCTAAGTGCACGAATATCATTAATTATTTTAGCACTTGCACAGATAAAATATACAGCTAGATGGCAAATTAGTCGAAAGGTAGAACAGTAGATAGATGGATGGTTATGTCGGAAGGTAGTAATACAGAAAAATGATTTTATAAAAAGTGGCTTACAGAAATAAATAAATCGAAGGTTAGTTAAAGACTAATGTGAAATACAAAACTACAATTTAGGGAAGAAATACAGGAAATGAGTATGCGGGAGGTACAGTTTGGGAGTCCTCAGTATACAGATGCGTTTCCCTTAGGACAGCCCGCATCCCTACGCCTGAATTAGATGATCTGAACATTTGCTCCTTTCCTTCCTTTCTCTCCCAGATGTGTGACAGCCTAGAAGAGGGGGTAGATGGAGACACGGTGAACATGTTCGTGGTACACCCAACTACTCCTGCACAGTATTTCCACCTGCTCCGGAGACAGATGGTCCGGAATTTCCGCAAACCCCTCATTGTCGCTTCTCCGAAGATGCTACTCAGGTTCCCTGTAAGTAGAAACAACTGGTTAGGAAGCCTTTCTCCTTCTGTCATTTCTAGATGCATTTTCCTCTATTTTCTATATCCGTTGTTATTTATTTAAAATGATTTTGACTTTTAAAAATTTTAATTCCAGTTAGTTAACATACAGTTTATATTAGTTTCAGGGGTACAATATAGTGATTCAATATTTCTATGCATCCCCCCTGTGCTTACCAGGATACGTGCACTCCTTAATCCCTGTCACTATTTAACCCAACACCCTCACCACCTCCCTTTGTGTCTATTTATATTTAAACATAAACATCCAGGGACACCTGGGTGGTGGTTAAGTGTCCAACTTTGGCTCAGGTCATGATTTCACAGTTCGTGAGTTTGAACCCTGCATCGGGCTCTGTGCTGACAGCTCAGAGCCTGGAGCCTGTTTCAATTCTGTGTCTCTCTCTCTCTGCCACTCCCCTGCTCGCACTCTGTCTCTCTCTCAAAAATAAACATTAAGAAGTTTTTAGAAACATCTTTTAATTTTATTTTCTTAAGTAAAATTTTTTTTAATGTATATTTATTTTTGTGAGAGAGAGAGAGAGACAGCACAAGCAGGGAGGGACAGAGAGAGAGGGAGACACAGACTCTGAAGCAGGCTCCAGGCTCCGAGCTGTCAGCACAGAGCTCAGGGCTTGAACCCACGAACCGTGAGGTTGTGACCTGAGCCAGTCAGACGTTTAACCAACTGAGCCACCCAGGTGCCTAACCTTCTTAGTTTTAACTGGCCTCGCAGCTTTCTCTCTTTTAAAAAAGTCTTTCCAGAGTAACTAGGAATACAGAGACCACTTCATCTCGCTGTGAGCAGAAACAATTCTTCAGAAAAAGTGTTAAAGTGCAAAGAGTCTAAGCACTGATATCCTTCCCTTTTCTGTGGGGAGTGTGTTCCAGGACTCCCAGGGGACACTGGAGACCGCAGAGAATACCAAACCCGATGTATACTATGCTTTTTCCTAGACAAACCTGTAGTAAAGTTTAATTTATAAACTGGGCACAGTTAGAGCTTAACAACAATCATTAGTAATAAAATATAACAGTCGTAACAATATACCATAATAAGGGTTACGTGACTGTGGTCTTTCTCTTGAAATACCTTCCTGTACTGTACTCACCCTTCTTGTGCTGTGCGGGGTAATAAAATGAGGAGTTGAAGCGAGGTGAATGACGTAGGCACTGTGACGTGGTGTGAGGCCGCTAGTGACCTTCTGACATATGTCACGATGAAGATCATCCGCGTCCGGTCAGCCGTGTGTGACACAAACTGTGGAAAGCAAAACCACGGGTAATGACATCTACTATACGTATTAATGGTAGCAAGTTGGGAATTTAAAGTATTTGGATGAAAACCAGTGATACTATTCATTAGCTTTTACTTAGATTTTTTTCTGTTAAATGATATACTCCTGTTTCAAACATTACCACAATTTCCACCCACTCTCAACTCCAGCTCCTTTTCTTTTCCTTAGTGAAAGCCCAGCGCAGGGCTTAAACTCATGATCCAGAGATTATGAGTCTCGTGCTTTACTGACTGAGCCAGCCCAGCGCCCCTCCTGCGCTTTCTGATTCCTGCCATAGGAGGTGGGAGCTGAGCAAGGGCTCCGGTTCAGGATGGAGAAAGATTGATTCTATCACACATTATTGAGCAACAAGAATAAATACAGAATACATATTTATATATATTATATCTATATATAATTTATATACAATATATTTTATTTCATGACGTATATATTTTTATTTTATTCTCTTCATTAATATTATTTTTTTAGGTTACATCACCGTACGCTGCATTAGTGTGGCTGCTATCGGACCCATCAAAGTGGCACATTCCCAGTTGGGGCTAGACTATAGGATATGAACTAGATGAGGAAATGGGATCAAATCCCTAACCTTACCTTCATTGATGGTCTACTCTCTGTTCTTTGCAACAAGTATTTATTTAAATTGAGCTCCTTAATACCATTTCTTTTCATCACAGAAGTATCTGTGTATTGTTCCTGTTTGTTCTGTGACTCATTAAGTTTCACTTATAAATTATGGTCAAAATCTTGGGGCGCCTGGGTGGCTCAGTTGGTTGAGCATTGACTTCGACTCAGGTCATGATCTCACGGTTTGTGGGTTCAAGCCCTGTGTCGGGCTCTGTACTGACAGCTCAGAGCCTGGAGCCTGCTTCAGATTCTGTGTCTCCCTCGCTCTCTGCCTCTTCCCTGCTCATGCTCTGTTTCTTTCTGTCTCAATAATAAACACACAAAAAAATTATGGTCAATATCCTAAAGAAGGAAATCATTGTCCTAGCTTAGCTGTTTTCATTCACAGGTTCCATGAACTGTCCTCTCCAATTCCAAGAAATTAAAGCATATTTTTTATTGATATTAAAGTGTGATTGAACTGAAATGTTGATTCACAAAATGTTACTGTGGCATCAGACAATAGGCAATTTTAAGTCACCTTGAACAAATAATTTTATTCCAAAATATACAGAATCTGTATTTTTGGGAATGATATTGTGCTTATCAGTACACATGTTTACTTGTCGTCCTAGGCGGGAATTTGATATTATTTCCTGGTAAGGATCCTAATAAGGAAGGCACCTTTGGCTCTTTCCTTCAGCTGGTAGATTGGGGGCTTTTTTCCCTCTCCTTAGGCAGCCGTATCAAGTCTGCATGAAATGGCACCAGGAACAACATTCAAGCCGGTCATTGGCGATGCATCTGTGGATCCCAAAAAGTAATTTGATGTGTATCTCTGTTTTCATACTCTGTGGTAGAATTTTAATTAGTGGGAAAACTAGTTCATGTTAAGGAGCCCACAGTGACCCGAATCTCCTGTATCCTGAGAGAAGTAAGTCCTTTGTGTCCGTGGGGGCAGGAGTGAGAGTATGTGTGGACGGGTCAACTTTGGAGGCGAACGTGCTGGCGAAGGCTTGCCAGGGCCTTGCTGGCATGTGATGGAACCCAACTCCAGAGCCCGCCCCCCACCCTGCTGCAGTAATGACGCCTTTTTGTCTGCGTGGTCTCCTCTTTCTCCTGATGCAATTCTTTCAGATGTTTGTCCTCCACCACGTTGTCCCTTTTCTGCCCCACAGTGTTAAGAGTCTCGTGTTCTGCTGTGGCAAACATTTCTACGCCCTGCTGAAGCAGAGAGAATCCTTGGAGGCCAAGAAGGGTGACTTCGCCATCATCCGATTAGAGGAACTCTGTCCTTTCCCACTGGATTCGTTACAGCAAGAGATGAGCAAATATAAACATGTTAAAGGTACAGCACTGGGCTTGTTGGGGTTCTGGTTTCGGATCCCTGAAGCCTAGTCCAACTGTCTCATGTGAAAAGAGTTCGGGGGCAGAGAGAGTCATTAGGAAACAGAATCTTTTGTAATCTGGAAACATGAAAAAAAATCCTGCTAGAGCCGATGTCTCCTTGTCTTTTCTGGTGTCCCCTTCCGTCTCCCCTTCACTCACTTAACACATGTCATTTCTTGAGAGGTTGGAGGTAATCTCTGCTATACTATTACTTAAGATAAATCAATGTAAGTGTAAAAGGCAAGGCTTTTTGGGGCTGCCATAATTGGACTGAAATAATTGATCTCTATGCACTGGGTACAGAAATTAACTCAAGACCACACACCTAAATATAAAACATAAAACTCTAAAACTTCTAGGAGAAAAAGGAGAAAACCTTTTTCACCTTCAGTGAGGCACAAAGTTCTTAGCTGTGACACTAAAAAAACATCCCATAACAGAAAAATTTGGACTTTATCAAAAGGAGAAGGTTTTGCACTGTTGAAAGAGGTTGCAGGGAAAGTAGAAAGACGAGATGTGGACTGGGAGGAAGTATTTGCAAATACATATGTGATAAAGGACCATCCAGATTGTTCAGAGAGTTTCCAAAACTCAACAGTAAGAAAAACAAATAATCCAAGTTTTCAAAAGGTGCAAAAGATTTGAACCAAAGACTGGAGTAGCAAACAACCATGTAAATAAGTGCTCAACTATAGTCAGTGATAGGGGAGATGCAAGTGAAACCAGAATGAGCTACGGCTACGCACGTAGGAGAACGGCTAGAATGGAAGCAGTAAGTGGGCAGCGTCCAGCGAGGTGAGGAAGCAGAGCCCCCGGAACCCGTGCTCACCGTGGGGAGGAGTGGAAACCGGTCTAGTCGCTGTGGAAACGTGCGTCAGTTCCGCATTAGGGGACACACAGAGCTGCTGCACAGCCCAGCGTCCACCTGGAGGTATTCTCCCAAGAGAAATGAAAACAAGTTCACAGCAAAACGTCTACAGCAGCTTCGTCCATAATGGCCCCTAGCCACCAGCACGTCCTTTGGATGAACAAGCAGTCCGAGGCACGTCCTTACAATACGTGCCACTCAGCAGTGCGAGAGTGACCGGTGGCTACAGGCAAAATCACAAGTGGGTTTTGCCAGTTCAAGGGAGCCAGAACCAAAGTCTCTATACCGTATGATTCCATGCATCTAATGTTCCAGAAAAGGCGTAGGGGCAGAGGAAAGATCAGTAGTTGCCAGATGTTGGGGGGGTGGAGGGGTTGCCTTGAAGGGGCCAGGTTGAGGGAATTTGGGGGGGTTGATAGAATTGTTCTGTATCACAAGTGAGGTGCTGGATATATGACTATGTGTTTGTAAAAAAAAAAAGGACAAGCAACATTAAGCTATATCGGAAAAGGATATATTTACTTGAGAGATATACATACATTCACACTATGTGTGTACATATGTGTATACATATGGATATAATGTGTCTGTGTGTAGATACATTATGTATGTATTCACTGTGTATATATATATAGTGTGTGTGTGTATTAAAAAAATTTTAAGTCTTTATTCATTTTTGAGAGAGAGAGAGAAACAGAGCACGAGTGGAGGTGGAACAGAGAGAGAGGGAGACACAGAATCCAAAGCAGGCTCCATGCTCTGAGCTGTCAGCACAGAGCCTGATGCAGAGCTCAGACTCACCAACTGCGAGATCATGACCTGAGCTGAAGTCTGATGCCTAATCAACTGAGCCACCCAGGAGCCCCGTGTGTGTGTGTGTGTGTGTGTGTGTGTGTGTGTGTGTGTGTGTGTGTTGTGTGTTGTATGTTTCCCTGGAGTACTAAAATGAACTTTCTGGGGCGCCTGGGTGGCTCAGTCAGTTAAGCATCCAGCTTCAGCTCAGGTCATGATCTCACTGTCCGTGGATTTGAGCCCCGCATCGGGCTCTGTGCTGACAGCTCGGAGCCTGGAGCCTGCTTCTGAATCCGTGTCTCCCTCTCTATCTACCCCTCCCCGTTGATGCTCTGTCTCTCTCTGTCTCAAAAATGAATAAAACATTTTAAAAAAATTCCTTCTATTTAAAAAAAAATAAAATGAACTTTCTTCTGTTACAGATTTTATTTGGAGTCAGGAGGAGCCTCAGAACATGGGTCCATGGTGCTTTGTTTCTCCAAGGTTTGAAAAGCAACTGGCCTGCAAGGTAATAGCTTTCTCTCTTGTAACGTTTTACGTATGTGTGTTATTTCTCTGGGAGTGCCAAGAAATGGGTTTGTCCCCTATGAGCCCTATGCAGGTCTTGAACCCGTGAGCCGTGAGACCATGATCTGAGCTAAAGTTGGATGTTTAACCAACTGAGGTACCCAGGCACCCTTCCAATTCTTTTAAAGATAAACAAAAATATAAAATCTAATTTTAGGCTCTTTTTTCAGAGTAAAAGGTTGCATGTTTATCAACAAAGACACATATGTGCACATGCTAGTATCATGTAGGAAAAAGTGATTATACTTAAAACAGTAAAAGCCCTTCCCCGTCAGCTACCTTTCCCACTAGGCCATTCAGAAGTTTTGTCCCAAGGCTCAGTGTCCAGGCCCCGGGGAGCAGGGTGATGAGCGGGTTTATTTTACAAGGTGGGAGAGAAGATGCCCACTAATGCTTGTCCCAGGCTCCTCCACGTGGCCGGCCTCCCTCAGAGGCCAAGTTCTTCCTGACCATGCTGTCGGAAGGGAGGAACAGAGAAGAGCAAATGTGCTTCCATTGATGTTCCCATTCTGCTTTGATTAGGACTCAGTTTACACATGTGTTACTTGTTTGCTGGGCCCAAGTCACTTTCACTTATAAATAGTTCTAATTTAGGAAAGTCTGCAGGTAAAATCGACTAGTAATCACTGAAGAACAGGACATAATTCAAGATTATTTCTCCCCTCACGGTGCCTTGAACTTAGTTTTTAGTCGTGACAGATACCTCCTTCCAGTCTGTTCTAGGTAACACATTACTTTGCCAAAAAGGTGATTTGTGGCTAAACAAGCTACGAGAATTGCATGGACTGCCTTGGGGAACGAAGCGGGGCTCTCCTCAGGTTCAAATGCCATTTTGTTTCTTTTCTGCTCCAATGACAGCTCCGTCTGGTGAGCCGACCCCCTTTGCCGGCACCCGCCGTGGGAATCGGCAGCCTTCACCTGCAGCAGCACGAGGATGTTCTCACCAAGACCTTCGCCTGATGGTGTCCGTCGAACCACTACTATTTCCTCTTAAGAAAACTTCTGTGAAAAGAAAGGCTTGCTTCTGCACTCTCTCCTTCCGTTAGGTAACATGAAAATCCTATGTTTGTCTAAGATACTGGGGTTGATGAGGCGGTTTAATCAGAATACGTGGAATAGCCAAGGGAATGAATTGTCCATCAATACACGGATCGGACCAGTCCATTTGATCCTTACAGGTACAGCGGTGTTCAGTTCTGGTTAGATCTGAGTGAGTTGCAGGTTAGTTCCTGATCCAGATTTTTTTCAGACCACTCTTTCTGATTAACGATATACGCTCAGGAAAGTTCTTCAGCCTGAATCTGCAGCTCCATACAGAATACCTCAACGCGACTTCTCAGTTTGCTTGATGCGTGGCACTTTAATTCTGCCATCGTGACTATCAGTATTTTCTTTTTATGTGATATCCAGTGCTGCTTTGCAGCCACTGTAGAAAATGTTTCACCAAGTCCTGTAGCAAAACCGTATTCTTCCTGATTCATGGTTTTCAAGATCGTTGTTTTCACCCATTGTCCTAAAATATCAGTCCCATTCGAGACAAGTCTCTGGATGTATAATCTTTGTGTACAGTATTATTAAGGAGTTTTAGCTACAATGAAATTGATTTGTGGGCAACATAGTATCTTTCCCCCCTAAACTGTTATCTTGATATTTTTAACTGACTTTGGGTATCTGATGTGGGGATTTCAGCTCCTGCCTAGTCAGTCTTACTTCTAAAAGGTGTGACGAAGTGATGTTCATTCGTAGCGTTTAAGGAGCTTTTTAACTTTGACGCTAGAAACTTCCCCACACCGGGTACTTGGGGATGTATAGAGATCACCGACCCACTCTGTTACGTCTGAAACTCTGTGGGAGCATTAACTAAACAGCAGCAGGTGAGGTGGCTCCATGTGCCTTGGTGCTGCAGAGACGCGCTGCCTACCGTTCTCGGGCCGGGGCACTTTTCTCAGAATGATGGAGCACGTGCTGGGGCACTGTTCCCGGCAGTTATGTCCTTCAGAACCAATGGGTGAGGTTGTTCTGGCCACAGGAGTGGAGTCACGGTTCACATCTTAAATGTGTGCAACAGTGTATTGATTTCATATTTCTGTAAAACTTGTCTCCTTTTCATTCCTCTGCACCTTAATGCTTCCTTGCTGTGCCAAGACTTACAAATCATGTAACTTCCTGTCATGCACGTAACTCAGTCATTTCTAGTGCTGCTAGAGTTACGGAGGTCTGTTTCAGGAGAATGGTTTTCAATGTTGTACACTGAACCGGAAAAACACAAAAGCACTGTCATGTTTTTCAGATCTCTTGGTTTCTTGAGTTAAACACTTCAAAGTTTAAGCACATAATGAGATGGAAAACTAGGTTTTTTTTTCTCTTTTTTTAAAGTTCAGTTTAGAGTTTTCCAAATTTCTAACTTTTCATCTCTGGTACCTTATTACATCTTCTCCACCTTGAGCCATAAAATGTGTCTTCTGAAAAAAAAGTATGACTCCTGTATCTTAACCTTCTTACTTTCAATCACTATTGCAACATAGGTCAGCATTTTGAATCACCTTGTAGGAAGGGACCATTTAAAGAATTCCAAATCAAATACTCCCATAATAAAGTATGGGATAAAAAAAAAAAACCAAAGTAAAATAAAAATATTTTACTATATTTCTGAGAGAAAGTTGATAATGTGATATTTGTATCCTGTTCATATCTATGCTAATTAATTTCGTATTCAATGAAGAGCAGTCTCAAATGGGGTATTCAGTGAATAGAAATTTTAACAATCATTAAAAATGTTCATTTTTTCTAAAGTGATGTATTCATAGTAAAATAAATTTTTCTTCCTTAAGAACCAGTTTTCCTCTGTCTCCCTCTGTCTCTTCCCCTCCCCTACTTGCTCGTTCTCTCAAAGATAAATAAAACAAAAAAAAAAAGGGGGTGCGCCTGGGTGGCTCAGTTGGTTGAGCATCTGACTTCAGCTCAGGTCATGATCTCATGGTTCATGAGTTTGAGCCCCACGTTGGGCTCTCTGCTGTCAGCGTGGAGCTGGCTTCAGATCCTCCGTCTCCCCCACTCTGCCTCTCCTGTACTTGCTCTCTCTCTCTCAAAGGTAAATAAAACATAAAAAAAGAACCATTTTTCTCAGTTTTCTTTGTGCATACTATGAGGAAAATATTCTAAAACATAACCTGTTTTAGCCTGACTCTAATTACCTCTGAAGTTTTATTATTTCAAAGAATTCCTTGACTAAAAATAGAAATCATATCCCTTTTACAAAATTGAGGAAATACAGTTTACAGAAATTAGGGGTTATACAGGGAGGAAGTCACAGATAAGAGTCAAGACTTTTAGATCCTGAGGTCCCAAAAGCTTCACCTCCATTTCTCTTGGATTTTCTTGGATATTTGGTTTTCATCTGCAGCTTCTCATAGGTTTCAGGCTAAAACCATCACAGTTTTGGGACATTTGGCCAACATGCTTAAATCCTCAATATTCATAACCCACTATGAAGCAAATAAACAGCTCCTAAATTACTCTATGGAAGTAGTAGTTCATTGCCATGGTTGTATTTAAATCTGTTAAAACCCAGTCTAAAGCAGACTATCATTTCCCCATTGACATTTGCAAAATCAGTTAATTTTAGAAAACTTTTAATTAGCGTGTGTTACTCTAGGGGGGCTCAGTCGGTTAAGTGTCCGACTTTGGCTCAGGTCATGACCTCACCATTTGTGGGTTTGAGCCCCACATTGGGCTCTGTGCTAACAACTCAGAGCCTGGAGCCTGCTTTGGATTCTATATCTCCCTCTCTCTCTGCTCCTCCCCTGCTCATGCTCTGTCTCTCCCAAAAATGAATAAACTTGAAAAAAATGTAAAAAAAGCGTGTTACTCTAGTGCTGTTTCCCTGTGTCATCTCTGATTCATATGGAGAACAGGCTGCAATTGAACAAAAATAAGACATGACCCTGTAAGAATAGAAAGGTATTTCCTCAATAATTTATCGGACACCTACTGCATATATGATATTGTTCTGGACATTAGAAATACACAGCAGGAAAAGAGGACTTGGTTTGCCATTTGTCCTCAGTGGACTAACCATCTGTTTGAGATGACGAAGTATTTTCATGTAGAGAGAAATGTCTTGTTGGACGTGCTAAGACAGTGTGGGACGGCAAGGTCAAGTGGGACTCCTGACACACGCAGATTAGGTGGCATACTGCGGTTATTCAAGGAGAATCCCTGGGTAGCAGGTAGTAGCAGAAGGGCTGAAGGATGCTGGCAAGGTGAGTCACAGCAGTTATCTACAGTGTCCAAGGTTATCCTCGGGCTCTTACTTGAAAGATGGAGCTGTCCCAGAAATAGGAAGTAAAGAGAAGTGCAAGCAACTTTCCTTCTGTCCATTAGACTTTCACTTTCATGCAACTTTACTGAAAGGTCATATTCATGAAACTACCTCATAATCTAGGGTCAAAACTATGTGTAAGTCGACCCTTTGCAAGTCACTGTAGATGATGCCATCTAGAAGTTTATGGATCGTAGGGGACGTTAGACAAGCAGGAAAATGACTAATACAAAGTAGAATGAGGTAAGAATGAAGTCATAGGATGAGAGGTTATAACTAGGGCAAACTGGATTTTCCCAAAGTGGCGAGAGCAGTATTTTGCTCCACCTGCCCTTCCAGAACCTTGCCACAACTTCACCTGGAGGTAGAGTCTACCTTCCATCTCTCTCGAGATTGAGCAGGATTTTGTGGGTGCCTTTATAAATATAATGCACTAAGAGTGATGTTGGGTGACTAACAAGGATGTCCCTTGGCACCCAGTGGCCTTGTGAGGAGCCCCAGGCACCATGAAGAAGCCGAGTGGAGATCCTGGAGCTGACAGCGAGCTGCAAATGCTGGACTTGTGAGAGAGCCTATTCAAAGTCTTGGAGCTGTCCCAGATGACCCCAATTAGAGCAGAGACCTACGCGTCTCCAGCCTAAATTGCCGTGTGTGTTCAAAGATAAACAAAGCCCCACACCAATTACAGTGGTCAAACAGATTTTAATCAGTAGTGTACTATTGCAGTAGAAAAGAGTCCAGCTCGAACTGAACTCTAATTTGTACGGAGGAGACCGGACTTTTAAAGGGAAATTAAGGGAATAGGGAGTGGGTGGTGGGGTTCAGTAGAGTCAGGGGTGTGAAAAAATTACAAAAAGCTGGAAGGAGGAGGGATTGGTCCATGTGACACCCTTGTGGGTTTGTTAACTGGTGCTTATTGGAAGTCAGGCTCCCACCGTCCCCAGAGTCTGGGAAACAGAAGCCCTTATCTTCAGGGGTTGGTAAATTCTTGGGGCGGTTTTGAGTTTTCCAAGGCAGATTTTCTAAGGGAGAGTTAGGGTTATCTTAGATATGGACCTGTTAGAAATTTTGTTCCTGTTTTAGTCTCTCTAGTCCAAGGGAAAGCCTACTGGAGAAAGGGCTTATAGGAGTTTGGTCAAGGAAAAAATCTCTCTCACATACACACATGAATAATTTGTTTCCTTCTTGGACACAGATCTAAGCATTAGAACAGATCATTGGATTTGGTGATTATGGGTCAACAGGGACCTTTGAAGTAGCTTGTTTCATTAGAAGAGTATAAGTTACATTGTAGGGGGTTAAAATTGGGTTAGGAAATACATTTGAGAGGCTTCTGTGTGTCAATCTCTCCTTAGTTTTTCACACCTGTAGTTTGTTGCTGTTATCCTTATTTTACTGATGTAGCTCAGAAAGGTTAATTGCCCAAAGCCATTAAGAAGGAGAGGAGGGGATTAAACTGTGGGGCTGGCTGGTTTCTAGGACTGCTTTCCTTTACATCACGCTGTCCGGGAAGGGATAAAGGGGACAAAATCCTGATCTCTGTATATCAGAGAAGCTGCCGAAGGAGCACATAGAGGACAGTTCATAAGCTATTAACCATAGGCAAAGTGTCACAGATATTTGACAACTTCCAAGAAGTTCTGATAAGGCGCGAACAAAATAAAAAAGGCTGTTATGGTCAACCCTGCCTCTCCGGGCGGCTTAGCCCCACGTCTCAGGACCGCGACCCTCGGGGGGCCCCGTCCCACGGGGCGCCCGGGAGGCCCGAGCCGGACCAGGCGGTCGAGGAAACCGCCACTGCTTGACACCGAGCTCGGAGACGAGCTCAGGCAGGAAAGGCCCTGGCCGCCGTGGTCTCGCCGAAGCAGCTCCCGAACTCCGCAGCGAGCCTGGAGCACGCCCACTGGAGCGCCGGCGGTAGCCGTGGCAACGCGCGGGGACGTGCGCCGCGCCGGCTGCCAACGGCTGGGGCCTCGTCGGGGGGCGGGGCCGGGAGGGCCAGGAGCGCGGGTCACGTGGCCAGGGGCGGAGCCTGCGCGGGGCCGGCTGGGGCGCGTCGGGAGCGGGCGGCGAGACCCGAGCCGCGGGACCCGAGTGAAGGCAGCGCCGAGGCCGCTGTGCCCCGCCGGGCCGCCCCAGCCGCCGCCATGGGCAGTGAGTAGCGGCGGCGCGGCTCTCGCCGGGGTGCGGGCCCCGACGGGCTGCAGGCGGTGGGGCGGGCGCCCGCCCGGGGTCGCCCAGCCCGGGGGCCGGAGAGGCGCGGGCCGCGCCGGGCCGCTGCGGCGAGCGCGGGCCGGGGGCCTCCGCCGAGGCTCGTCCTGCGGTGCGGCCTTGCCCCGGCCGCCTGCGGGCACCCGCACCCGGAGGCCCGGGGTTTGCGCTCGCTGGGTGGCGAGGAGCGGAGGACGGCGAGGGAAGGCCATTGGTTTTGGGGGCGGGGAGTTCGGGAACCGAGCGAAAGCTGGATCACTTCTGATTTTTCAGAAGCTTAGGAGCTCGTATTTTTATTCCCAAATCATCCTTCCTTGGCGTGTTAGTTGGGACGAATGAAGCGCACTGACTTGTTTGATTTTTTAAAAAGTGATGCATGGCATATATGGTAGGGGAGGAAAGAAGCGCGATTGATCGCATCGAGTTTTCTCTAAAATTTTCATCTCAGTCATTTTGTAGCGTTTACTGAAACCTCAGTGTGTGTAAGGTTGTAGAAGCCTCAGGGTAGGGACAAGGCCTTGAATTATGGGCATCTTTGAGGGCCGTCTCCGAAACACTCAACCCCACATTTGTTCACGTAGATACTTACATAGCGGTTCACATGTTTGCTGGATGAGTGGGTAAGTGCAAACCGGAGCCGTGTCCCCATTGGCCAACTAGTGGACATTAGGAAGGAAGTAGAGGAGACCCCTGACCTTGAATTTACAGTATAATCGGTGAAATTCCGCAACCCAAGAATAGATAAATGGCTGACAAAAGCATTGTTTGAACTCTCCAGCAAAAATGATCATAAAATGCTAAGAAATCTGGGAGGGGGTTTGGATGGAGGTTGGACAGAAAAGGGATGAAGGAGTCTAGGAAGTTTCCTGATGTGATTCATACTTGTTTTGCACTAGAGAACAAGTCTTCCATGATTCAGATTTGCTTTCCAAATAGTCCAGAATGGTACTGGGGCAATGAGTATCTGCCCATGAGAATTTCTGAATTCTTTTGTCAAACATCAGTGACTGCCATCATGTTGAGAGTCTCATGAGATTCCCCAGTCAACTTTTGGCTAACTGTGGGAGCGTAATGACTCGGGTCTGAGTTAAAACCGTTTCATGACGTTAGTATACAGAGTCCAGTGTCTGTAGGGGAAGACAATCATAGCTAATACTGGTTGTGCGTCCTTGTGTTTCTGCACATTACAGACGCTGGCAGAGACTGAGAGAATATCGTCTTCATGCTCCTGTTCTTTGGCAGGAATCGACTTAAGCTGTGCCAGAAGATAGTGTCTATCCTTAAAGAACCTTGGTGTATCTTACTTTTGTATATAATGAGTTATCTGGGAAAGCAGTACTTGCTAATGAAATGCAATTGTCATTTTTGGGGCTGATTATTACACACACACAGTACTTTGAGATTGTTATGTGGGAGAGGCAACTAGGCAATGCATGTTGACTTAGTGAAATAAAGCAGAGATCGTATACTTCAAGAAAAGCTATCTTTGTAGAAGGCGATCCTGTGATCTTTCTCACGAACGCATTTCAGCATCTTGCCACCTCAAGTCAGTCCTGCAGTCTAGCCCATTCCTTTAGGAATACTTTCCTCCTGTATTCCTCCTCTGATAGGTCTTATTTTCCTCTCTAGTGCATTGTCTTGTGGGTAAGGTAGTAGACTGCATTTGCCTTTTTTTTTTTAAATGTTTATTTCTATTTGAGAGGGAGACAGCAAGAGAACAGGGAGGGGGCAGAGAGAGAGGGAGACACAGAATGGGAAGCAGGCTCCAGGCTCTGAGCTAGCGGTCAGCACAGAGTCCGACGTGGGACTCGAACCCACGAACCGTGAAATCATGACCTGAGCCGACGTTGGACGCTTAACTGACTGAGTCACTCAGGCACCCCTGCATTTGCTTTTTTAAATGCATTTTGATGCTTAGTGAATTATTCCTTTTCTATATATTATAAACATGAGGAAGCAACATCATGGTAAAAGGATACTTGTATTTGCTTCCACTGACTCAACCCTTAAACCTTTTGCATTCTTTCGTACCTTGAATTATTTCTCTTCCCTGATGTATTTGAAATGGAGAGCACCATGATTACCTTCGGAGGTAGGAATGGGATGGGTTGCCATTGAAAGTTAGAGAACGTTTGTATTTATTTCTGTAGAAAGGTACATGTTTTTAAAAACTTGATATAATAGGGACATTTATTCTTTTCTTTTTTTTTTTTTTAACAGTCAAGTTTTTAGAAGTTATCAAACCTTTCTGTGCAGTTCTACCAGAAATTCAGAAACCTGAAAGGAAAGTAAGTATGCCGTTTCGGTAATATACAGGGCAGCTAAATGGCTTATGCTCCTGATTGGCTTACTGTCCCCACCCCTCTTCTGGTGTGATCAGAGAAATATGACCTGCTCCTCCTCGCAGGAGGTACAAAGTGAGTAAAACTAGTATGGGTCAGTTTAAGTCCAGATAGGTTATCGTGTGGTCTTAAAAGTGACTGTTCTTTGAAGTTGACATTTCCAAACTGAGTGCTTCTTTGGCCTCCCTGTTAGATAAGATTCTCCTACCTTAATGATCCCACCGCACCATGAATGCCTCAGTCTGCTGGGTTAGTTTTGAGAACTACAGCTGTTTTACATAAATGAGTTCTATTTTGCTAGTATAGACCTCCCATTTCTTGATCATTCAGTACAAAGAAAAATTACAGAAACGTGTCCCGAAAATAATGCGACTGTATCAAATTATTCTTCCTTCACTTTTGGAGCTAAGGTATTTAAATTCAGAAATGTTGTTAATCCCAAACTGGCCAATTCCCAGACAGTCCTCTTCTCTGTGCTTCTGATACCTCACGAAATTAACAGGAAAAGAGACGTAGAAAGAGATAAGTAAAACTTTTGTTAGACTTACTGTTTTATGTAGAAGTGTATTTTTTTTTAATTGCTTTGAGGTTTTAAAACTTGTTCCAGGTCCATGTCAGGCCTCCAAGAAGCTCTAGCTTTTCATATTCCACGAAATATCCGTATCATATTGTTACGGACGGCCCCAGCTTTGCGCAGCGCTATGTTAACTGAAATGCATGCGTATTGGATCTGTGTCTTGCACTGCCTCACTTTTCGGTTCAGTCAATGTGGAACAGTGTGCTGAGGCCTGCCTGGATGTAATCTGCTTAGTTCTTGGAAAAGGAAGGAAGGTTATGTTCGAAAAGTTGAGCTTTTGCTTTGGCTGCTACTAACTAGGTGAGAGTATTGTGGCCGTAAATAAATGGAGCGTGTCACGATGCGGAACGTTACGCCTTCATGTGGGATTTTGCTCTATGTTTGCTCTCTCCTGGTTGTGACGGCTCATCTTCCTTGTGTTTTACAGATCCAGTTTCGAGAGAAGGTACTGTGGACTGCCATCACTCTCTTCATTTTCTTAGTGTGTTGTCAGGTACGTAAACCAAATAGTAATTCAGTTGTTTGAGGGTTTTGATTGGTTAGAGTTTGAGAAACTGATTTTAGTTAAAACAATAAATACCCAGAATCATTGGAGCATTGTTATTTTTAATCCGACTCGATGGCAAAAATGGTTATCTTGTTCTGTGTATTTTTTTTAGTAGTAGGTTTGAACATTTTTTTCTTTTTTTCTCTTAGTGTGTGGTTAATCTTTACCCACTTTTTTCTTGACATTTTTTTTTCTTACTGATTTAAGATGGACTTTTTTATATAAATGTGTTACAGCTTTGATATATACGTTGCAAATGTATTTTCTGTTTTGTTTGCCTTTAGCCATGTTATAAATAGCTTGTATTAGTTAAAAAATCCCCCAAAGTCAAATACGAGAACCCCAGTCATGTACTGTGTAAGTTGCTGAAATTCTTAATGATATTTTGCAGAGATTAAATGCAAAATGAGGATATTCACAAAATGAGGATAAAATATGGCCTGTGTCATGGGATTGTCGTGTGGATTAAATTAGATAATTTAGAGGCAAGTTTTTTGAGGATTTTGAAAAGCTATTGAGATACATATAAGGAATTATAAACAACTATATTAGGAAGCAGTGATGTACATTAAGTCCATAATCTGGGGAAAAGCCAAATATATTTTTTGAATAGTGAAATGATTTGATCATTAAAATATTTTACTACTGTACTTAGTTTCAAATTGTTTTGGGTCCTCAGGAAGAGAACTTTTTTTAAAATATGGAAAAGTAGAAAAAATAATAATCCTATTTTTACCACTTTTAACATCTTAGAAGTTCCCTTCCCCTCCATTAAAAAAAAACACTTTATAAAGGTATAATTTATGTGTGGTAAAATACGCTCATTTTTTAAGTGTGCATTTTGAAGTATTTTGACAAATGTGTACACCCACATACCTAGTACCTCAGTGGATATAGAACATTCTGTCACTCCAGAAAGTTCTGTATAATCTCTTTTAGTCAGTCTTCACCTCGCCCCCAGTGTTAGGCAAGCACTGATTTGCTTTCTGTACCTAGAACTTGATTATTATTGTTATTATTACTACTATTTTTTAAGAATTTCACCTACGTGGAGTCACACAGTAGTATTCTTTAGCGTGTGACTTCATCACTAGCTTTTCGAGGTGCGTCCATGTGTTTGGTGGGGCAGTAGTTGATCTGTGAGCAGTGTTCTGTCATAGGACTGTCTCCTGATTGGTTCATCTCTTCACGCGTTGGACATTGGGTTTCCAAAATTTGGCTGTAATAAAGTTGCAAGGCTTTCTGTGAATGTTGTTTCCTTTTCTCTTGGGTGAGTACCTGCGAGTACTGGGTTGTGTGGTAGTTACAGGTTCAGCTCTCTAAGAAATTGTCACACTTGTTTCCTAAGCGGTGGTCCTGTTTTCTATTTCCACCAGTCATGGATAGGAGTTCGTTTCTCTGCCTCCTTGCCTACCCTTGGTATTGTCGAGAGGTTTAATACTAGTCATCTAATGGGTACGTTTTAATTTGCATTGCCCTGATAAATGATATTGGAGTTTTAATGTGCATTTCCCTGCTAAATGATATTGAGCAATTTTTTCATGTACTTTTCAGGCATTTATCTCCTGTGAAGTGTCTTTTTCAAATCTTGCACCCATTGAAAAAAATTACATTGTCCATTGAATTAGAGTTTTTGGTTATAAGTCCTTTCTCAGATAGATGTACTGTGAATATTTTCTCCTAGTCCATGGCTTGCCTTTTCATTTTCTTTATGTCTTTGGAAGAGCAAACATCATATAAGTTTTGATCAAGTCCTTTCATGGCCTGTGATGTTTGATTCCTCTCTGAGAAACTTTTGCCCTTTCTGAGGTGGTGAAGATTTTCTCTTGTGTTCTTCTAAATATTTGACAGTTTTGGCTTGTATGCTTTGGTCTATGATGTATTCCAAGGTAATGTTTGTGTATGGTGTAAGGTGAGGTTCAGGTTCTCTTTTTCCTGTATAGACAGCCAGTTGTTGAAGGCTGTCCTTTCTTCATTGAATTCCCTTGGCCTCTTTATTGAAAATCCATTAGCCATATAAGCCTGGATCTATTTCTATACTCTGTTCTGTTCCATCGGTGTATATTTCATCATGTTTATGGTCAGTCACACTGTGTGATTACAGTAGCTTTATATTAAGTCCTGTAATCAGGTCAGAAAAATCCTCTCACTTCGTTTTTTCTTTTCAAAATGATTTTTGGCTTAACTAGGTTCTTCATATTTCTGTATAGATTTTAGTATCAGCTTGTCACTTTCTATACGAAAGCTTGCAGAGGTGATGATTTGTATTGCTTTGACTTTATAGATAAATTTAGAGAAAATTACCTTTTGGACAATATTGACTCTTCTAATCCAAGAGTCAGCAAACATTGTTCTGTAAAAGGGCATGTAGTAAATATTTTAAGCTTGGCAGCTAGAACCTAAGAACCACAGGAACATTGCTTAAAAACTGTGGCATTCCTCCTAACCGTTTCATGCAGTAAATTAATTTATGCGTTTTATGTTACTGTGTTATTATTTTTCCTTACAGCATGGTCGCATTGTTGCCACGCTGTGTTTTTTGTCTTTCTCATGCTTAGGCAGTTCTGCTGGTGATTTCTTGATTCTTTGACCGCTGAATCTCAGGTTTATTTTGCCCTCCCAGCCACAGTAAAAGGATTGGAGGTCTCCTGTTCTGCCCAGTTTTCTTCACCGTGTGGGAGGGGTGGGAGGGGAGGGGAGCTGGGAGGAGCCGTGAATGCTGCCTGGTTCTCTTCTCCTGGGTGGTTCTTGGGTGGTTCTCACCGCGCCAGTGAGGAGGGCTGTGCTTCGTCCTGACCTCGGAGCAGGCCCCTGAGTCCGACTCCGGGCAGCCCTGCAGTTGTCAGTGGGGCCAGCGGAGAGCCCCACTGCTCGCCTCTCTCAGCCGTTTCTCAGCTGCTGTTCCTACTCCCTTCTAACCAAAGGAGGCAAAGCAGATCAGGCTGTCTGCAGATTGCCGGCCTCCAGGGCTGGAATGTTCCGGGAATTCTGAGGGATCTGGTGCCTTCCCCTTGCGGTGGCGGGGGCCGCCTTGGCGCTGGGTCTCTGCACCGCAGTCGTCTGTGGTTTTCTGGTGCCCGTGACCACGGTGCTTCCGTTTTACGATCTCCTTTCTTCTTTGCCTGTTTCACAGATCTTTTTTTTCTGTTTCTTAACTTTTTTAGCCTTACTAGCTTTTACCATTTTACATGTTTAAAATGTGTTTTCTTACGCACTGGGGAGGCTGCTCCGTCACTGAGTGCAGCCTGCCGCCTTAGCCCACACGTGTTTTGCGTGGTTTTCCATTCTTATGACTTTGGGAATCCCGAGTGCTCGTTTTCTTTTGTCCAGCTTACTGGTTGAGGGTTTTCGTGAAAACATGGAATGCTTGTTTCTCTGAAGTACTGTGTTTTGTCACGTTGAAACTGATTATTGTAGGTAATAGAGGGCAAGGTCCAGAACTTGGCAACCGTGACAGGGTCCCAGGAAGTAGCTCCTGCTGCTGCCCAAATATTGTCATACGTAAACCTATAGCTACCGATTCTAGTAGGAGGAACAAAATTAGACACTGGGTTTAATAATCCTGTTGACTGCAGGAAAGGAGGGAGTGCCATTCCTTAGGCGAGGTTGGCCAGCTTTTTCTTGTTCAGTGTCCCACACATTATCTAATTGTGGAGGTAACGGCCATCTCCATCAGGTGCAGTTAAGGAAAGTAATTTGAGCTCTTTCCCACTTAGGGGATGTTGGGATGTGGACTGTTTCGTAGCGTGAATTAGTTTATTAAAACTATATTAATAGTAACTTCCTTCCTCCCCGTTTCTCACATTAGCTGAAGAGCGTCTGCAGCATTAACATAAAATACCATGCTTCTTGCTTCACCAGTTTTGCTACCCAGCTAATAAATCCAGATGTCCAGAGAGGTTTAGGTTGGCCAGATGGTTGTTCAGAATTGTTGGTAACATCTTTTGGAACTTAAAAAAGAAAATCAGCTTTATTATAAAGAAGGTTTCTGAGGTTGGAAGTGTACTTTTCTTTGTGTCTGATCTCCACACGAGGGGTAGGGATGTGGGCTGGTGCCGTATCCTAGACATTGGTCATATCGTAGGAAACGTTCAGAAGTTAAGAATTTATTTTGTTTTCTGATTAAAAAGTAATATGCACTCATTATAGGAAACTTGACAGATGCTGAAAAGAATAAAGAGTCAACCATAATCCTACCCCTGCAGATTAGTATTCTTCAAGATCGTAAATATTTACACTTAGTTTTATCTCCTAACCATATTGTTACAGTGTTTAGCTTTTATTCATACAATTCTGCACCTTTCTTTTTACCTCAGGGCTTCTCAGCGATGGTACTGGATTTTAGGCCGTCAGTTCTTGGTTGCGGGGGTGCGTGCGGGTGTTCAGCAGCGCCCCTGCCCCTGCCTGCTAGGTGCCAGGAGCCTCTCCCTTCGAGTTGTAGCAGTTGTCTGTCCCCTGGGAGGCACAACTGCCCCAGGTGGACAACCAGTGTCTTACTTAGTGTTACAGAGTAAGCACTTCTCGGTGTCATGCTTAGTATTACAAAATAAGCACTTCTGTATGCTGTTATTATCTGCTGTAATTATAACTTTCAGTGGCCGCATAATATTCCACTGTATATATAATCCTCAGTCTTGCCTTGGGAGTGTGACTGTGGCCGTCATTAGTACCCATTGCTTAGCAAAACTATTCTGTGACTAAGTAGATATATCCTATAATTTATTGGTAGTGATATTTTTTAAAATGTATATTTATTTATTTTGAGAAAGAGAGAGAGCATGAGCAGGGGAGGGGCAGAGAGAGAGGGTGAGGAGTGAATCCCCAGCAGGCTCTGTGCTGTCATCCCAGAGCCCAGTGCGGGGCTTGATCTCACTACTGTGAGATCATGACCTGAGCTGAAATCAAGAGTTGGACGCTTCACTGAATGAATCACCCAGGTGCCCTGGTAGGGGTATTTTTTTTTTAATTGTAAAACACACATAACATACAATTTACCATCTTAACTATTTTTAAATGTTTTATTTATTCTTGAGACAGTGTGTGAGCAGGGGAGGGGCAGAGAGAGAGGGGGACAGAAGATAATGAAGTCAGACAGCGCAGAGCCTGATGGTGGGACTTGAACATGTGAACCACGAGAACATGACTTGAGCCGAAGTCGGATGCTTAGTCGACTGAGCCACCCAGGCGCCCCATTAAATGTAATGTTCAGTATTGTTAAGTGCATTTACATGTTGTGCAACAAATCTTCATCCTGATAGGTGTGTTTACTAGTAGCTTGCTGTAAGTAGTGATTTCTGTTGTTTTTATTTTTGATAAAAAAAACTTTAGGTACACTTGTTTTGTTACAGAACATGGGAAGTAACGCGGTTTTTTTTTAAGTATTGCAAACATTAAGTAATTGAAGTATGAATGAAGTTCCAACTTAATTTACATAATGCATTTTTAGAAACTGTTTTATGTAATATTATAGATCCCACTGTTTGGAATCATGTCATCAGATTCTGCAGATCCTTTCTACTGGATGAGAGTTATTCTTGCATCCAACAGAGGTACGGACTTCTGCTTTTGCCTCCATGCTCATTGGTACCAACCTCAGATAGATGGGAAGATGTGGAAGCAACTGTTTAGATGTCACAGGGGTGGGGAGCATATGGTAGACGAAACTCGTTGCCTGGGAGAAGAGAGCAACACGTAAACACTTACAAAACTCGTTGTGTTGTAAGAATAGAAGTATGTCCGGAGAGCAGATGTTCCACAGAGAGCAGAGGGGGACCACCGGCCGGAGCCTTGCTTCTCCAGTCTTTTATGGGTCAGGTCTCCTTTGAGAATCTCATAAAATTTACGTACACTCTCCCGAGAAAAGTTCGTATTCGCTCACGCACGTACATTTTGCGTAAAACCTCAGGACATTCACAGACCTCCAAAGTCTGCCCTTGGGTTTTGTGTGGGCGCGAACGGCCCTGAGCTGCAGTGTCAGAGAGGAGACCGTGCTGGCCCAGCGCCCGAATTGGAGTGTAGCGTGTGGACTCAGGGCAGAGGGAAGCCTGAGCTAACAGCACGCGTGCGTCAGGCTAAAGAGGTAGGGGCTGGATCTTGATGGGTTTGGGTGGTGATTTTTTTAGGTTAAAATAGTAATATTGGTCAATTATATAAAAATGCCCCAGAATTTGTATACAGTTTAAAAAACATTTTTTTAACTATTCTTTTTTGAGAGAGAGCACACGTGAGCGGGGGGAGGAGTAGAGAGGGAGGGGGCCAGAGAAGTAGAAGTGGGCTCCGCTCTGTCAGCGCAGAGCCCGAGGCAGGGCTCGAACCCATGAACCATGAGATCATGACCTGAGCCAAAGTCGGTGTTCAGCCGAGCCACCCAGGAGCCCCCAGATTTGTATACGGTTTTATAGAAAGCTGAAAATGAAAGTCTCACATGTCAGGGTTAACTCCTGGGAGGGTTAAAGATGGGTGAGTCTCTGTCCAGGCCTTTTCCCCGCATATGCACTCACAGGGGTAAATTTATCTTGAGTTGACCCTTGAAACACATGGGTTTGAACTGGGGGGTCTGCTTCTAAGTAGACTTTTCAGTAAATCCAGTGCAGTGCTATAAATTTATTTTCTGTTCCTTATGACTGTCTTTATAACATTTTCTTTTCTCTAGCTTACTTAATTGTAAAAATGCAGTATACAGTATATATCACATATAATATGTTTTAGTTGACTGTTGATGTTACTGATAAGGCTTCCAGTCAACTGTAGGGTACTAGTTAAGTTTTCGGGCAGTCAGAAGTTATACATGGATTTTTGACTGCTTTTGGTGGGGGGGGGGGTCAGTGTCTCTAACCCCAACATTGTTCAAGGGTCAACTGTACTTTTTCTTTTAAACTAAAAATAAGATAAACTTTGTCACTGTTCTTCTACTTTAGTGTGTTTACTTAATATTTTGGATGAGTGGTTTCATTTAATGGTGTATCCCATTCCATTAGATGTCTATGCCATGATTTATTTAATAATTATTCAGCAGATATGTATTGATTTCCTAACTGTGCCAAGCTTTGTGCTAGGGGCTGAGATTAGTGATGTGGTCACGACAATGTCCCTGTTGTCATGGAGTTTCTAGTACTCTGGGAGGAAGCTTCTGCATGAAGTGTATTTTGGGCGAGGGGAGGGACATTTGAGCAGAGACCTGCAGGACATGAGACAGAAGGCCGTGCGAGGATCTGGGGAAGGAACTTTCTAGGGAACTCCATGTGCCAAGGCCCTGAGATGGGAGTGTGCTTAACGTGTTCAAGGAATGATGAGTCATTGTGGCTGGAAGAATGGAGTAACGTGGTGGGACATGATGAGGCCCAGAGCCAGGTCGTCAATGACTTGTGACTCCAAGTGTGACTGCAGGCCGGTAGGGCCCTCTCGTGTCACGCATTTAGTTTTGTCCCCAATTTTGTATCATAACTGGTGCTACCTTGAATGTCATCACTGTTATACTGTCTCCTGTAATTAAAAAAATTTTCTAATGTTTTATTTATTTTTGAAAGAGAGAGAGAGAGAGGGAGAGAGATGGCATGAGCAGGGGAGGCGCAGAGAGAGAGAGGGAGACACAGAATCTGAAGCAGGCTCCAGGCTCTGAGCTGTCAGCACAGAGCCCGATGTGGGGCTCGAACCCACCAACTGTGAGATCATGATCTGAGCCAAAGCCAGCCACTCAACCTACTGAGCCACCCAGGCGCCCCTCCTATAATTTTTAATACAATTAATTTCTAGAAATTTAACTGTTTGTAAGAAATATACATCTAAATTTTTGATAGATAGGGCTACATTAATTTCCAAAAGATTTGTATTTATACACTCAGCAGCTGTATATGAGAATGACATTTTTCTTCCCACAGTGGATGTTATTTAGTCCTTGAGTCTTTGGAAGTTGGACAGGTGAAAATTGATATCTGTTACGTGATTTGTGTTTCTTTATTTATTTGTGACCTTGAACATCATTTTATATTTTTATTGAAGATTTGAATTTTTTTCTGCATGGACTTATTTAAAGTAAGAGAAAATTTACTAGTTCAAACAAGAAAATGGAATTTATTGGAAAGATAACTGGTTATTTCTTGAAATCCAGAGAGGAGGCAGAACAACTAAGCCTGTGTGGGGAGAGAGAGCCGGGGCAGCTGGCGACTCAGCTGGAGGGACTGGGAGCCGCCTTCTGTGGACTTAGCTCCCCAAATTCCTGGGTTCTTTGGTTCTTAGTTCAAAATGCCATATTACAGGATTTATACCACACTCTCTCAGCTTTGGTTAGTTTCAGGGTTATGGAGTTCAGATTTGGGTGCTGGGGCCCCCCCTGTCCTGTCAGTATTTCCTGAGAAAGCGCATTGTTGGGAGCAGCCACACTGTTTCTTTTTTTCCTTAAAAAATTTTTTTCTACTTCTATTATGTTTGTTTATTCTTGAGAGAGAGGAAGAGACAGAGCGCGAGCAAGAGAGGGACAGAGAGAGAGGGAAACACAGGATCCAAAGCAGGCTCCAGGCTCTGAGCTGTCAGCACAGAGCCCGACAACGGGCTCGAACTCAAGAACTGTGAGATCATGACTTGAATGAATTTGGGTGCTTAACCGGCTGAACCACCCACATGCCCCTGGTTTGTTTGTTCTTAATTGATTTGTAAGAACTCTTTGCATATTGTAGATAAGAACTTTTTGCCACTTGTGTTTGAATATTTTTCTCTTAACTTTTTCTTTTTTTTCAACTTTTACACAGTGTTTTGCCACATGGATTTTTCATAGCTGTAGTGAACCAGGGGACCTACCTTTTTCATTGTGGGGTTAGGTTTTTTGTCATGCGTAGGAAGGCTTTTTCTTTCCAAGATGATAAGCATACTCACTCCTAATATTTTTGTTATTTGTCCCTTATGGTTAAATTTTCTATACATCAGGCCTTTATTGTGATGTAAGTCATGAGGTAAGAAATGCAGGAATGATTTTTCATAGATGGCCAGTCAGTGGTAGTCAGGTCCATTCACCTTTTTCCCTACTGATTTGAGGTGGTGTGTTTCCTGTGTGAAATTGTCATCAAAGTTTGGATTTATTTTGGACTAGATCCTTTTGACAGTTACAAATTTTTGTAATTTGACTTAAAAAAATGTTTGCCCTCCTTCCTATTTCTGTACCCACTGGTTTTAATAGTAGGGAATGTTGTCACCTTTTACTGAAGAACTCTTTGAGAAGACATAAAGAATCTTTCTAGAATGGAATCTTTTCTCATATTAAGGGTACGTTTTCAGGATTTATAAAAGCCAGGATTTAAGGGGACAAAATGACCAGTAGAAATATATTCTTGGTGCTGTAGAATTACTTAGTTCTACACGTTACCTTACACACTGGGCATATTTGATTTTCTTATTTTTCACTCTACGTACAAAACATTTTCTGTAAAGAAAGGCTTAAAAAAATCAAGAGAGGCAAGAAGAAGAAAATACAAATTATCTATGATCTCACTGGGTAAAAATAATCATATCTTAGCAACCATATCAGGAAATTATTTTTCTACTTAACTATTAACTGAAATCAAACATTAATACTATTTTCTAGATTTTTTTTTGCTATCCAATATGTCATGAACATTTTTCATACCACTAAATATTCTACAACATTGATTTAGATGACTATGTAATTTTAGATTTTGAATTTGAAAAATCACAAATACTCCTTTTTTTTTTTAACGTGTATTTATTTTTGAGACAGAGAGAGAGAGAGAGAGTGCGCGTGAGCATGCGAGCAGGAGTGGGGAGGGGCAGTCAGAGAGAGGGAGGCACGGAATTCAAAGCAGGCTCTAGGCTCTGAGCTGTATACACAGAGCCCAGCACAGGGCTCAAACTTGTGAACTGTGAGATCACGACCTGAGCCAAAACCCAGAGTCAGTCGCTTAAATGACTGAGCCACCCATGCACCCTAGAGTATTTAACTTCTTATTTTGTATTAAAATAAACTGTTCAGTGTATGTTTTAAAAATAACGATTTGGACAGAAGTCTGGGAAGATTTCTTTCAATGGATTTCTTTAACATCTTAAGTTTAGACTTTACAGAAATTTACATTTTTATGGTACAGTAATTTTATTTCAGTGAATTGTTGCAAGGTTGTGTTAATAAATGAGAGGGTTTTTTTCTTTTAAGCAGTTAATATTTAAAAGGTGAAAATCTGCTTGTTCACATTTGAGCATGTATTTCAGTAGACGTAATTAAGGACCACATCACTTTTAAATGAAACTGCATTGGGTATAGTAAAGGTTGTTTACTTCTTTCTTTCTCCTTTGCAGGAACTTTAATGGAATTGGGTATCTCCCCGATTGTAACATCTGGTTTGATTATGCAGCTGCTGGCCGGAGCCAAAATCATTGAAGTTGGAGATACACCCAAAGACAGAGCTCTGTTCAATGGAGCCCAGAAACGTGAGCTATTAATGCAATTAGAGTCTTTTCCCAATTGGAGAATTTTGTGGTAAAGATATTTTTCTAGCCATTTTTTGTCTTTGGTTGTAAGCATGTACTCCTTTCCTCCCCAACTTCCGTCAGTCTTTGGTATGATCATTACCATTGGGCAAGCCATTGTGTATGTCATGACGGGCATGTACGGGGACCCTGCCGAGATGGGCGCCGGCATCTGTCTCCTCATCATCATCCAGGTAAGAAGGCCAGCTTCTCGTTTATAGATAACCGTTCCATCTCCTTTTACTCTTCTAACATTTCTTTAGGTGACTGATAGATTAATTTTCTTACTTTTGGATTATTTAATTATAAGATTTTGATTATTGAAGTGACACATATAAATTCTACTGATGTACAAAACTAAAATTTATTATAACAGCCTCATAGCCACATGGCATAAAGAATCACAGATCAACTACATTTTGCTGTTTCTAAGATGCACATTTTTTACTTTCTGATGTCTCCGAAGCCAGGAAGTTTTTTTGGAGCCGACGGTCCCTCCCTGTCGCTGACAGCCAGGTGACGGTGGTGACAGTAGTCGTCTCCTGCGCGTGCGTCGGCTGGCTAGCTGGTGGTCATTTTATCAGTTGGTTTTGTGCATTGTTGATGTAACGTGTTTCTGAATTAGGTTGCTGTTTAAAATGTCTTGAAAAGCTATAATTTGTGATGGGATAGTCACTGTACGGGCACAAGGGCACAGAGCAGGCTAGATGATAAAATCTGTGGTCCGGTGTAACGTAACTTTCCTTCTAGGTAGAAAATACAAGTCTTGATAAGCTATTGTGGCATAGTTTAGTTGGCAGTATTTTTTTCTCTTACTGGTACACGAAATAATGGCATGACCAATTACATCTTAACAGTTAGTAACATGAACCCGCAGACATATTCCATGGATTTTTAAAATAAACCCTTTGGAACTGAATTTTTATTTTTTATGTTTTGGAATTGAATTTCTGAAGACCAACGTAATTTCCCTTTTAAGTATCTTAAAGTGTGTCAGATTTAGAAGGTGTTTCTCTAACGTACAATCCTTAAAAGTCATTTAGAGAGACCACTCAAGAATGGATTGTACTTAAGTTCTGGAATAGTTGTGGGGTTTGGAAAAAAGTTTGAGAAGGTAAAAACAGCGTTTAGAACATTTAGAGTCTCGATTATTGTGGAAATGCCTCTTCTTGTTCACTCTGTGGAATTAGGATTCATTAGGAACAGTTTTTTTTAAAGGGACACCATTTGCCTTCCTCTGTTCTCTTTATTTTTTATCTTTTTAAGTTTATTTTGAGAGAGAGGAAGGGAGGATGAGAGAGAGAGAGAGAAGGAACCAGTGGCGGAAGGGCAGAGAGAGAGAGAGAGGACAGAAGACCCGACAGCACAGAGCCCACAGTGGGGATCAAACTCACGAACTGTGACATCATGACCTGAGCTGAAGTTGGATGCTTAACTGACTGAGCCACCCAGGTGCACCCAGGAATATTTTTTTAATGGCTAAAGGATCAAGATTAGAAATTAATAAATAAAACTAAAATACCATCTTATTAAAATATACCTTGAGAAAGAGGATCGTCCCAGACTGGCATGGTTGACCGTTATTTTTTTACAGAGAAACATTATATAGGAAGCAAATGAAAGGAAGATCATGTAGTGTGATTGAGAACAAGGACACTTGGATTGTTGAAGCGTATTTATTGGCGTCATTCACAACAGGGAGGGCTCCTCTCACTGCTGGGAAACCTCACTACGGGGGTGGGGGGTTAATGGGTTGTCAGAGTAGGTTCCCGAGCCCTAGTGAGCTCTCATCTGGTATGAGGTAGAACTCTTTAGAATGACGTTATCGTTATTTCTCCATTTTGAAAACACTTGATTGGCAAATTTATCATCTTCGAGAATATGAGGAAGCAGAGCTGAATGGCTCGGGAGAGAAGACCCTCTAAGAAGGGGTTTTGCCGTCGGTGTTCAGGATCTCTGCTCGTGGGTCTGGCCTTGCTGAGGATGCTGATACATCACTTGCTGCGGGGTTCTGTTTCCTTACAGCCTTTGCTTTATGCAATCCGTAGTTGCGAGTCACCCGGATTTTTACAAGACAGTCAGAATCGGCGCCTAGTTCTTAGAACGTTATGCTTCAGAAAATTTTTCTAGTATTTTAGTATGGATATTTTTAAATTCTTAAAAAAGTTTTTTTTTTAATGTTTTTATATACTTTTGAGAGCAGAGCACAAGTTGGGGAGGGGCAGAGGGAGACCGAGACACAGAATCTGAAGGAGGCTTGAGGCTCTGAGCTGTCAGCACAGAGCCCAACCCAGGGCTCAAACCCTTAAACCGTGAGATCATGACCTGAGCCGAAGTCGGATGCTTAACCCACCGAGTCACCCAAGCTCCCCAAGATACTTTCACATTCTTAAAGAACCTCCTCTCACGAGTTCTGGGTTGAAGTATTAACTTCTGTGGAGTCATTATGAATTTGAATTTGAGATCAAATGGAGTTAAGTTATTTTAGTTTTTTTTCCCAGTATCAGAAGTCAAGGAATAGTAATATACCAGAAATGAATACGTGGATATATACTTTTTTTAAACGTAGATTCTGGCATACAAACACGTGAGACTGATTCTTCCAGTGTGACGGTAGCGAGAAATGTGTCTTGTTTGATCCCAGACGGGTAGTGTGCTCTGAAGGCATTGCTAACATTAAGCATCTGTGGAGAGACTGAAGAGATGCAGTTGGAGCAGCGCATTTCACTTAGAAACGTAGATTTTGCAAACTTTGCATGCTGTTGTGTAAGGTATTTCTCACCTTAATTATTCTTGTTTCATTCATGGTCATGTCTTTCAACTAGTGAGTTTTGAAATCTAAATAGTAGCTCTTGATTAAAATAAAGGAATAGAAACTATCCGTGTGCATGGCACACAGGAAAGGTAAGTGTTGCTTTGTCAGACTGTGTGTGTGTGTGTGTGTGCACGCGCGTGCACGTGCACGAGCAGAGGTGAAATGTGAAGAGTTGATTTACGTCTACTTTAGAGACGCACACGTGTGTACATTCTGAGCGCGTGCACGTGGCGCTCGCTGCCTGTCCCTGTTCTAGTCAGTGGGTGCCGTCACTTGCTCCTTTCTCAACCCCCTCAGAGGCATACTTCGGATACTTTCTGCCATCTTTTATCTGATTCCTTTGATTATAGAAGTGGTCTCTCATTTAGGTCTCTCTAGAGTTCCTTTCTCCAGCTAGAAAAATAGGAGTTTGATTTTCACAGGATACACATAAGTCCCTCTGTAGTCTGAGGGCCGTTGGTCTGAACAGCGGGTTTGGAGAGTTCCAGGTGTTCCCGAGCGATGGTGACTCTGGACAGGTTGTTTCATCAGAAGCCTGTGCTCCTGCTTTTTGGTGGGCGAGCTGTTATTCCCTGTACAGGGCTGGGTTTCTGATTGGGAGTATTTATTTACTTGTTACATAATTGTGGTCAAAATAAAACTCAGTAGTAAGTCCTAACCTCTCTTTTTATCTTGTCAAAGTGGTAAACTTGGTTTTCAAACAGTAAAGGATTCATGAGCTTTCTTACAAGTTTGAAGAATTGTACCCTTTTTCCGGTCCTTGAAAGTCAAACTAAAAGCCTGTAAATAGACATTGTAGGCTCTGTTCAAGCAGTGAAATGACAGTTAAGGAAAAACCCTGCCGCAGGTAAGCACACTTCAGACGGCGTGCGGTGGTTGAGTTCACGCTCTCTTCTACCCGGGGATGTTGGGTAAACTGAGTAGATACTAGGGGGGGAGGCATCAGAGCTGGGAACCATGGAAGTGCCATTTCCTCAGTTACACAGGATGGTTTTAAGAATGGGGACGGGGGTGTGGTTGGGGGCATAGAAGCATTTTTTCCTTCCCTCTTGATCAGGTTTCTGAGGTTCGGGGAGGGCGTCAGACTGTGGAGGTCACGTGCAAGGCTGTGGATCATTTTAATTGATGCGTGCTTTTATAGAAATGTCTTCGCCAAGAGGAACATTAAGAATTTTCAGTTTCACATAAACTGAAGTTAGTACGCTTTTATTTTTTAAAAAATGATGAGCTTAAGAACCTGACGAATCCTTGTCTTCAGATTTACTTTCAGTCTTTGTCACTGTGTGTGTAGAATGCATTTTTTACATTGTTACAATCTCTGTGCATCCTAATTTGTGCTCTCTTTAACTTATCCTGTGTGTATTAGAGTTGATCCTTGAACAACACAGGGCTTGGGGTGCTGATCCCCCGGGCCCTGCATTTGACTCGCTCAAAACTTAGCTACTAATAGCCTGCTGTTTACCCAAAGCCTTGCTGGTAACATAAACGGTTGATTAACACTTACTTTGTGTGTTATGTGATGAATTTTTACAATAAAGTGAGCTAGAGAAAAAATGATGTTACTAAAAATCATAAGGAAGAGAAAATATAGTGCTGCAGTGTATTTATAAAAAATATCTGTGTATACATGGACCTGTGTAGTTCAAACCCACGTTGTTCAAGGGTCAACTGCAAATAAATCCAACATAATCTATAAAATATCACATACGATGACTTTAGAAAGGTATCAAACTTGTCTTTTGACGGCAGTATACAATTGCATCTTGTTATTATGCCTTATTTCATTTGGTCTTTCACTTACTTGGAGTGTTTTCGGTTTCTTGCTGTCCTAAATTCAACAACTTTGAACACTTTTGTTTCAGTGTGCTTTTCAACAGGCCTTTTTTAAACATTGTAAGAGAAACTATTCGTATGGTTTATAAATATGCTTTAAAGGTTGAAATGTCTACTTTATAATGTAATAATACCTCGGCCCTCTGATGGGCAGAACTGACTTGTGTCTATACTAAAGAGGGTTGAAAAGATGCAGAGTGGTAACAGTGATACTGTAACAGTTAGGTTTTAAATTTTAAAATGCCGGTACTTTTGAAAGTAGTCAGTGGTGTTCATCTTCCCCTTTCTTGAGTTGATTCTTGCTTCAGCTTACTTGCATTTCTTTCCCCACAGTTGTTTGTCGCTGGTTTGATTGTGCTGCTGTTAGATGAGCTGCTACAGAAGGGTTACGGCTTGGGGTCTGGTATTTCCCTCTTTATTGCCACCAACATCTGTGAGACCATTGTCTGGAAGGCCTTTAGTCCCACTACCATTAACACTGGCAGAGGTACATTGCACAGTGTCTGCGACTGCACGAGTTTTGCTGGATGTGTGCTGGGAAGGAGCCTGTCCCGGAGCAGGGCGTGCCGGGACCTCCCGGGCCGCCCTCCCAGGGGGCCGCTGGTGCTCACCGCTCACGAGTGAAGCAGCAGAGATTTGTGGAGTATGGAACACTGCTTCAACAAGAATAATATCTCAATTTTAGCCTCTGCTTGCTGAAAATTTCAGTGATTGCAAGCAGCTTTTCAAAGATGTTATTTGCCTAAGCCATTGCTGCAGAAGTCATTGATTTGACGAATGTCTGCGTTCCCAGGGGGATAAAAAGGTAGTGGAGGAAGAGTTCTCAAATAAAAACACGATTATTTATTGTACGAGGGCGCACTAATACTTTTGCTGCTCTTCCACTTGGCTTTGTAATAGCAGCTAAATTTTGACGTAATTCATCCTGTCTTTCCTCTTCCCCATTTCCATTTCTTTCAAATGCCATCCACCGACCATAGTGGTTACCATCTAAGCTGATCCCAGCCTCAGGAAAATAGCAGTGATGGTTTGTTAATATTCTTGGTAAAACCAACTTAAAAGCAAGCATGATAGAGTAACATAGATCTTTTGATTCTGATGTCTTTATTCTGCTTTGCTGCTGCTGCTTCCCCCGGCCCCACCTGAAAATACCCCCTCTCCCCTCCCTAAAGTAAAGGAGAGGCAAATCTTTACGACCTAAGTATTTGCTTAGGTTCATTCTACTTGGGCTGTTCTCATCAGGAGCAGTCTCTTGAGCAAACGTGAGATTTGTGCTAAAAGAGATACATTTGCTTCAACGATGTAGCTCTTTTTGGAGGCCCCACACATGGCTGTGTTGTAGAGTAAACATTGGTGAATTATTTTGCCTCCCATGTTCTGCCATGTACTGGAGTGTCACGGTGATTTGTTTGGTTCTGGGACAACTCTGGGCAACGAGTCTACAGTCTGTTTCTATCTTGGTTTGTCAGGCACGGAGTTTGAGGGTGCAGTCATAGCTCTCTTCCATTTACTGGCCACCAGGACGGACAAGGTCCGAGCTTTAAGGGAGGCTTTCTACCGGCAGAACTTACCCAACCTCATGAACCTCATCGCTACGGTTTTTGTGTTTGCTGTCGTCATATATTTTCAGGTAAGTCTGCTGTCTTCTCACTCAGGTCCGCGGTGTGTGGGCTTTGATTGCCCTTGAAAGAAAAGCATGTCGTTTGAAATGTTAGTATCTAACGAGTCAGTTTTGCAGAATCAAGTCAAGCAAATAATTTATGTTCGTGGTTATGGCCAAGAACAGGGTTTCCGCTGCTGTGCGCCCGTGTGGAGGGGCAAACGCTCGTGTCCCCCCCCCTCCCCCCCGCCCCCGGCGGTCCTGCCTGTCACCTGTGTGTTTATTTGATGTGTACAGTTACTCTTCCTCTCCTCATTTTTCAGGGATTCCGTGTTGACTTGCCCATCAAGTCGGCCCGCTACCGAGGACAGTACAGTAGCTATCCCATCAAGCTCTTCTACACCTCGAACATTCCCATAATTCTCCAGTCGGCCTTAGTGTCCAACCTGTATGTTATTTCCCAGATGCTGTCTGTTCGATTTAGTGGCAACTTTTTGGTAAATTTACTAGGACAGTGGGCTGTGAGTATTTTGTTATTTATTCTAAGCATTCACATTTATTATAGTTTGCATTTCATGGTTGTATTTTTAGTCGAAAGAGATGAGCCAAAATTGAAGCAGTTGCTAGGACATTTTCACGTTCACTGACCTATAGCAGAATTGGTCATTTATTCAGAGGATTGAGGAGCGGTGTAAAACTAAGATTGGCCAGGTTCTCTGTATTAATGTCCCGTCTAGGAAGCATTTCACATCTCACTGGAGGGGCCTTAAGGTTAAAGTCGCAGCTGCCTCGTGAAAGCAGCTCCCTGTTTCGGTACCTTATTCTGCTGTCTGGAATGTTTTTTAAAGAAGCGATTTGCTGACCATATGTGGGGTACTGAGGTCTCCTGTTTCCACCCCCATTTTTCACAGCCTGCACGGCAATAAGCTAGTTGTGATGAACTGGGCTAGAGACAGGCACATGATTATTGGCCCGAGGAGAGAACAGTTACTAGAAATAGAATCTGGCGCTCTGACTTCCCGTTTTAGATCCTGTCAGCATGTCCTCTAAAGAGGCCCAGCCATGTCGTCGTCACTGGAGCGCGGGTCCTTGTCAGATTGAATTTTAAGTGGTTTAAATTCTGTCCTATGACCACGGAGTATTTTTCCCCCTTACAACTATAGAATTAAAGGAGACTCTGAGCCTTTATTCTTTTATAGAACATCTAACTGTAGAATTAGTATTTCACCAACTACATTAATAAGCCCTGAAACATGGAGCTTGTTCTATGCGTTTGTCTTCACGTGCTGGCTCTCCCATTGCGAGTGACAGTGACATAGCTTTCCCTTCTACTGAAGGTCATTTTTTTGATTTAAAGTTTGACAGGGTAAGACAGCAACTTTCGAGTATTAGTTGAAGGAAATAGGATTCTCTATCCGTAGTACTCTTCTTCCCTTCATGGAACAGAAATAGGATTACTGTGAGGAGGGGAGATGCCGTCCCTCCCCTTGCAAGCTAATAATCCAGCAATAATTGTGACTCTGGTAATTTCATAGCAATAAATGCATCGAGTGGTTGTGTCTGGATTGTGTTGTGATCTAACGAAGATTCTTTTTAATGAGATAATTACTGGGAAATTGAATATGTTTATAAACCGTGCTTTTGATTGGAGATTAGTGATTCTAGGGCCACAGTAAAGAATCATTTTGACATGTATATTCAGGAACAAGACTTTTTAATCACTTTGGCCAGAAATTGCTTTCCTCACCAAATACCCCAGAATATATGCTGTTCCCAATTCTGTAACCATTTTAGGAAGAGAAGGGAGACTTTTTTGTAGATGTATGATAATGTTGGTTTTTAAAAGATCATTCTTCTGTTAATAATATATTCACAATGTCTTTTATATAAAAGATACTATATAATATCGAAGGAGTGAAGATATCAGACACAGAAGGTAAATCTTTAAGTTACATAGGCTCGTTAGCTGTAGGTGCTTTGAGCTTAAAACACTGTCATGATTGTTGAGTTTGAAAAGTCATAGAAGTAGATCCTGACCAGTTGGGTTGACCGTTCGCCCTTCTTGCTCTCGGCCTGCAGGACGTCAGTGGCGGAGGACCTGCTCGTTCTTACCCGGTGGGAGGCCTTTGCTACTATCTTTCTCCTCCCGAGTCCATGGGCGCCATATTTGAGGATCCCGTCCATGTGGTGGTGTATATCATCTTCATGTTGGGATCCTGTGCATTCTTTTCTAAGACGTGGATAGAGGTGTCTGGTTCCTCAGCCAAAGATGTAGGTGTTTGTTTTAATGAAAATAAACATTTTTAATTTTAGCTGTCAAAAAATGGTGACTAGAACACTCTTAATTACTTTTGTAATTTCACCTTTAAGTCACATATTCCTAATGAGGTGATGGCACCTGTAGGGGACTGAAAGCTGGTCTCTGAAGGTGGAAAAATTTTTAATTTTTACAGTGGTTTGTGACCCTCCAAAACTTACACCCTACCCAACAGATTCTTATTCGTTAGTATTTCATTTCTGTTTAGGGAAGTGATAAAAAAAAAGATGGAGAAACAGTCTGTGGGTAATAGGTGTCGAACTTCAGGTGTAACGGTAATGATATCAGCCCCTGTTTCAGGGTTCTTGTATTTTATTTATTAGGATGTGGAAAGCACTTCACACAGAACCTGGTAGGTAGTAAACAGTGAAATATTTAGAGTTTGATTAAAAAAAATTTGTAATGTTTATTTTTGAGAGAGAGAGAGAGAGACAGAGCATGAGCAGGGGAGGGGCAGAGAGAGAGGGAGACAGAATCTGAAGCAGGCTCCAGGCTCTGAGCTGTCAGCACAGAGCCGGATGTGGGGTTCGAACTCTTGAATCGAGAGATCATAACCTGAGCGAAAGACATGCTTAACTCTGAGCCACCCAGGTGCCCCATGTTTGATTTTATTTTTTTAAATGTTCATTTTTGAGAGCGGGAGAGAGAGACGGAGACGGAGAATCCCAAGCAGGCTCTGTGCTGTCAGCGCAGAGGTTCGAACTTGTGAACGATGAGATCATGACCTGAGCCAAAGTCAAGCACTGGACGCTTAGCTGACTGAGCCAACTGGGTGCCTCTAGAGTTTGATTTTAAAAGTTGTTTTTCTCTTGGCAGGTTGCTAAACAGCTTAAAGAACAGCAAATGGTAATGAGGGGCCACAGAGACACCTCCATGGTTCATGAGCTGAATAGGTAAGGTCATGAAATTTAACCCATGATGTGTGTGCACGTGTGCGTACGTACACATGTGCCTGGTTTTTCAATCTTTATTGTCAAATGTCCTGTTTAAATATGAAGCATTTTTCTTCAACTTCACACAGAAGAACCAGCATTTAATACAATAGTGAATTGTTCTCCACATCAGAATTGACATCTAAATCATTTTTTTTTTAAGTAAAATTGTGTTCCCGTCCCTGCTCAGCCCGGTGTTAACAGGTCCTTGTCGTCCTGGGTTGGAGGTCCTTGTCGTCTGGCTGCACATAAAATCACCTGGCAGCTCTTAGGAAGCGCTGACATCCCACCTCCCCGAATTACGATTTATTTGGTCTAAGGTGGATCCCACGCATTAGTTTATTTCTTTTGGGAGAGAGAGAACACGCGTGGGCACACGGTCACGAGTAGGCTCGACCCGTAGTGTGGAGCCCGACAGGGGGCTCGATTCCCACGATCCTGAGATCCTGACCTGAGTGGCAGTCCAGAGTCCGATGCTTAATGGACTGAGCCACCCAGGTGCCCTTTCTTCTTTTTCTTTTTTTTAGTTTAGTTTTTGATTAACGGCTTTATTGGGCTATAATTCACGTACCGTGTAATTCACTCATTTGAAGTGTATGGTGTGGTGTTCTTGCTTGTTTTCAGTGTGTTCAGAGTGGGTAATCATTACTATGTAATTTAAAGAACATTTTTGTCACCTGGGTACGTGGCTGGCTCAGTTAGAGCATGTGACTCTTGGTCTCGGGATCATGAGTTCAAGCCCCACATTGGTTGTAGAGAGTACTTTTTAAGCTTAAAAAAATTGTTTTTTCATCCGCAAGAAAGACACCTTGTCCCTGTTGGCTATTCCCATTCCTGCTGCCCCCTCCCCTGCCCCGGCCCACTTTTCACCTCTGATCTCTACAGATTTGCTTTTTCTGGACATGGTGGGTAGGTGGAATTGTGATCTTCTGTAACAGTTTTCACTGAGCATAATGTTTTCAGGGTTCATCCGTTATTTATGAATAATACTCTATTATGTTGGTGTATTGTTACCACGGGTGGCTATCTGTTCATCAGTTGGTGGAGATTTCGGTGGTTTCCAGTTTTTGACTCTCAGGAATAATGCTGTAAGAACACGCTTGTACATGTTCTGTGTGGACATGTGTTTTCCTTCCTGTAGGAGTGGGATCGTTGGGTCCCAACAATAATCTGTGTGTCACGTGTTGAGGAACCGCCAGACCGTTTTCCAGAGTGGCTGCACGGCTCTCCCTTCCCGCCATCAGCAGTGGATGAAGCTTCTAGTTGTTGCAGATCCTTGCTAGAACTGGTTCTTGATTTTTGATTCTGGCCATCTCTTGTGGGCATGAAATGGTAGCTCATTGTGGTTTTGATTTGCTTTTTCCTGATGAATAGTGACATTGAGCATCTTTTCATATGTTTAATCAGCCACTTGTATTTTCTTTGGAGAAACGTCTATTCAGATCTTTTGCCCATTTTTAATTGGGTTGTCTTTTTGTTATGGAGTTATAAATTTTTTATTTTTATTAAAGAAATTTTTTTTAGTTTACTTGAGAGAGCGAGCGAGCACACAGGCATACACATGCATGAGTGGGGGAGGGGTAGAAAGAGAGGGAGAGGGAGAATCCCACGCAGGCTTTGAGCTTGAACTCGTGACTGTGAGGTCATGGCCCGAGCCGAAACCAAGAGTTGGACACTTTAACTGACTAAGCCACCCAGGTGCCCCGAGTTGTAAGACTTTTTTTAAAACAGTATCTTGGATATGCCTCTTCTCGGGTGTATGATTTATAATTTGTCATTCTGTGGGTTGTCTTTTCACTTTCTTGGTGTCCTTTGCACAAGTTTTTAATTTTGACAGAGTTCAGTTTCTCTTGGTTATGTTGTGCTGGTCTTGGTGTTCATCTGAGAAACCGTTGCCTAACCCAGGGTCACAGGTTTATTCTTACTTTCCATTAGGAGGCTCGGTCTCGGCTCTTATATTCAGGTCTGTGGTCCACTTTGAGCTTTTTTTTTTTTTGGTTTGGTATGAGATACGGTCCCAGATTTCTTTTTGTGCATGTGGATATCCAGTTGTTCCAGAACGATTTATTGAACAGGCATTTGTATTTTTATGTAATTTTTTAAGTTGATCTACCACATAGACCGCAGAGAGCGGTATGATGAACCTCCGGGCGCCCAGCTGTGTCCGGCGTCAGTGGCTAGCACCGAGCATCTCCCCAGTCTATTTTCCGCCTGCTGTCTGGAGTATTTTAAATACAGTCTGATTATGTTAAACCATTCTCCAGGTGATTCTAATGCACAGCTAAGGTCGAATTACTGTAAAGAGGATCATCCACATCTTGGCACATCAATATGATACTTAGAAAGCATTTTGAAATTTACACTTCATCTACAGGAGGGAGCTAAAGATGACCTATTTAAATATTAAATATTTTAACACTTAAATCTGTTAAGGATTCTAACCTGTCCTAAAGATCCTGTATGGTTTTTCTTGGCTGCTTACTGGTTTCTGGGAATCAGGTTCACATTGCTTCCCTAACGGTCGAGTTTTCATCCACATGTAACTGCTGCGTAAACAGGTCGTTTCCCGCTGGCGCTCACGACGGGCTTGTTTAACGACGCGGCGGCGCACTGTTTCTGACTGCTGCACCTGCTCCTGTTTCCTGACCCCGGGTTCTGTCTTCCAGGTACATCCCCACCGCGGCCGCGTTCGGGGGCCTGTGCATCGGCGCCCTGTCCGTGTTAGCCGACTTCCTCGGGGCCATCGGCTCCGGCACTGGGATTCTGCTCGCAGTCACTATTATTTATCAGTATTTTGAAATTTTTGTCAAGGAGCAGGCTGAAGTTGGCGGGATGGGTGCTTTGTTTTTCTAAATGTCCCAGTATTTCTTCTTGTGTGTGTGAAAGGGAAAATAATTTTGACACATTGTTTTTGTCAAATAATGCTGGTTCCCCCTTTCTTCCCTCACACTTTGTTTTCAAGTGCTGACTGTCCCATTTGTGAAATGGGCACCGAGCTAAGCCTGTGCGCAGCGTTAGTACCAGCTGCCTTAAAACTAAAGTTTACATTATTCGTTCAAAAATGTACCCGTAGTGTTGCCTGTGACGCTGGAAACCAGCGTGCCCGCCTTGCCATGTGCAGTCGTGACGGTGAGATGGTGGCGTGGGTCAGTCTCGCACACAACGTCCCGAACACTCGGTATCCCCCCCACTTGTTTAAGATGAAATGTAGTTCACATGGCCACTCTCCAGTACTTTTGAGCTTATTTAATGAGTTCTGGAACATTTATATCTAATCTGTATTTTAGATATAATTAACTTTTTATACTTTTTTAACTCATAGTATCCACGTTCCCACCCTCCCTCTCCGCCCACCGCCCTCCGTGTCCCCTCAAAGCTGCTGCTCAGCCCCAACGGGCAGAAGCGGCTACGGCGGTTCTCGAACCGGTGTGTGTGAGGACTCGCTGATTTTCATTCCTTCCTTCCCAGTGACAGCAGTCGGTGCTGTTTGACCGTATTGGCTATGCCTTCGAATTCCAACCCATCACTTGAGAATACGCTTTCAAGATATGATGCCCCGTTTTTTTTTTTTTTTAAATCCCTAAAGCAAAGATCTCATTCTCAAGCAACGTCTGTAGTTCAGTGGGGGTGAACATGAGTAATTCATGCTAGGAATTTGTGTACGTTGTTGTACTTTACAGCAGCAACATGAGTGTAAACAGTAGAAAATAAACCTTTATTTAATAAAAACTGTTTCAGTTGTGTTGGAAAAATAAAATCAGACATTAAACGATTTCTAAGGTTATTTGTATATACGGTTCATCGCTGTCCTACAAAACCCATCCTGAGAAGTCTGCTCTAAGAGATCAAATGTAACTGGTTTGGTGTTTAATCCTAAAATCGTTGAGGAAATGACCAACTTAAAGGTGCTCAGCTGTGTGACGGACACTGCAAAGAATAGCAGAACCGTGGTGTCAGATAACATCCCGGCCTCCATTTGAAAGAGCATAGGTCTTTGTAGGTAAGTGTTTTAAAGTATGTGTTCTATTGTCCAAAAAGACAGTAAACTCAGTTTTTGAAAGCTCCTTTCAGAAGTAAGGTTATTTATTAAGTGCAGGAAGTGCTCTCTTTTTTAGCCTAGGACCACAAAACCACACAGTTCCAGGGGCAAGGCCGATGGAGGCTGGCAGGAGAGGTACAAGGGTCCCCTCCAAAGGGCCTCAGACCATCGTTAGAATAGAAATGTGGATCCAGTGTTGTTCTGTATGATTTTTTTTTCCAAGACAAGGTGGACATAGGGCTTTTTATAGGAAACTTCACCTTTTAAATGCTGAAAAGTTAACACCGCCAGCCATGGAGACATCCAGCTGCCAACTTTCAAACTGACTTGATTTCCAAAGTATAGCCCTTGATGTTTAAAGGTTAACGTAAATGGCGTCAGGGGTATGTTCCAGGACTTACTGGTCACTTCTAATGTGCACTGAGGAAGAGAAAAAGGCCAGACAGGTGGGGGGTTACAAACATCTCTGATGCTAACATGTACGAGTAGGTTTCTCAGGGCCTGCGGGGAGGGGCTTTGGAAGAGCTGGTCCATTTGGAGACCGGTCTGTGCCGAAGTTTGTAGGTTTTCTATACATGTTTCTGGATTTTGAAGGAGGGAAGTCACAGAACGTGGTCTTTGAGAGCTCAGGAAAAGCACTGAGAGCTCTGGAGCTTGGATGCCCATGATTAAAAATACGGATTTTTTAAAAAGGAGTTAGGGGCCCAAAGGATGGCTACTATTCGAGTTAGTAGTTGTGCCTATTTTTGCAGTATTTATAGAATGTAGGTGGGATCTAGATAGTTCTCCACTTCCATACCTTCCCCTTTATTAGGGAGTATAGTCACGTATTTTTTGCTCACCAAGACCTCTCTGGTAACAGACCTGTAGACAACGGAACTGCATCACGTTTGTGGCCTGAGTAGCCTGGTTTTATCTGGCTGCAGGGGCCTGCGCCGGGGCTGGAAACCCAGCTTTGGGCTGGCCAGCGGGCGTCACCGTGAGACTTGGGCTGGGGGCTCACCGGAGCTTTTGGAGACCACTGATGTCCCCGCAAGAGCGGAGCTCAGCCGAAGGACGAGAAAACGGCCCCCAACACTGGTAGACGTTTTCAGTGATGGGGGCTGTAGGCATGGAATGAGCTGGAGACAGGCCTCCATTCTCCCCTGTAAGGGAGATGTGTTGGGTTTCCGGCACTTGCTAACCTTGCAAGTCCCTACATAGGTCTTTCTTTTTAAAAAGTCTTGGTTTAGACACTTAGACAGTAAATAATTATTTGCCTACCTCGTTACAGAAATTTATATGGGGGCTGAGGGAGGGGGTAGCTGACCTAATTTGGAATTCTGGCCTTTTCCCCTCTAGAAATACCCTTATCTTCTGGATCAGATTAAAAAAAAAACCAAACTGGATTAAACATAACACATTTCTTTAGTTTCTCACTGAAATGCGGAGGCTACAGCTCCCCCTGTAATTACAATTCCATCTCACCACATGTATTCTGTGTTGCTTTTATTTAATGAAAAAGCTAATTTCAAATCTACAGTAAGCTGAGCTGAATACAAAGTCTTCGTGAAGGAGGCCTGGTGGGTGGTCTTGTTTGTAAAAACATGGCTACTGTCCTTTGGCCTTAAAACTTGAGGAAAGGCACTTCAAAGGGCTTCGTGTTTGCGTGTTTCAGGGCCAGGGCATAGGAGTAGACCCTGGCGTCCACTGTCAGGTGCTCTTCGGCTACCAGAGCTACAGGAAGCAAAGAATACAAGTTAGAGTTTGAGGAGAGGAGAACACCCCTTACCAATCAGTCGATACGGACTGAGCTCCTACTATGGGCCAGTTCCTACGCTCGCTGGAGATACAGCGGTGAACAAGACCTCTTCTGCCGTCAAGGGTCTTGCTCTGGTCAGAAGACGAAAGGATATACAAGCAGGATCACATTTCCAGCAAAAGAGCAGAACAAGAAAAAAGAGTCGAGGCAGGAGACCACACGTCAGAGGCGAGGACTTGATGCGTTAAACCAGCAGGGCTGTGAGCTTAGCGATGCCGTCCTTCCTCCTCTGAGCGCTCACTCCAGGGCGCTGCCGCCCCGCGCCCAGCGGCGGTGACCCTTCAGTGCCTCCGGGATCCGTGCGTCTTCTCCGCTGCCAGGAGCACGGACATGCCCCCTGCAAGGTCAGCCGCGCGCATGACAGGACTAGCAGATGAGGCCATGGAGCGTTCGTCGCACCACGGGCTTTAGGGGGAACCCCTGTGTCGCTCAGGCGGAGGTTACCGGGCCTGGAACCCGTCACTTGTTTTCCTGGCCACGAGTTTAGGCACAAGCTCAGAGGCATGTTGATCCTGAAGGGAGGCTGGAGTCCTGACTCCTCTGTGCGGGGCAGGGGCGGGGAAGGGCTGACAGCTGTTGTGTGCAGCCAACCGAACTCCTCCAGCCGAACTGTCCTCCCAGCCTCTCAGGTGTGACTTGTTGAATCCATGGTTTGATTACTCTATTTCGATTCTAAAAAAGCTAGGAAAAATGGTTCTTTCCCCCCTTCCTCTTTCTATAGATCTGTTCCTCTCTACTTTCCTTCCTCCCTGTCTCACACTATTTATTGCCCCCTCTTCTAAGACTAGATCTATCTAGGGAGGTTAAGTTAGATGGAAGGGAGAAGGAAGTTCTTTAAAGAATACCTCTCTAATATAAAAGCATAGTGAAGATATACAGCATCTAACATTTAAGCCCTTTTGTACCAACATTATCTTATTTAATTGTACTCATGCCCCCCCAGGGAGAGAGGCGCCTTCTCATTTCCTGTTTTTGGAGAAGAGCCCAGAGAGGCTGTGGCACATGGTCAAGGTCGTACCCAACACGCAGTCGGCGGAACCTCAGGACCCGTTACTGGCGGCCCAGGCTTTCTCTGAGGCAACCAGGGCTTTCTGCAGTAGGAGCGTTTCTCACTCTGAGATCTTGGGGTGCTTCTTACCTTAGGTCTAGTTTAAAAAGGCAAAGTAGGAAGGGAAGCTTTCTAGGAATCTGAATCACAGTAGTTCTTGGAAACTCTTATTTAATTTATGAATATTTATTTATTTTTGACAGAGACAAAGCAGGAGTGGGGAAAAGGCACAGAGAGAGAGGGAGACACAGAAGCTGAAGCAGGCTCTGAGCTGTCAGCACAGAGCCTGACGGGGGCTCAAACCCACGCACCGTGAGATCAAGACCTGAACTGAAGTCAGACGTTTAACCGACTAAGCCACCCAGGTGCCCCTCATATTTACTTTTAAAACAGACATTAGAAATAAGGTTGTAACACTGGTGCTTATGGAAGCGGAGGAAGAGAGAAGCCCCCAAAGCTTCAGGTCAAATAGTGCTTCAAGTGAATTTTTGCAGTAAAAACTGTAAAATATTTAAGTTATGAGGACTCTCTGGTCCTTTACAAATGAGTGAATGGAGACCTAGCAGCCGGCACAGAGGCGCTGCCTGAAGGGCCTCAGTGAGGTCTCAGGTACAGCAGAGCCTAATGTCATTTTACCAAAGGACGTCTGACCACATAACCTTATTCAATTTTTTACAAAATCCCTCAGAGATGGGCTGGCCAGAAATCACACACTGTAATTACATGACCAGTAATTTACTAGGTGATACTGTTAGTTTGGTTCATTATATCAGCATATTGCTCTTTGTATATAATAGATCCCTCAGTCTTTGTAGGAAGAATCTTGTTAAATTCTCCTTTAACTTCTACCCTGCACGAAATCTCATCCAACACTCTAGCATTTTTGAGGATCAGCTAAGAGATACGGACTTAGGCCTCTGCAATGCCATGGATTAGAGACACGAGGTATAGAAGTTTGGGCTCATCTGCAGGAAAATGATTTTGGCTATTCTATACGAAAAAACCCACTGAAAGCTTTCAACGTGACACAGAATGCTTTGCTCATATTTTCAAACTCTGTGCCATCCAGAAAGGAAAATTACTGTTGGTTAACTGCAGCTCTACAACATTTCTAGGTATGTGGACTGGGGATGGGGAGGGGAAAGTTGAGAAAACTGGGGAAAAGTCTTAAGAATGCTTACCATCAAGTCTCTTCAGCAGGTCATTCTTTGGTAAGGAAATTACTTCGACAAATTCTAAGCAAACAAAGTGCGAGTGAAAACAAAGCTCAAGGCTAAGAGCCTACCAGAACACCACGACATGCCCGTGGCCATCTCCACTGCGCTAAGCCGCACGCATCAGCCACGGGAGCTGGGCAACGTACCTCCATCTCCTGAAAATAAACAGAGGGAGGACATTGCAGCAAGGCTGCGGTAAACACCAGAAGAGTTTGGTGCAAGACACGCCAGAAAAGGGTGTAAGAACTCAACACACACCTGGGTCTCTACTAATTAGCCATATGGACATTAGATTCTATGTACGATCTACGTAGAATCTATTAGAGTCTATAGATTCTACTAGATGTATGTAAAAACCCAACAGTACAAAATTATTGTTCTCCAAATGTTTAAATGCAAAATTTAAAGCATGTTCTATGATAATACACTAGGTATTTTTAAGTTGTTAAAATATATAAAATTTACCATTTTAACCATTTTTTAAATGTTTATCTGTATGAGAGAGAGACAGCATGAGCAGGGGAGGGGCAGAGAAAGTAGGAGACAGAATCCAAAGCAGGCTCCAGGCTCTGAGCTGTCAGCACAGAGCCTGACATGGGGCTCGAACTCATGAACCGTGAGATCCTGACCTGAGCTGAAGTTGGACGTTCAACTGACTGAGCCACCCAGGCGCCCCTTCACCATTTTTAAAGGTATAGTTTAAAGGCATTAGATCCATTCACACTGCTGTGCAGTTGCCAGCACTGTCCTTCTCCAGAACCTTTTCAGCATCCCACACAGACCTGGTGCCCATCAAGTAGCGTGTCCCCGTATGTGTGGACCTCTCTTCTACTTTGTTTCTACGAATATTTTAGGTAATCTCTTGAGTGGAACTAAACTGTTTACACTTAAAAAATTTTTTTTCTTAAGTTCTATACCCAAACATGGGGCCTGAACTCACGACCCTGAGATCAAGAGTCACACATTCACTGACTGAGCCAGCCAGGCGCCCCAATTTATGCTTTTCTGTCTGGCTTCATGAAGCACTCAGCACCAGCAGCCCTGCTGGCTGGAGCTCCACTGCGCATATTCACCACGTTTTGTTGGTCCAGTCACCTGCTAGTGGGCGCTCGGGTGGCGTCCACCTTTTGGGTACTGTGATGCTGTACAGACACTGGTGCACAAGTCCCTCTCTGAGCCCCTGCTTTCGGTGCTTTGGGGTGTGACCCTCTGAGGGGACTTGCTGGCTCCTGCGATAGTTCTCTTTGCCTCTGAGGACTGACAGACTTCTCCACGCCATGTTATTTGCATACTCGGAGTCTGAACATCGAGCGTTTAAAATCAGCTGTGATGAATACCCATTCTTCTCAAACTATTCCAAAAAATAGAAATAGAAGGAAAATTTCCAAACTCATTCTACGAAGCCAGCATCACCTTGATACCCAAACCAGACAGAGACCCAGCAAAAAAGAAGAACTACAGACCAATATCCTTAATGAATACAAATGCAAAAATACTCAACAAGATACTAGCAAATCGAATTCAACAGCATATAAAAAGAATTATCCATCATGATCAAGTGGGATTCATTCCTGGGTTATAGGGCTGGTTCAATATTTGCAAAACCATCAATGTGATCCATCACATTAACAAAAGAAAGGATAAAAACCATATGATCCTGTCGACAGATGCAGAAAAAGTATTTGACAAAATACAGCACCCTTTCTTAATAAAAACCCTTGAGAAAGTGGGAATAGAAGGAACTGACCTAAACATTATAAAAGCAGTTTATGAAAAGCCCACAGCTAATATCACCCTCAATGGGGAAAAACTGAGAGCTTTCCCCCTGAGATCAGGAACCCGACAGGGGTGTCCACTCTCACCACTGCTGTTTCACATAGTGCTGGAAGTCCTAGCATCAGCAATCAGACAATAAAAGGAAATAAAAGGCATCAGAATTGGCAAAGAAGAAGTCAAACTTTCACTTTTCGCAGATGACATGATACTCTACATGGAAAACCTGGCAGACTCCACCAGAAGCCTTCTAGAACTGATCAATGAATTCAGTAAAGTTGCAGGGTACAAAATCAATGTACAGAAATCAGTTGCATTCCTATACACCAAAAATGAAGCAGCGGAAAGAGAAATCAAGAAACTGATCCCATTCATGACTGCACGAAAAACCATAAAATACCTAGGAGTAAACCTAACCAAGGATGTAAAAGACCTGTATGATGAAAACTATAGAAAACTTATGAAAGAGATTGAAGAAGACACCAAGAAATGGAAAAACATTCCCTGTTCATGGATCGGAAGAATAAACATTGTGAAAATGTCATTACTACCCAAAGCAATCTACACATTCAATGCAATCCCCATCAAAATTG
>PISW01002784.1:0-242585 GCA_004023785.1 Mungos mungo
AAAAAGCAACCATTGAGCATGGCAGTCTTTCTCTGCTATTTCTCATCTATTTCATTAAACATTGCTCTTTATTATTTCCTACCTTCTATTTATTTTGGTTTGTTCTTTCTCATTGGTGTTCCATCTTTTCATACACTTAATCCAATTTATAGCTTTCATTGCATCTCACAGTATGACTAATTTTCATGATCATTTAATATTTTCACATTACCATCTAGGTTCCTTCTTTGACAAAAGGTTTTCTTTGTTAAATGTGTATTTCTGTATTTCAAAGTAATTGGAATATTTTAGTTTATCTTTTAAATATTCTTTTATAATTTAATTTCACTCTTTTAAGGAACATGCCCTACTTTATGTCAGTTCTTTGACATTTTACAAATTTGCTAAGTTCCTACACAATGGCTCTTATGGTTGTTGTTTTTCTATGCATCTAAAACCTATATTCTAAGACTGTTAGAGGCGTACTTTATTTATGTTACTTAAGGCACATTTATTAATTCTGTTTTTAAAGTCCTCTGTTTCCTTACTGATCTTGTCTCCTGTTCTATAAATTACTATGAGAGGTATATAAACAATGTTTGTGGATTATAAATTTTACTTCATATATAATCAAGTCTACATTACAACATGCAAACAAATGAACAATTTTGATAATTTCTGTTAGAATTATCCCACTTGGCATTATGAGAATACCAATATGGTTTCTGACATAATTGACTTTGTATGATGTCCAAATAGATTATCATCGGCCTTAGTCTGCTTGGACTGCCAAAAGAAAATACGGGGTGGTTTCAACAACAGAAATTTATTTTCTCGCAGTTCTGGAAGCTGGGAAGTTTAGGATCAAGGTGCTAGCAGATTTCATTTCTGCTAAGAAACCTCTTTCTGGCTTGCAGTTGCCTACTTTCTCACTGTGTTCTCACATGGCAGAGAGAGAGAGGAATTTCTGGTGTCTTTTCTTACAAGGACACTGATACTGTTAGATCATGGCTTCATCCTATGACTTTATTTAATCCCGATTACCTTCTTACTCCAAATATAACCACACTCCATATATAACTCACTCCCCATTTCCACTCCCCACCCCCATCCACTACCCCTCTAGTAACCATCAGTTTGTTCTCTACAGTTAAGAGTCTGTTTCTTGGTTTGTCTTCTATTTTTCCCCTCTGCTCATTTGTTTTGCTTCTTAAATTCCACAGATGAGTGAGATCATACGGTATTTGTCTCTAACCAACTGACTTACTTCACTTATTTGGGATTATGCTCTGAAGTTCTATCCACGTCATTGCAAATGACAAGGTTTTGTTCTTTTTGGTGGTTGAGTAATATTCCATCGTAGGACTATACTACTCTTTTTTATCCACTCATCTGTCGATGGACACATAGGCTGCTTCCATAGTTTGGCTATCGTTAATAATGCTGCTGTCAACACCAGGCCACGTGTGTCTCTTTGAATCAGTGTTTTATATTTTTTTGGCTAATATCCAGTTGTGTGATTACTGGATCATAGGTAGTTATATTTTGAGTTTTTTGAGATCATTGTGGTCAATTAATCTTCAACACCATCACTATTTTAATTACTATTTTATGATCTAAATTCCCATTCTATTTTAAATTTTCTGTGTTCTTTTAAATTCTGTAGTTTCAATATAGTTGGGATGTTTTTTAAAATTCTCATAATCTTTTACTTTTAGAGTATTTGGAGAAACTCTTTATTTTGAATGATTTCAATTTCTAATGTCATTCTATTATTTTTCTGTTGATCACATCTTATATTTGCTTTCTTCTCCTTTATATTAATTCTTCTGCATTAATAAAATATTTTAATCCATTTCATCTTTTTTAGTTACTATAATGAGTTGACTAATGTCTCCCTTAAAATAAATATTGAAGCCCTAACTCCCATGACTATGTTTGGGGATAGAGACTTTAAGGAGGTAGTTAAGATAAGTTGAAGGCTGAAGCGGGTCTTATTCTGATAGTATTGTGTCCTGATAAGAAGAAGAAGAGACACCAGAGATTGATCTCTGTCCATGTGTGCACATGAGCAAGAAGACAGCTACTTGCAAACCAGAAGACCGCTCTCATCAGGCACCAATCCTGTCACACCTTTATCTTGACCTTCCAGCTTCTAGAACTGTGAGAAAATAAATTTACATTGTTTAAACCTCCCAGTCTATGGTATTGTCTTGCCATGCCAAACTGAACAGACTGAGAGAGTAAGGAATTGTTCATTTATCTTTTCAGTGGTTACTGTATAGACGACAACGTTCAGTCTTGCCTGACTTAATAGAAAGATGATCTTTCCCCATTCCCAGACAAATGCAGATGCTGTTAGTGTCTGTTATGGTTTTTCTGGTTATGTATTTAAATTTTACATCTACTTAAAATTCATCATCATTATTATTATTTTCATTTTTTATACTATCAATATTCACTCAGATATATTCACATATTCCTTTTATCATTGCCCCTCACTGCTCTCTGTTCATTCTTAAACTTCTGTGCTCCCTTTTGTGTTCCTCTTGAAACGGGTTTACAAACAGGAGAAAAGGAGAAACCTAATGAAGGACCATGGGGAGGGGAGGGGGGAAAGAGAGTTGGGGAGAGAGAGGGACTCAAAACCTGAGAGACTATTGAATACTGAAAATGAACCAAGGGTTGAAGGGGAAGGGGGAGGGGAGAAAAGAGGTGGTGGTGATGGAGGAGGGCACTTGTGGGGAAGAGCACTGGGTGTTATATGAAACCAGTTTGACAATAAGCTTTTTTAAAAAAAGAAACTGGTTTACAGTAGTTCATTTAATATGTGTCTGTTGGTGATGACTGTAATTGTTTAAGTGTTTTTTGTTTATAAAATTTTTTTTGTTAAGTTCTTTGTTAGAATGGTTTTGCTTGACATACATTTCTTGGTAGGCAATGATTTTCTTCCAGAAGTTGAATATGTCACTCCATTGAATTCTTTCCAACATTTTTGTTAAGAAACCACCTATAAACCTAAGGATTGTTCCTTTTGAGGAAATGTGACTTCTTCTCTCTGATTTCTTTATTTTTTAAATTTCAGAGTGTGAGTGCTTGTGCCGGGGAGAGGGGGCAGGTGAAAGAGATCACGAGAATTCCTAGAGATCCCAAGAATTCCTAGAAAGTTCTACACTCAGCACAGAGCCTGACACAGGGCACAATCCCACAATCCAGGGAACATGACCTAAACCAAAATCAAGAGTCAGATGCTCAACTGCCTGAGCCACCCAGGTGCCCTTTCCTCTGAAGAATTCAGTTACTTTTTCTTCAGATTTTAGCACTTTTACTCTAACAATTCTTGGTGAGGATTTGTGTGTGTGTGTGTGTGTGTGTGTGTGTGTGTGTGTGTGTGTGTGTGGTTCGTACTGCTTCTTAAATCTAAATCTGAGAGAGTCAGTGTTTTTCTTCAGTTCTGGGAAATCTTCACTTACCTTTTTATATATGCTTTTGCCCTGGCATATATAAAAGCATATTTTTTTTAGGATTCTGATAATATATACATTATAGTATTTTGTCACATCCTGTAGGACTCAAAATCTTCTTCTATATTTCCCATCTTTTTTCCTTCCAGGTTGAAGGATTTGGATATTGACCTCGGACCAATATTTGAGATCACTAATCCTCTTCATGTTTAATCTACTATTTAACTCAATAATTATTAATTTAAGCTCTTTTATTATTTGATTCTATAATTCTCCCTATTTTCTTTATAAATTACAGTTCTCCAGAATTTATATAATTCTAGATGTTCAGACTTTATTACTTCATGTATCCATATTCCTGAAAATCTTAATCATCACTATCTAAAGTAGCAGTAAGTATCCCTAATTGCAGACAGTGATTCTAATATGTCACTTCTCCTTGACACTGCACCTTGGCATTCCTGGTGATATTGGATTAATTGTTGGACATTGTGCATGAAAACCTTGGGAGACTGGATGCTGTTATTGTAAGGTGATTTTTTTAAGCTTTTGTTAAGCAGTTGAAGGGACACTAACTCTTCATCTAGTAATTGAATTCATTTTTATTTTTTAAAAGTTTTATTTATTTTAAGGGAGCATGTGAGTGCAGGGAAGGGGCAGAGAGAATATCTCAAGCAGTCTCTGTGCTCACCGCACAATGTGGAACTCAACTCATGAACTGTGAGATCATGACCTGAGTCGAAATGAAGAGTTGGACGCTCAACCAATTGAGCCACCCAAGCGCCCCTGGTAACTGAATTTATTTTGGAGAATGATTTCAGTGTTTTAGTGTTTACCCTCTCATTGTCTTTTCAGTGGCCCCACCAGGCCACACAAGCAGGTCTTGTAAGCTACTTGTAACCCCAGGTCACCAAATCCTAAGGTCATCTGACTTGATTACTTCTTTTTTTTTTCCCTTTAACAACTTGGTTGAAGTATTATCTGCATACAGTCAACCACAACCATTTTCAGTGTACAGTTCACTGATTGTTAGTAAATTGAACCATGCGGTCATCACCACAATGTGATGTCAGAACGTTGCCATCACACAGATAAGCCTCTTGTGCCCTGTGGTGTTTACTCTCCACTCCCATGACTGGTCCCCAGCAGCCATTAAACTCCTTTCTGTCTACATGCATTTGCCTTTTTTTTCCTTGGCATTTTATATAAATGGAGTCATAGACTATATGTTCTCTTTTCATTCGGTTTTCTCTCAGTTGGTAGCTTTCATTTACTATAGGTTAGGGGCTTATCATGCTGTAATACGTATTGCTTTTCTTTTTCCCTTTTGACAACCATGTAGTATGCCATGGTCGCATATACCACTTTTTGTTCTTCATTTTGTTAGCTGGTAGGCATTGTGATCCCTCTTCGGGCTATTAGACATAATGATATGATGAACCCTTGTGCCTATATCCTTGTGTGAACTTAGATTTTAATTTCTTGAGTAGATACCTCGGAATGGAATTGTAGGATTGTAATTTTTCTAAAATATTTTTTAAAGTGCCAAATTGGGAGCTCCTGGGTGGCTCAGTTTGTTGAGTGTTGGCTCTTGATTTTGGCTCAAGTCAAGAACCCAGGGTAGCAGGACTGAGTCCCGTGTCCGGCTCTGTGCTAAGAGTGGAGCCTGTTTAAGATTCTTTCTCCTTCTGCCCCTGTCCCCTGCTTATGCACCTGCTTGCTCTCTCTTTAAAAATAATAAGAAAATAAAAGTGCCAAACTTTTCAAAGTAGCTGAGCCACCTGTACATTTCTGCCTGTACATTCCCACTCTTTCTTGGATCATGTTTTTAGAGAGGGGTTTTGTTTTTGTTTTAGTTTTGACTTCTGGGACATCCCTTTCTTAATTTGTGACATCAGTCCTATCTCTTAGTCTCCTCTACTGGGTCTTACTAAGGTTTCTGACCTCTAAAATTGGAGGGTCACAGAACTTAGTGTTTAAAGCCTGAGGCTGAGTGAACTATTTGGTTATGAAACTGTAGACAGAAAATATGTCTAAACAACTTTTACCTTGATGACTTCTATATTTATGTCCTTAGGTCAGATCTTTCTCCTAACTGAACACTCACATCTAACCATCTACTGGATATCTTCCCTGAGATTTACAGTAGGTATTTCTAAATCCACGTGTCCACAACTGCATTCCTGATTCCTGCTCACACTTTGCATTCGAATTTCTACCTTACATATTCTTGTCTTCTCTAATAAATGGAAACTCCATTATTGCCTTTGATCAAGCGAGACAGTTTCCTTCAGAGCCCACATTGAATTCATTGCTAATTGTGTTAATGCTATCCCCCAAAGACATTCAGTAAACTATCCTTTACTTCTTTTATTCCATATCAAGGCAAAACTGTATCTAACCATGATTATAAAAGCAACAAAATGGGATTCCATGCTTCTGTTCTAGCCCACATAGTCAATCACACTCACAAAAATCAGGGGGACCATTTTAAAATAGATGTGTTTCAAATACCTCCAAAGAAATTCCATCTCATTTAGAATAAAATCAGTGTATTTACCGAGGTCATCAAGAATTAATATTTTTAATTACATATAAGTAATTATAGTATGTTAATTGCTATACCATAATTATAATCATAATTATATTTATGGTATTTGTAATAATTATAAATATATAATGTAGCCTTTCTGTTACCACTGTGGTCTTCTTCCTACAACTTTTCCTCACCCCATTCCAGGTACAATGACTTCCTTGCTGTTACTTTAAATTTCCAATAATGTCCCCACCTCTGCCTAAAGTGTTCCTACTGCCATTCCCAGATGTTATCCTGGCTGATCTTCTATTCTTGGAGGTTCTTGCTCACATGCCACCTTATCAGAGAAGGCTTTCTTCCCTAAACATGCTTTATGAAATAGCAACCGCATCCATTCTTCAGCAACAGCGCTATTTATTTTTTCCCTCTGCTCCATTTTTCTCCATTTCACTAATTGCCTCATGGCATATTGTATATTAGTTTATTTCTTTCTCATTTTGTTAAAATTTAAGATGCATGAGAACAGGAGGAAGGGTCAATTTAGTCCCTGTTCTATCCCTACTGCTTGAGTGATTTCTGGCATTGCAGCTTCCTAATATGTATCTGTTGAATGAAAGAATAAGCAATAAAATTCTATCAAAACCAAACTAAAGATAGAGGACACAAGTCAAAGCTGGCTAGGACCAGTGCCCAAATGATGAGCATAGAGGACATCTATTTTTTTTTCTTGTCCAATATCTATTTTGCTGCCTTTTTAGAACGGTAGACTCATTTTTGTTTCAATGCAAATTCTTTCCCGATCATAAAAATGCAGACAGCAAAGCCAAGAAAGTTGACAGACTCTCCCTTGTAGCAGGCCAGCATCTGACTTAAATTATACCAAGATCAGGTATTCTCCTGGAATTGCGATTTTGAATGGAATGACAAGGTCTGAAAACTATAGGAGCTTATTTATCCTGACGGTGGCATCCAGCACATACCCCAATAGCTCTTTGACTTTGTTTGGCATTTGCTGAATCCTAGATATTTTTTTTAACCTTCCTTTGGTTCTCTTAGCTATAAATCTAGTAGTTAGTATGATTTGTTACTGTAGAGTTTGTTCCCATTGTTTTCGGTTAAAGTGTCCCATCAGACGTTGGCAGGGTATGTAGTTAAAAGGAAATGTAGTTAAGGTCTCAACTAATTTCAAATAATTAAAGAAGATATTTGGGGGACTGGATGAGCTGATGCATCATTTGAATTTCATGACTTATTGATTCATTCAACAATTATTTGTTGAGTATAAATCCTGTGTTCAAATGATGCTCTGCTTTGTGTAGATGGTTCTTTTCCTTAAAAATCTCAGAATCTGGTGGAGTATTCTCAAATTCTAACCAAGGTCAGTGTGGGGAGTAGGGTGAGTACAAATGTCTGAGTGGGTAAGTTTTCCTGGACACTGATGGGGTCAGGAGAGGCCAACAGAGTTTTCTAACTCTTGAGTCTGGAAGAGTTGCCTAGGTATTTGCAGGTAAACGATGAGGTGGAACAAGAAAGGGCTTTGAGTTCAGTGTGGGCATATAGGCTTTGGAGGATGGGGGATTCCAGGCAACTTATTGGCCACCAGTGTGGTAAGCCTTTTGATCTTGGTTTATATACATACATAACTAAACAGAGTCCCTAAGATAGTGGCATCTCTTTACTACATTTTCCCACAGAAGATGAGAATGGTACTTGACGGTATCTGGAAAGTCAACTTGATATCATCCCCTTTCCCACATCTTGGGTCCCACTGCCTCATACAGTAAAATGTGGGGGAAAAGCCTATAAAGACATAGGAAGGAGAACTTAACTCTCATTAGTCTAATATTTGGACAGTTCAAGGAAAAAATTTATTGTGTGACATTCTCTCTCAAATGTATTGTTCTGGATGATGATTAAAATGAGGTGCAGGTGCTTTAAGTAGCTTTGAGCTTGACAAAGACCCAAAGCTCTGAGCCTCAGATGGCTGCTTTCTTGCCTTTGTTTGGTTCAGAAAAAGTAACTGCATATGCAGTGTGTGGTCAAAACAAGGATCTAATATTATTGAATCTGCTTTATTGTATCAATTTGTGTGACAAAACACAGAATTAAAATGTAGAAACCATATGGGAGAAATCACGGAAGGCAGCATCTCCTGGTGTGAATGATAGTACATCTAAGTCCAGGAGACTGGAATAAACGCCCCTTTAAAAAAAACATCTTGGGGTGTCTGGGTGGCTCAGTCGGTTAAGCATCCGGCTTCGTCTCAGGTCATGATTTCACGGTTCGTGGGTTCAAGCCCCATCTTGGGCTCTGTGCTGACAGCTAGCTCAGAGCCTGGAGCCTGTTTCAGATTCTGTATCTCCCTCTCTCTGACCCTCCCCTGCTTGCACTGTCTCTCTCCATTTCTCAAAAATAAATAAAAAACATTAAAATTTTTATAAAAGAAAAAAGAAAACATCTTGTTTTTATGTCTAAGGACCACACAAATCTATGCAAAAGAGAGATACCCAGAAATACATGGCATCAACTTTAACACTTTTCCTTCATGCATTTGGCTGAACTATAGTCAGTAATTGGATGCGGTCATTTTTAGTGAATCATCTTGTTCCTTTTGGTGCCCTCATGCCAAGTCATTCCTAGAAAAATAAGGAAAGGGTTCCACCAATGTCAAATTAATTTTTGGCTATTTATCTTCTCTGACTTAAGCTTGATATATCAATGAAGTGCATACATTTTCTGTTAAATATGATAGCCCCAATCAAATAAAAGTAATATAGAGGATGAATTGTCTCTGATCAGATAAAGTGGTGTATGGTCTGTTTGTGAACACTTATATGTAAATGTTTGCAATTTCCTTTGAGTTCTCCACCATAAACATTTATGACATCAGAGCCATTCTGTTCCCCTTCACACTAAATTCGTAATTATTGTGTGTGTGAGAACAGTTAAGTTATACTCTTAGCCAATTTCAACGACATAATTGAGTGTTCCACACTTAGAGTCACCATGTTATAAACTGGACCTTCATACCTTGTTAATCTTACAGCTGGAAGTTTGTACCCTTTTACCAACTTCTACCAATTGCCTCTCACTGCTAGCAACCACCTTTTTCTCTTTTTGGGAGTTTGGCTTTTTTGTGTTTTGCTTTTAAGATTCTACTTAGAAGTGAGATCTTGCATTATTGGTCTTTCTTTGTGTGGATTATTTCACTTAGCCTAAAGACCTCAAGGTATTTATTTAGAGGCACAACAATTTGCTGGGCACCTACTATCTGCCAAGACTTATTCTAGGTCCCAGAGATGCATGAATGAATGACTGTTATCACCACAATTAAGTCCTTCCCTGGTATAGCTTCATTTTAGTGCTAGAGAGACTTGGAAAATAACATCTATGGAAGGAATTTGTCCCCCAAATTTCCCAAATCTCAAAATCGATGTAGTAAATGTTTAATTTGCTGAGACAAATATTCTGTTTAATATGTACTACTTATTTTGATGAAGAGTTGATGCACTAAACAGGTGAATCATGTACTTGTTTACATGGAAACATGACCTATGAATTTGACTCTTGTGTGCGTATGTGATAAATAGGAGCTCAAAATAAAATTGGTCTCTCAAGTGCTCAGTGAGAGGAGATATTTCTCTTCTTGTTCTAAAGAATTGTGTTTGTTCTGTGACTGAAGAAGGTAGCCAAAAATTTTTGGCCTCTCTGTTGGGTTCATACTCCTATAGTTGGTTTTATGATCCTATAATAATATTTTCCCTTCAATTAGTCACTGTATTGTCAGGTTTTCATTACACTCAGAAAGTGTAATTTCTGGATGGAGTCCATTTCATCTTGGCCAATCAACAAGTACATATCACATCACAAATAAATTGTTGGCTAAAATATTCTGCCCACAAAATATGGCATGGTGTTCTTGGCATCTATGCTCTTGTATCAATAGTCCACGAGTCCTGTGGATTATCTTGTAGAGGGTGGGTGGGTAGGTGGGTATGTGTGTTGCATGAAGAACAGTGGGGACGAGGATTGTGGAGTAGGAAGAAGGGATGCTGCATTCCGAGGGAATGATTGACAGCTCACATGGTACAGGAGGCACGCATAGGAATAAGAGTACATGCAGGATAATTAACAAAGTATTTGGAGGGAAATCAGCCATCAGTTGCCCCTGCTAAAAGCCAACTGACTTTTTCCTATGAATTATCATTTTGAGCAATGAAGTAGCATACATAAATTTTAGCATTAGTACACACGTAACTTTACATAGTGTTAAATGTTAATATTGTTAGGATAGTGCCATTTTCCTTCTGAATTCTCAAAATTCTGGTTCCATGTAATATCCTCTTTTGTGTCTCTGTAACACATGGAAATTTCTCATGCATGAATCCTTTTGACCTCTTTAGAAGGAATTGGTTCTGTTCAAGATGTCATTTCAACTTGTATTGCCAAGAGACTTGGGTTAATAAATAAAAAAAAAGATTGGGTGTTAGGAGAGGATATAAAGAATGAACAAGACAGAAGAAACTCCAGTGGACATCTGCTGCATCTGGCGGGGTCCCTTGGGACTGAGTGAGAGCAACTGTGAAAAATACTGGACCACTTTCAAAGAGCTTCAAATTGCGTGGCACTATCCTCCAGGGGCCTTTAACTACCTAGACATCTGTTGGGTTATAAATATAGCTATCAAATGGTTCCTAAATTATGTTGAGAACACCTTTATGATTCAGCAAGTGAAGATCCAACCTGAGTTGAAGTCATTCTGACTTGGGAAGAACAGGGAGAGTTTGCATGGAGGTATTGGGTGTCCTAAGAGACTTAGATGCCAATCGATCTGGTTCAGTGGGTTCAGTGGGGAACAACCGTGGGAACAAAGGTGTATTTCAAGCAAAGAAATTTGCAGAAGAAAATATCTTGGGTTCTAAAGAGAAATTTACATGTGTGGAAAGTCTTGTTCAGTGGCAGCAAGTGTGCAGATTTTTTCTCAGAAGAGTGTGAATGTTAATAAATAAGTCAGGTTTTCAAGTAAATATGAAGATGGAAGAAAAGAGTTGTCAAACAGTTTAAAAGTGAGATACTTAAAGAGAATATATTCTGTGCTGTATTTTTACATGGGTTCTCCCGTATTCATGGGCAACTCTGGCAAAATGAATGGGGGATCCTATCAGTGATAGAGTTGTTAAGAAATTTCCCTGTTGTTCTTACTCTGCATTTTAAGTGTCAGTGATGGTAACTGTGGACCAGATTTGGTTTCTTTCTAGTCCTACTTACCCCTTGTGCCTCAGCCCCCCTTCTCAGTTGGCCATCCTAGAGCTTATTTCTAGCCCATGAAGGGAATGGAGGTGGTAGGCATACTCATTCCAGCCAATGACTGCATGCAAAGGCTCTGAACCTTGTGAGGGGCAGGTCCTTGACCCGGGGAGCCTGGCCCTTCCTTGGCCACATGGGAGGCTACCAAACAACCCAAACACCCCTCTGGGTATCTTCTCCATTCCATAAAGAGAAGAAAGCAGTTGTGTAAATGTGCTATCAAATTGGACTGGTTACCTTCCCTGGAAAATACTAGTTTTCCAGGCAGTGTTTATTTATATGCTCTCTCTTTAAATGTGTGCTTTGTGCAGCTATTTCTTTGCTGCTTTTTGCATGAAGGATTGTAGTTTTTCCTCAAAACGTTTAAAATCCACAGATGACTCAACTCCATGTCTTGAACTGAAAAGACAACAGGAATCTCAGAAAATATGTAATACTTGGAGATTTATCAGGAAATCATGACAGTATGGCACCTACTATTATGGTACGAGAAGATTCTGGAAAAGGGGATCATTGGTGATGGACTAAAAATTCCTTAGGATCTGCATGAGCGGACCTAGCAGTGCAGTGACACATGGTTATATTTGGACTTTGGGTATTTGGAGAAATGATGCGGGTCCTTTGTTGGCTTGCATAAACTAACACGCATGTGTTGCATGTAATGCATGGTGTTAAGCATTATGCAGAGTACTAAAAGGATCAGGGAAAAAGACTTCCTTTAAGTTACCGACTAATGGCAATAAACCTTGAGTCCTAGATTCAGATGAGAAGTCTCATGATGGAAACAAACAATTCTTTAGATATTTAAAAGAAAGAAAGCCTAACTCCACTGCTGATAGGTGTCCTGCTGCAGAAGCTATTTGCACTGCTGAGTGGGGAAGTGCTGCACACTTTGACCCAATATCCCCAGATTCCTCTTAGTCTTGTTTTCAGCGATTCAGATTTACTTTTTGAAATGGGAAGCTTCCCAAGCAGATGTCCATCCTGTACCATTTGAGGAACTCCATCTGACCTGCCTGGCAGCTTTCATTCTTGCCAAACAAGGTACCCTGGCCTTGTGAGACTTTTCTCTTTTATCTGGGACTTGCTCTCCTACTGTGGTCAGAACCTGTCGGACGGTCTCTGCAAGAACACAGTACTGTCATCAGTTCTTCTTTTTAGGTCTTCTCCAGGAGAGTCAGCATCAGTCTTCAACACCATAATGTGCTTGGACGTTGTTGGACAAGAGGCACCAAATGAAGGGGCACCCAGGTGGCTCAGTCTGTTAAGCATCTGACTTCAGCTCAGGTCATGATTTCATGGTTCATGGGTTTGAGCCCCACATCAGGCTCTGTGCTGACAGCTCAGATCCTGGATCCTGCTTCTGATTCTGTGTCTCCCCCTCTCTCTGCCTCTCCCCTGCTTGGACTCTGTATCTGTCTCTCTCAAAAATAAACATTTAAGGAATTAAAAAAAAAAAAAGAGGTGCCACATGAAGGAAAGACTTTGAAACTAGGGATTCTTTGGACCCTGTACCTTGTTGGCTTTGCTGAAGTTGGGAAGACATCTTCTGAGATCAGTTTCATGCATTCTAAAAATGAAATGAACCTCTGAAGAACTTCACCACAAATTGATTACTAACTGATTTGGGCATCTTGGAGCTCAGGAGGCACAGGGAACATTCTCATCAATGCTCATCAGTGGTGTGTAAGAGAAGTAAGACAGCCAATAGGATGTTTTCCAAAAGCGAAAATGTTAGTTTGGAATATCTTCATCTATTACCAGATTGCTGTTGTGTCACAAACAAGAAACTTGCCTGTTGTAAAACACAGTTGGTGTCTACCTTTCACTGAAATCCCAGTGGGAGGCATGGTTCTTATGTCTTGCTAAAAAGGAGTAATTTATTCTAGAAGCAATAGATAAATGGATGAAGACAGATTCAAAAATAGGGTTTATGGATTTAAATTGAGTTATTCTACGTAAGTCTTATTTCTATCTTAATAAACACTATATTTATGTTTTATTTATTTTTGAGAGACAGAGAGAGACAGCCTGAGCAGGGGAGGGTCAGAGAGAGAGGGAGACACAGAATCTGAAGCAGGCTCCAGGCTCTGAGCTGTCAGCACAGAGCCCAACATGGGGCTCGAACCCACGAACCATGAGATCATGACCTGAGCTGAAGCCAACCGCTTAACTGACTGAGCCACCCAGGTGCCCCAATAAAAACATTTTCTTAAGGATAAAAATTTTCTTTGAATACTTTGGCCACACATATAGCATCAATTTATTTTACCTGTTTCTTCCACTGCTTCATCTACTTGTAATTTTTTTTATCTTTTGATGAGTGTAGTTATAAGTAGTATCATAACAGAAATTAAAGGTGGATTACTATGATAATTTATGCAACATTAGTATGCTTTTATGTGTATTTCAAGTAAGCTTGACAAAAATTATCTACATGAGGTAATCACCCTTTTCAAAAGTATGCCCTTTCGCATCTTCTGTTATCCTTTAATATACTTGTAAAATTCGTATTTGTTATTTAAATTTATCATATTAGCTGTCAACATACTGCTTAATGAAGCAAGGGGTTTTTGTTCAGAGAGCATGAATGTCTACCCTTGGATTAGCTGTTATTTAAAAATGTGCTGATAAAAGCAAGTTTATTATCTTTCAATGGGCTGATCTGCATGTTACTAACTTTTGAAAGAAAATTAAACTATGTGTGTATGTATTTACAAATGTAACCATGACTCAATATCTTCTAATTTGAGGCACCGTGTAAGAGTCAACTGGATGGGATTTTCAGATTGATAACATAACTGAAATTCAAATTTCTTCAGACGATTGAAGGACATTAGTAACATGAGGCTGTAAAAATCTTGTTTTTAAGCACTGACATTAGGATGGAACATCTTTTGGTTTTGATAAATAAGGTTAATTTAGGCTTCTCTGTTTGCGCTAGCATGTACATTTCAACACTTAAATTGAACCGAATCTCAGCGTGGGGCATAGTCTTTTTGTGGCAGATGGCTGTTATTACCACTAAGAATGGTATTTATACTTTTAATTTTGATCTAATGACCTGTGATTTTTTTTTGTCCTTGGCAAATACAAAAGTGTATTTTGATTGAAACCATTTTATGTTTTATTCTTGGTTCCAACTGATGTTATGTTGAAGTGCCAACTGACCCTAATAAGAACAAAAAGCATTAATCAGTATCCTTCTAAGTGTAAGTAGTATTCTTAGGATGAGAGAGAAATGAACTGCACCATTTAATTAAAGCCATAGAGATTATATGTGGGGATTCTGAAAGTTGATCTTTCACAGAGGACAAGAGGTACCGGTGGCGAAACTGCAATTCGGTCAAGAAAATCAGCACAAAAAGGAGAACAGTCAGGGTTCTGGAGGGGGGATGGAGAAGCCTGCCAGAAACTCAGTGGTGGAATTCACGAGAGCAGACTGATGACAGCCCAGCTCTGTGGGCCTGTCCCACACGGAGTGCCATGCCACTCCACTGCCCCTGGCTCCTCCCGTGGTCCCAGCCGGGTCAGGCACACTGACCGTGACTACGGTTCGGCTCGGCAGTGCGGTCAGGGTACAGGGCACAGCTCTGGATGTGGGAGTCCGTATTGTCAAACAGGAGGGCGTAGCAAGCGTCTCAGGCTGGCGGAGTGGGAGGGAGGATGGGGTAGGGTTCTCTAGAGAACTAGGACCGGTAGCAGGGGGAGAACATGCCAATCTCTTATCAATGTGATATAATATGTGAAAAGGAGTTTATGTGATTACGGAGGCTGAGAAGTCCCCAAGAGCTTCATTCAGGAAGCCAGAGACCGAGGAGAGCTGATGCTGGGACTGCCCCCCCAAAGCTTCCGACCGGAGTCCCAAGATTTCTGTCCCAGGCCCAAGGCAGGGAAAAAAAAATCAGTGTCCCTGTAAGGAGGCCATTAGGTGGGAAGGGTCTACTCCTTTTTATAGGAAGTTAAGTCTTTTTGTTCTTTTAATAATATTAATTTTTTGAAAGATAAAGCACTAACATGCACACAGGAGTGAGCAAGGGCAGGGGTGGTGGAGAAAAAGAGAATTCTGAGCAGGGTCTGTGCTGTCAGCACAGAGCTCAACACAGTGCTCCAAACGACCAACTGTGAGATCATGACTTGAGCTGAAACCAAGAGCCAGATGCTTAACTGACTGAGCCACCAAGGCATCCTTCATTTTTTTGTTCTATTCTGGACTTCAACTGATTGGATGAGGCCCACCTACATCAGGGGCTCAGTATGCTCTATTCGGTATATGGATTCAAATGCTCATCTCATCCAAAATGATAGTCATTGACCAAATACCTGGGCCCTCTGGGGCCTACCCAAGTTGACACACAAGATTAATCATCACAGAGGCTAAGTAAAAAATGCAATACTGGAGATCCAGTCTGGGAAAAGATGCCTTGAAGGCATGAGAGCCAGAGGAGATTTGGAGCATACCAGCGCAGGGAGGAACAAAGGATGCTGTAGCAGGAGTCAGGAAACCTTAGTTTTAGTGACACACCTGTCACTAGCTAGCGGGCTGACCTGAATCAAATAATGAAATCTTAGCCCGTTTTGTTGTCTCTAACACAAAGGGTGTATTTGTCTTGTAGTTCTTTTTACAAAAACACCACAAATGGCCCAAACGTAGTATCTCCTATTTTTTCGTGTTCAGAGTCTAGCTGAGGCACAACCAGGTTTTCTGATCAGGGGAGATGAGCTGAAATAAACACGTTGCTGGGGCTGTGGGTCTCATCCGGCATCTGGGGACCACTTCCAAGGCCAGTGGTTGTTGGCGGATTCCATTTCCTTGCATCTGTTGGACTCAAGTCCCGGTTTCCTTGAAGCTGGGGGCTGGGGGCTGTTCTCGGTGTCCAGAGTCTCCTTGTAGTTCTTGATACAGGCCCCCCAGGTGGTTCGTGACACACTTGCTTTCTCCCAGGGTGGCCAGATGTGCCTCTTTCTCTTCTACAACCATCAGGAGGAAACCCTGTGCTTCTAAAGGACTCCTGTGATTAGGTGGGGACTACCCAGATAATCTCCTAATTTAGTGTCGGTTGATTTGGGAACCTTAAGTGTACCTGTAATATTCTAGACTTGTGTTTGATTAAATAATTGGAGAAGGTGTGTGTACACAAGAGGCCAGGAATCTTAGGGGGTGGGCATACCTTAGAATTCTTCCTCCTCTCAATGAGTGTTTCTTCTGAAATTCATTCTAATTCTAAGTTTACTAGTCAAACAACCACAGAGGGTTTTGTGAGGAGCATGGTGATCTTTGACCTAAGCATCAAGCCTCTGGGACTTTTAGGCACATTTTAGTGCAGGGAGGGTCTTTAAAGAGACACCAGTAGAGTCTCACGATGAAATGATCTTACAAAACCTAAATACGCTGCCTCTCATGCTCAAGTTCAGGGACCATGGCGCTGAATTCCGCCAACCCTGAATCTACCGTGGGTCTCCCCCGTATTCTTCTATGTTAACTCCTGTTCTCTTCTCCTAAAGCGGAATTCTGTGTTCTAAGGAGAACAAACATAAAAGCAGCAAGTGGTTCCTGAATCGGCACCTATGTTCTTAAAATTTTCCTTTTTTATCCACTGTTACTTCCGAAGTCCCTGATTCCCTTCCACACTTACTGACACTTAATTTGTATAACTGTTGACATCACATGAGATTTTGGTTTCACAATCCTGGATTCTGGTCTTTGTTCTCCCAGTTATGATGTATGTGAACAGTTTCATGACTGAAAATTTATTCTTAATTTATTAACAGGGATATTGGTGCTTCAGGAAGCCATTGCTAAGCTACAATGAGGTAATAAACACAAAACTTGTTCACTAGGAAGCACTCTGTAATGGTAGAGTATTAACAGTGGCAAATAGTCTTCTGGTAATACAGTGTCATCCCACAAATCTTTATGAATTAGGCACATCAATGATTTGGACATGATTGGAATTCATTCCACATCTAGAGAAACACTCTGCTTCCAAAATCTTTTTAGAACACAGCACTGATGGTTATTTCTTTGCTTAGAAATCTTTCATGCCTACCATTTAAAGTCTCAACTAATTATCTTGGTGTGTCATTCCTTCTGGTCTAACTCGTTTCCCTGACCTTTCTCTCCTCTGTCCTTCTCCTGTCACCATCCAGATTCCAAGCATATAATCTGATGTAATTACAGCAAACCCTACAAGGATGCTTTGCTCCACCATATCCACCTTTGATTTGAGGTGAATCTCAGATACCATTTCCTTCGGGAAGGATGCCTTGGGTTCTGTTACTAAGATCTCCCTCACTTCTGCCCTCCATGTAGTGATTTATATTGCTTCTGTAGCTTTTATTCTGTTTTTCCCCAGGAGTAAGGTTACAGGCTTTACAGGAATCTCTGTTACTCAGAGACAGGAACTCCACCTCCATTCTCTGTGTTCCTCCATGTGCATGATGCCCTCTTCACTGTAAGTTTGTAAGAACAAACTTTTCATAAACTGATTTCAGTTGATCTTGAGAAAGTTCACAAAATCTGGTTAAATCATCTCTTTTCAGTTGAGGTATAATATGTCTCTCAAATGTGTGTCGTAAGCCCACTGATCTTATTGCACCTTGAAGCATCGGGAGTTTGAAGCGGGATGATACGGTGAAGGAATATTGTATGCTTCTCAGAGCAAACGAGGCATACATACTAAAGCAATAGATAAGAAGCGTGGATCTTCTCACGTGGTACATTCTTGTGAAAGCCCTGAAATCTCAGAAAGATAAAACAGAATGTTTAAAAGTTAATATGAAGAAAGTGAGGCTCTTGATATTTTTTTTTTCTTAGATCAGGAACAGTTGCTTTAGAAATGAAATATTCTAAGATGGCACGTGGGGATAGCACAGTAATATATTTTCTGCAGAAAAGAACTTTTTTTGCAGACCCAGTGTGGGTGTAGATATTGAGAGCCAGAAGAGTTAGTAAACATGAAATACCCACCAGTTTAATATTTAAAAGTGAAAAGCAGCAAAGAGGGGAGGGAAGAGCCCTCTTAGTAGGAAAGACAATCACTGTATCACCATGTCTGTGGCTTCCTATTAGAGGTAGACTGGGGCTCCCGGCTGATTCAGTCAAAAGAGATGCAGCTCTTGATCTCAGAGTTAGGAGTTCAAGCCCCATACTAGGTATAGAGATTACTTTAAAATCTTTAAAAAAAAAATACCAACAAGACTAGGAGGCAGACCAAACTATTAGAGTAACATAGCTATTAATTTTTTCTGGAAGTCATAGACGTGACAGCATTTATCTTAATTTCGATATTTCTGCGTATTGTGGATCATGTGTTTTCAGTTTTAAGTCACTCATCTTTATTCATGTAATCATTTTAAGCCTCTGCTCTGTGCTGGCTGCATGAAAACCATGGCTTATACAATGTGAGCATGTTCAAATGTATTATTTAATATGATTGTATAATCATCATAAACCCCATTCCTTTGGACATGTCACACCCAAGAAGAAGCCAAAACCTACTCCATTGTGAGCCTTAAACTAACTTTTAGCTACGAATATCTGATCTGTTTGTGCAAATCAGTGCTCCTTGGCTACCTGTGGAGTTTTCTAAATGATGGATCACCTGGGCAAACTTGCCTTGCACGTCAGTGCTGTTCTCTCTATTAATACATCTCTTGACCCCTTCATGGTATCAAGTCCCTCTGCTGCTTCTGGTTTAAGTCATTTCTCTTTTATACAGACTCTTCATGTATTTTAGGGACAGTGAAATAGATTTTTATCTGTTATCTCCAAGAAATCAGGATCTGTATGTGAGCCTCTGAAGGAGATGTGTTAATGAGTAAGAATGGTCAAGGCTTCCCTTGTAGGTCAAAGTAAATATCAACTCTAAAATATGCAGCTTAGGTACCAAGTAATTCCAGCCATGTCTTGGCTGCTTTCCTTCCCCAATTCATCACTTTCAATGAGAATGTCTAGAACAGGTCAGAGACACGATCATTTATCAGGACTTTCACTTATAGATGCATGTGAATGAGATGCGCACATGTTATGCCCATTTTTCTTGTGGCATTTCCCTGGGGTATATTCAGATAAATTTTGTGAGGCACAGTCTAATATAACTTTACTGAAAGTTTTTGGATGGCCTGGTAGACTCTAGGGTCAAAAATACAGACTTTATTTACCTATTACTTTTTTTTTCCTTTCCAGATTCCTTTCTTTGCACAGAAGAAAGGTGATTATACAATATAACTTAGACTTTGCACTTTTTGCTTCCTTTTCGTACATTGTGGTTAAATATATTTGCTCTTAATTTTCTCCTCATCACATCTTGTCATTCAGAAGACAGTCATTAAGCAATTACAAAATGCCACACACTGTACTGTGATCGAAATCTATCATCAAGCAAAACAAACATGGTGCCTGACCTCTGGAGACTTCTGTGTAGGGGGAATTGCTTTCTATTCAGTTATGAGGCTAAAGTCTAAATGTGTTAACTCATGGGGGGAAAACATGGCAGCATAATCAACTTTACTGTGAGCACCGTTCCATCAAGGTGTGTGGAGATATTTTTAGCCATGCCTTCTTGACAATGCACTGGCATATCATGTCCTGTGTCATGAAGCCTGCCCTCTGCCAATTCTGGAGGGATTCACAGTAGACCTTATGTCCTCTGTTTACACCACAGCCTGTTATTTGTGCCGAGGGCTACACGGCATATTTCCTGAGTGCCTCAGGTATTGCCTCAACGAGGGGATGGAAACTGTGGAGATCCAGAATTCCCTCCCTGTGAAATTATAAGAAGAAATACATATTGGTTTTTGTTTTCTGTAACTGCTACTATTTGCTCTTTGCCCTGGTTCCTGACACAAAAAATATCCTGTAATTGTCTGAGTAATGAGGGTGATAGGAGTGTTTTCCATAGAGTCCTAAATTCTTTATAATTTTCTGGGTAATAGGAGCGTCTTTTGTTCTAAGGAGCTGACTCTTGGTGGGCTTCTGGACCAGGGCTGGTCACAATAATGATCAAGTGTGATTAGAAACTTAGCATATTCAACATCATTCCTGTCCTTTGGGGAGGAGAAGGAGCTAGAGATTAACAACCTATCAGGCCTATGAAGAAGCTGCTCTAAATATTTCTAAAGTACAAGGTTCTGAGAGCTTTTGGGGTTGGTGACACCTCCACATTTGGGAAGAATGTCACCCGCAAACTCCGTGGGGTCAGGAGCTCCTGCTCTGGATACTTCTAGAAAGTTCCATATGCATCTCTTCGTATGATGTTCATCTGTATTCTTTAGCATACCCCTTTCATATGGTAAACCTCTAAGTAGCCTGATTTCTTTGAACCATCCTTGCAGATCATTGAACTTGAGGAAAGGGTCATGGAACCCCTGACTTACAACCATCAGAACAGCAGGTGACAGCCTGGGACTGGTGGTTGGCATTGGAAGTGACGCCATCTTGTGGGATCTGTAGGTAGATAGGTTGATGGCATCAGAATGGAACTGAATTGCGGGACACCCAGCTTGTGTTAGGATAGTTGGAAAAGTGCTTGGTTTGGGGGAAATCCCACACTTCTGGTCAGAGAAGTGTTGTGGATGAGCCGTAGAGGCACATGAGAACGTGTTTTTTTAATTGCTGAGTAATCCTTCTATTACATATTTATTCTTCTTCTGTATAAGAAGCATCTTAACAAAAACAGAAAACAACAGAAAAAGTCCATAACAAAATCAAGGTTTTTGGAAACTACTTCCTTGGCACACATGATTATTTGCAAATGCTGAAATATTGCCCCCAAATGTTGAAGGAACTTTGTGGTAGTCAAGCCAGTGGTAGCGGATGTGCCGGTTTTCTGTCACCTACTGTTTTCCTGTGCCACGTGATCTCTCCTTAGCCCAAAGGCTCTGGGAGTTTGGCTTTTGTTCTACCAGTGAATGTATATCGGAGTTCTCAGGTGGCCTCGGGTAATTCTGATTGATCTTCCCAGTGATTTTATGTGCACTGAAGTTTGGAGACCATGGGAGAGATTAGGCTTGGGGACAAAAGGATTTTGTGAATTGACTCCCTACCATCACTGCCCTTTATCACTTCTCATTGTGACAGGCTATGTGATCCTCATTGAAAGTTGGCAGCTTTCTTACACTCATGACGCTCCTTGGCCTAGGTACCCTTCCTGTCCCATCCATTGGTCCTACTGGGCTGGGGAATGTCTGCATGGCTTTTCTAGGTCAGCTCCAGGTGTAACCCATCGGGCAGCACTGAACACAAGGCCTCTCTGCTTCCCTTGTACCTTGTACATGCCTTCCATCTCACACGACTGTGACCTTTGTCGTCATCTGCTAGGACATGAGCTCCCTGAAAGCAGAGATGGAGACTTCTTTATCTCTTCAAAGCAAACAAAAGTACTTGTCCCATTGAAAGCTCTCAAATTCATGAATGAATGGATAGGTAAACTAAATTCTGTCTCTTTCCGATGTTAGCTATCTTATGCTGAAGACGTCATTGAAACTAGTTTGATCTTCCTTTCTTATCATAAAAATGAATGTTTTCTTTAAATCTTGTTATAGTGACAGATGAGAAAATATTATGTGATATTGCTTTGTAGTGCACAAAATATGATCACAATATTTTCTCAGTTGGTCACTGAGGTATTATCTACTACACATATATTACAGGTATATATGAATATTATAGGTATACATTATATATGTATGCATATTATACATACACATGTATATATGTATATATTCATTCCTTCTTAGGGTTCATTTCTATACAATAATACATTTGAAAAAGAAAAAAATAGAGAACCACAAATCTATCAACTAAAAAAAGAAAGAAAAGGAAAAAAGCAGTCATGGCAGTAATTCATCAAATTTCTCCCCCTTCTATGCAAACAATGAATTGTGCTCACTCTTCTTTCTCATTGGTCTCCTCAACTCTTGGATGAATTATGTACCTTTCTCTGGAAACTCTGCTTTTGCCCACTAAATCAACCTGGCCTGTCAGTGTCTTAGGTTTTGTCTCGATATTTGTTGTGCCAATTTTTCACATGAGGCTGCAACACGGTGTCTCCATGGTGGGCAGGCGAGGAGGCTGAGAAGTGTTAATTCTGTTTTCCTGACTTCTGCATGCACAGACTTATACGAGCCCACACACCTCGCGCAAAAATGAGCAGGAAATGTTCTTTTATTTGTTGCTCCTTCTTTCCTACTGTTCTCTGAGCCTTGCTAGATCCAGGGCCTTAAAACGTGAACACCATTTTGTATCCATGATTCATGCTGAAATGTGAAAACTGGGGGCATATACAAAGCAGATAAACCAAAGCACGAATCAGAGAAGTATACCAATCCAGTGGGAACCCCTGTGCATGCACGTGCATGTGTGTGTGTGTGTGTGTGTGTGTGTGTGTGTTCATGTATGTGGTTTTGAGTAGGCAGTAAAGTTACATGCTTAAAAATCAGGTGTAGGGTCTATTCCCCTTTTGTACAGGTGAGACACTGTGCTGTTTGCACAATTCTACCTCTTTTTGTGTCCTTATCAGTGTATGAAGATGTCCTTCATTGTTTTTGCAATCCAAAACATTTTTTGTCTCTTGTGTTAGTTGATTTAGCTAGTTCCCTGTTGATGATTGCATTCAAACTTTTGATGATAGAATTAAATTATGGTCCTAAAAACACCCTTGTCATGCTCTCTTAGAGCATTTAACATAATCTTGATTTGTGCTGCTTCTTTCTCACAGAGGGTATCTCTCTCTCTCTCTCTGACTCCCTCCCACCATCACCCCCCTCATCTACTTCACTTAGACTCTTTTATTGAACTAATTCTTAGAGCGCCAACCTCTATCCAGGCTAAGAGAAATTACAGGATTCTTATGCCTTGGGGTCCTCTTTGATTATCATCCTAGATTCCCTTCTTGGTATTAAATTCATCAGGAAAATGGACATTTGATCATGAAGCATTGCATTGAGATTTTCTTCATTATGTTGACCTTTATCTGCCAATAAAAAGAGACCACCACTCTGAATAGTTCTAGTGAGTTTTCTCTGTCAGTTCATTGATTACATTTTACCATAAAGCATTAGTCTGGGCATCCCATGGGGAGACGTGTGGAAAGACCAAAGCAAATAAAGAGCCATTTCTTTCCAGTATCAGCTCACCATCTGGAAATGAGACTTTGTTTACCTATGTTCTATATTACAAATAAACTCCTTATTAATTAAAACTTCTCTATTAAGCAATTAGATGGAATTAATGCTTGCACAGATTCAACAATACTGGACAATGAAATATTTTACTCTATTTGACCATGAAAATGTTCAACCTTTTCGTGGTGCTCAACTATTTTGTATAGAAATTTTCCTAAAATATATTACAAGTGTTTCTGCCTTTATAAAATAACATATTGTAATGAGACCTTTCTTTCCTCCCTAAAAATTAGGAGAGGCTATGTAAGACCCTCTCCTGAGCGCTTCTGCTTTTGAGTTCACACAGTTAAGTGAAGATGATTCCATCCGTCATTACAGATAATGCCATGCTCTCTGAGCGTGCTGAGGGTCCAGTGATGTTTGCTCCTACAATAAATGGTCCCAAATAACTCTGGCTTAAAATAAAATTACTGGGGAGCCTGGGTGGCTCTTGGTTAAACGTCCAACTTCAGCTCAGGTCATGATCTCATAGTTCGTGGGTTTTAGCCCTGCATCTGGCTCTGTGCTGAAAGCTCAGAGACTGGAACCTACTTTGGATTCTGTCTGCCTCTCTCTCTACCCCTCCTCTGCTTGCACTCTGTTTATCTCTCTCTCAAAAATAATAAATATTAAAAATAAAAATTACATAAAGACACTGCAGAGAAAGTTGGGGAAATGCTAGGCTGGAAGAAAATCATAGCATCCAACATCCTCACAGTTTCTCTGTTTGGCTTTCCTTTTTGCATATTAGACCTTCACCTGCAATTACTTTCCTCCCTTCTCATGTACATAGTTTACTTTCCTTGAATATAATTTTCTCAATGTTCTATCCTTTTCTTTTTTTCGAACTTTTTTTCTCACTGCTCGCTCTTGCTCTTTCTTTTCCTTCCTTTCTTGCCCAGAGATGTTCTTTCTTTGCCCTTATAATTTGAAGATTATTAGGTATGGAATTTTTGGGGCGCCTGGGTGGCTTATTCAGTTGAGCTTCCGGCTTCAGCTCAGGTCATGATCTCACGCTTGTGGGTTCGAGCTCCGCATCAGGCTCTGTGCTGACAGCTAGTTCAGAGCCTAGAGTCTGCCTCAGATTCTGTGTCTCCCTCTCTCTGATCCTCCCCTGCTCGCACTGTCTCTCTCTGTCTCTCAAAAATAAATAAAAAACATTTAAAAAATAAAAAAAAAAAGGATATGGAATTTTACCGTTTGATTTTCATGATGGCAAATTTTATGAGTCAACCTGACTGAGCTAAGGGATGTCCAGAGAGCTGATGGAACATGTGTCTGGAGATGTCTATGAGGATGCTTCTGGAAGACATCAACATTTGAATCTGTAGACTAAGTGAATGAGATCACCTTCCGCAGTGTGAGTTAGTACCCTCCAGTCTGCTGAGGGCTTGACTAGAACAAGAGTGCAAGGAAGGGGTAAGTTCACTCTCTTTGCTTGAGCTAAGACCTCTGCTTTCTGCTTTCTGACATCTGGGCTCTAAGTTCCAAGAACTTGACATGTGGACTGAGTTGACACCACTGGTTTTCCTGCTTCTCCAGCTTGCAGAGATCAGATCATGGGGTATCTCTTTTTGCACATTATGTGAGCACAATTTATCTTATAATAAATCTCCCCCTTTCTGTCAGTTTATGTGTCTGTTTTTCATGTATTTTTAATGTTTGCTTATTCTTGAGAGAAAGAAAGGCAGAGCATGAGCAAGGAAGGGACATAGAGAGAGAGAGGGAGACACAGAACCTCAAGTAGGCTCCAGGCTCTGAGCTGTCAGCACAGAGCCTGACAATGCAGGGCTTGAACTCACGAACCATGAGATCATGACTTGAGCTAAAGTCAGACACTCAACCAACTGAGCCACTCAGGTTCCCTATCTGTGTATGTCTTATTGGTATCATTTTCCTGGAGAACTTTCACTAATACAAGAGTAAAATTCCTTTGGTACTTTTATTGATAGCATTTTATTTTTTCCAACTTCTAATGTTAGTCTTGAAAAGTCTGCCATTTGGTAATATCCTTCCTTTATAGGCCTCTTAAAAATTCTTTTAGGATTTTCACTTTGTGTTTGGTGTTCTACAGCTTAGCACAATTTGAGACTATATTTCCATTTGTTCATTTATTCTCAACTATTTTCTTGAATATTGCTTCTTCCCTATTCTATTGATTCCTTCATAGCTGATTTAACATTGGCTCAGCCTCTGCACTGACTCCTTTTCTCTTTACCTCTCATACATGTTTTTTAATCTCCTTTTCTTTCTGCTGCATTTGGTGTTACTTTAGCTATGTCTTCGCTAACTCTCCTGTCACATTATCCGGTCTACTTTTGAAAGTGGCCATTGAGATTCTAACCGAATTTTTACTTGTTTCTTCTGTGGATCTTAGGATACATTTGATTGTCTTCTCTTAGTTAATTATACTTCCAAAACTATCTTATTTATTAATACACATCAAACGTTTTTAAAACAATTGTGGCTGTGTAATTCTATACAATCTCTACTTAATTGACCGTGTTGTGAATTTGTAGTCTCTGCTACTGTTGATGCCTCCTCTTAATGAATGGACATTGCCAGTTTTGAGTTTGTGTTCCATAAAAATATTTGTTAATTCTTTGAGACCTACATCTCCTCCCCTTTTTCAAAGGAGAAAGCACAAGCTGGGGAGGGGCAGAGAAAGGGAGACAGAATCCCTACCAGGCTCCACGTTGTCAGCACAGAGCCCAATGCGGGGCTTGAACCCATGGAATTGTGAGATCAAGACCTGATCTGAACTCACAAGTCAGATGCTTAACCATCTGAGCCCCACAGGTGTCCCTACATTTTTTTTTTCTAACTTAGTTTTACTGAGCTATAATTTACATCCTAAAAACGAATTCAATTTTGGGTTTTGAGATTTGTACAATCCAAGAAATTATCATCAACATCAGGATACAGTTTCTATCACCCCTCAAAGATTTTTGTGTCACTTTTCAGACCATCCCATCTTCTGTACTTGGGTCCAAGTAACCACTGATGTGTGTGTGCGTGTGTATGTGTGTATGTGTGTGTGCGCGTGTGTGTTTGACAAAATAGATTATTTTGCATTTTATATACATGGAATCATACCTCATATTTCTTTTTATGTCTCTTTTTGCTCAGCATAAATTTTCTTACATTTATCCTTATGTATCCATTGTTATGTGTATCAATAATTCATTTTTGCTTCATAGCATTCTTTTGTATAGATGTGACCATATCTATCACCTGCCAGTAGGCATTTGGATTTGTTCTGGTTCCTGGTTATTCTAAGAAACCTGTAGTTCCCTCAGATCCATATGCTGGTTGGAACTCTTCTGAATCTCAAGGGTAACCCATGGAGATAGCTGGATATCTCTCTGTGCAGATTGATCCTCTCTGGTGGTCTTTCCTGAGCACTCGAAATGCCACACCTTCCCTCAACTCTGAGGAGACAACCCAGCTGTACCTGGTGGTCCCTCTCTCTGCTGCATCATCAGATCTAACTTCCAGTAGTAAACTGAGAAAGCATTGGGTTTACCTGGTCCCTTCCAATCTCTCGGGAGATCTTTGTCCTCTGTTAGTCAATTCTTAATACCTTGTAAATCACTGTTTCACATATTTTGTCCTTTATTGATTTAGATTGGAATGTACATCCATTGTCTTATTACTTCATCTTGGCCAATAGAGGGTGTCTCACTTTCATTTGATGGCTAGTCTTGCTGGGAGTCAATTCCTTGGTTGAGAGTTTCTTTTTTCTCTCAGTACTTTGGTTATGTTTGATCATACACTGTTTTCTTACCTACACTATTCTTACCTATTTCCAGTGAGAACTTTGTCATTTATCATCATTTGTTTCTATATGTAATGAGTAGCTTTTGTCTTCCTGCTTCAAGGTTTTTTCTTCGCCTTGGAGTTCGAGTAGTTTGACTATGTTATGTCTGGACGTGAATCTCTGTGTTTCTGCCACTTGAAGTTCGTTGAGTTTCTTGGACGTGTGAGTCAATGTGTAATCACCTGCTCTGGGAAGTTCTCAGTCCTCCTTCAAGTGTTGTTTCTGTTTCTTTGCCTCAGTCCACTCCAATGGGATTCTCATGTGTGTGCTTGGTGTTTGCTGTTTACAGGACTGAGTCCATGTTTATTTAAACCTCCTTTTTTTTTTTTTCAAAATGAAAAGTTCCTACTATTATATCATCCAGTTTGTTGATTCTTTTTCCCTCACTTCAAATTTACTAGAGGGATTCAATAGTGTATGTGTATATTTACTTTCTAAAATTAGTCAGCTTTGGTATTTCCATGTGTTTATTTTGGGTACTTCTTTATTTCTTTACTGAGATTCTCTATTTGTTGAATTGTTATTAAATATTTTTTTATAATTCTTTAAACATACTTTTTATTATTTAAATATATTTTTAATATCTACATTCTCTCTTTTTACTTTCAGTATCATTAATACGCCATGTTATATTAGCTTTAGGTGAACAATATGATTCAACAATTGTACACATTTCTTATACTCAGCAACATGTGTACTTTTAATCCCTTTTATTTCACCTATTCCCCCACTCACCTCTGCCTGGTAACTACTGATTTGTTCTCTATATTTATGAGTCTATTGGGACACTTGGGTGCTCAGTTTGTTAAGTCTCTGACTCTTTGTTTTGGTTCAGGTCACGATCTCACATTTAGTAAGATTGAGGCCCATGTCAGGCTCTGCACTGAGAGCATGAAGCCTTCTTGGGATGTTCTCTCTCTCTCTCTCTCTCTCTCTCTCTCTCTCTCTCTCTCCCTCTCTCTCTCCCTCTCTCCCTCTCTCCCTCTCTCCCTCTCCCTCTCTCCCTTCCTGCCCTCATGTGGATATTCTCTCTCTCGCTCTCAAATTAAACTTTACAAAAAATTCTGGGTTTTTTGGGTCTTTTTTTCCCTGCATGTCCATTTGTTTTGTTTCTTAAATTTCACATATGTGTTCAGTCATATGGTTTTTATCTTTTTCTGACTTCTTTCAAATAGCAGTATATCCTGTAGGTCCATCCATGTTGTGCCAAGAGGAAAAATTTTGTTCTCTTTTTGACTACTATTTGAGGGTGTGTGTGTGTGTGTGTGTGTGTGTGTGTGTGTGTGAAACTTCTTTATACATTCAGATATCAATGGACACTTGGTTTGCTTCTATGTCTTGCTATTGTAAATAGCTATTATAAATAATGCTGGAGTAAACATAGGGATGCATATATCTTTTCAAATTAGTGTTTTCATTTTCTTTGGGTAAATATCCCAGAGTGGAATTACTGGATCATACAGTAATTCTATTATTATTTTTTGAGGAAACTCCATACTGTTTTTCAAAGAGGCTGAAACAGCTTGCATTTCTATCAACAGTACACAAAAGTTTATTTTTTTCTACATTCTTACCAATACTTTATATTTTTTGTGTTTTTGATTTTAGTCATTCTGACAGGTTTAAGGTGATATCTCATTTTTGATCTGAATTTCTTTGATAGTGATGATGAGCATCTTTTTATGTGTCTCTTGGCCATCTGTGTGTCTTCTTTGGAAAAATGTTTCTTCAGGTCCTTGGTCCATTTTAATTTGACTATAAGTGGGGTTTTTTTGTGTGTGTGGTATTGAGTTGTAGAAGTTCTTTATATAGTTTGGATATTAACCCTTTATTGGGCATATTATTTGTAAATATCTTCCTCCTCCTTTGAGTGGGTTGTATTTTTGTTGTGCTGGTAGTTTTCTTCACTGTGAAGAAGCTTGTGTGTGTGTGTGTGTGTGTGTGTGTAGTCCTAATAGTTTAATTTTGCTTTTGTTTCTCTTGCCAGAGGAAACATACCTAGAAAAACGTTGCATGGCTTATGTCAGAGAAATCACTGCCTATGTTTACTTCTAGTTTTATGATTTTAGGTCACACATTTAGATCTTTAATCCATTTTGAGTTTATTTTTATAAATAATGGTCCAGGTAAATTCTTTTACATGTTGCCGTTCAGTTTTCCCAGCATGATGTGTTGAAGAGATTGTCTTTTACCCAATATAAATTCTGCCCTCCTTTGTCAGATTAATTAACAATTTAATCATGAGCTTTTTTCCTAGGCGTTCTTCTGTTCTATTGGTCTATGTGTCTATATTGTCTTGATTACTACAGCTTCAATTATATTTGGAAGTCTGGGATGGTGATACCTTCAACCTTGTTTTTCATTTTCAAGATTGCTTTGGATTTTGGAATGTTTTGTGGTTCCATACAAATTTTAGGATAATTTGTTGTGAAAAAATGTTGGTATTTTAGGATTATTCTTCTCTGAAAAATGTTGGTATTTTAATAGGGATATCATTAAATCTATAGATAGCTTTGGGTAGTGTGGACATTTTATCAATATTGTTTCTTCCAATCTATGGGCATAGAATGTATTACCATTTCTTTATGTCATCTTCAAGTGGTTTCACCAGTGTTCTTAGTTTTCAGAGTACAGGTATTTCATTTCTTTGGTTAAATTTATTCCTAGCTACTTTGTTTTTGGTACACTTATAAATGAGGTTTTTTCTTAGTTTCTATTTTGGCTCCTTCATTATTAATATATAAAAATGCAACATGTTTCTGTACATTAATTTTGTATCCTGTGAGTTTACTGAATTCACTTATCAGTTATATTCATTGTTTGGTGAAGTTTTTAGGGCTTTCTGTATATATGACGAGATCGGGCGCATTCAGGGTGGTATGGCCGTAGACGAGGGCTTTCTGTATATAGTATGTCATCTACAAATAGTGAAAATTTTACTTCTTCCTTACCAATTTGGATAACTTTTATTGATTTTTCTTGTCAATGTGCTATGACTGGGACTTCCAGTACTATGTTAAATAAAAGTGGTGAGAGTGAACATCCTTGTCTTCTTCCTGATGCTGGGGGAAAAGCTTTCAGTTTCCACCATTGAATATGATCTTAGTTGTGGGCTTTGCATATCAGGCCTTCATTCTGTTGCATCTAAACCTACTTTATTGAGGGTTTGTTTGCTTGTTTGTTTGTTTGTTTTTATCACAAATGGGTGTTGTATTTTGCCAAATGCTTTTTTCGCATCTATTGAGATGATCATTTGGTTTTCATCCATTCTCTTATTGAAGTGATGCATCATGTTGGTTGGTTTACAAATATTCAACCACTCTTGTATCCCTGGATAAATCCCACTTGATCATGTTGAAGTTGTTTTTAATGTATTTTGAGTTTCATTTGTTAATATTTTGTTGAAAAATTTTGCACCTATGTTCATCAGAGATACTGGCCTATACTATTTTTTAAATTTGTAATGTCTTGTGTGGTTTTGGTATCAGGGTAATGCTGGCCACATAGAATGAATTTGGAAGTTTTCCTTCTCTCTCCTCCCTCCCTCCCTCTCTCTCTCTCTCTCTCTCTCTCTCTCTCTCTCTCTCTCTCTCTCTCAGAGATTAGTTTGAGAACAGTAGGTATTAACTCTTCTTTAAATGTTTGGTAGAATTCTCCTGTGAAGCTGTATAGTCCTGGACTTTGGTTTTTTGGAAGTGTTTTGAATACAAATAATCACTGTTCAAATTTTCTATTTCTTCCTGCTTCGTTTTTGGGAGCTTGTATGTTTCTGGGGATTTATCTATGACTTCTAGGTTGTCCAATTTATTGGCATACAATTTTCCATAACGTTATCTTATAATTTTTGTATTTCTGTGGCATTTGTTGTATATGTTTTTTCATTTCTGTTTTTAATTATTTGAGTCTCTCCCTTTTGATTAGTCTGGCTAAAGCTTTTTATTAATTTTTGTTTATCTTTTTAAAGATCCAGCTCCTGGTTTAAGTGATATTTTCTGTTGTCATTTTCATTTTCATCTTGACTTTACTCTAATTTTTTTTATGCCTTTCCTTCTACTAGATTTGGGCTTTGCTTTTTTTTTTTTTTCTTTTTCTATCTCCTTTGGTGTATGGTTATTTTTCTTCTTGATGTATACCTGTATTGTTATACAATTCCTTCTTAGAATAGCTTTTGTTATGCCCCAAAGATTTTGGACTCATGTCATTTTTATTTGTCTCCATGTATTTTTTGATTGCCTCTTTGATTTAACCTATATGTATTTGTGTTCCTTTCAGATTTTTCCTTGTGATTGATACCTAGTTTCATATTTTTGTAGTAAAAAATATGCATGATAGAATTTCAATCTTTTTTAATTCATTGAGATTTATTTTGTGGCCTGGCATGTCATCTATTTTGGAGACTGTTCCATGAGCCCTTGAAAAGAGTGTGTATTCTTCTGTTTTTGAATGGAGTGTTCTGAATACATCTGCCAGGTCTATCTGGTCCAATGTGTCATTCAAAGCCACTGTTTCCTTGTTGACTTTGTGTTTGTATGATATATCTTTTGATATAAGTTGGCTGATAAAGTGCCTTAATATTATTATATTACTATCAATTTCTTCCTTTATGTCTGTTAATGGTTGATTTATGTATTTATATGCTTCCATGTTTAAAGCATAAATATTTACAATTGTTATATCTTGTTGGATTATCTCTTTGATCATTATGTAGTGTCCTTTTTCTCTTGTTACATCATTTTTTAAAGTCTATTTTGTCTTATATAAGTCTGCTACCTCAGCTTTCTTTTTGCTTCCATTTTCATAGTAATTATTTCCCCGTGACTTTTATCTACATGTGTCTTTCGTCTACATGTGTCTTTAGATGTGGAGTGGGTCTCTTATAGGTGGGATACAGTGTGTGTTGCTTTTTGATCCATTCAGTCATCCTGCATATTTTAATTGGAGGCTTTAATCTATTTACATTCAGGGTAATTGTTGATAGATATGTTCTTATTGCCTTTCTGTTACTTGTTTTATGGTTGGGTTTTTTTTTTTTGTAGTTTTTTCTGTCACTTTCTATTTTTGCTCTCTTCATATATAACATCTTATGCATATCATGGTCTATATTGAGCTGATGATTGCTGAAGTTTGAACCCATTCTAAAAGCACTAAATATTTTATGTATATGATGTCATACTTTACATCCTTTTGTGAATTCTATGCCTGAGTTTTAGAGATGGAATTGATTTTACTGTTTTTGTGTTTTAACCTATGTACTAATATTTTACTTTTCTTTTTAAAAAATGTTTATTTTTGAGAGAGAGAGAGACCAAGCATGTGTGTGTGTGCGTGTGTGTGTGTGCATACATGCGTGCAGGGGTGGGGTGGGGAGAGACAATCCGAAGTAGGCTCCTCACTGTCAGCACAGAGCCCATTGCAGGGCTCAAACTCATGAACCATGAGACCATGACCTGAGCCAAAGTTCAATGCCTAACCAACTGAGCCACCCAGGTGCCCCACTATACTAATGATTAATCTATAGTTTTAGAAGTTTTCTATGCTTTATATAAAAATATAATTCTGTTTTATATGTGATCAATCTTTAATTTTAGTTTGTTTCCTCATGTCCTTACTTGTGATTATGACCTTTGATTTTACTTACAGAATTCCCTTCAATTTCTTGTAAGGCTGGTTTAGTAGTCCTGAATTCCTTTAGTTTTGTTTAGTTTATTTCTCTTCCTAGTCTATGCTAGGTTATTTCTCTTCCTCATCTATGCTAGCTTTCCTAGTCAAAGCTAACGATAGCCTTGCTGGAATGAGTATTCTTGGCCATAGTAGTAGTAGTAGTTGTTGTTATTATTATTTTATTTTTTTTTATTTTGCCTTCCAGCCCCTTGGATATATCAAGCCACTCTCTCCTCCTGGCCTGCAAAACTTCTGCTGAAGAATCAGCTGATAGCCTTATGGGATTTCCCTTGTATGTAGTGGTTTTCTTTTCCCTCACCGCTTTTAAAATTCCCTCTTTTTCACTACTCTTTGCCATTTTAATTATTATGTGTCTTGGTATGGACCCTATTGGTTTGGTTTTGTTGGGGGATCTCTGTGCCCCCTTGATCTGGATTTCTCTTTCTTTTCCCAGGAAGAAATGAATGATTTTAGCTATTATTTATTCAAATAAATTTTCTGCTCCCCTTTCTCTCTTCCTTCTGGGATCCTTATGATGTGAATGTTATTATGCTTGATGATGTTAAGTTCCCTTAACCTGTTCTCATTTTTTATTATTCTTTTTTCTTATTTTTGTTTAATCTGGTTGCTTTCCATTACTCTGTTTTCTGGCTTGCTGATCTACTCCTCTACTTCTTCTCGTCTACTATTTATTGATTCTGTTGCATGTTTAATTTGTTATTGAGTTTTTCATCTCTGGTTCTTGTTTTATATTTTCTCTTTATTGAGTGTCTCACTGATGCCCTCAACACTTTTCTTAAGTCCAGTAAGTAGCTTGATCTTTACTTGGAATACTTTATCAGTCATATTGCTTATATCCATTTCGTTTCGCTCTTTTGGTGTCATTTTGTCCTGTTCTTTCATTGGAGACATATTTCTCCATTTCCTCACTTTGTCTAATTTGATGTGTTTGTTTCTGTGTTATTACTAAAGTCATTTATGTCTCTTGATCTTGAAAGTAGTGGCCTTAAGAAATTCTGTAGTGCCCTGTGCTTCAGTGTGCCCTGTTCCCCAGAACCAGGGACTTTAGGAGTGTCTCCTCTGTGTTTGTGTGCACCCTAGTGTTGTGGTTGAATTGCACTTGCATTCATTGCATTTTCAGTAGTTCCCTTTGCCCACGCTGAGCAGGGTTTGGTCCCTGTGCTGTTAAGGGTCTTGTAGTTGGGAAGAGGTATCAGCAGTCAGGCCAGATGCTTTATCCCATTTGTGGAGGTAGCAGCGACACTGAACTATGGGATACTGCCCCTGCATTATTCCCTGAGAGGCTTTCATTGGTGGGGAGACTTGCAGACAAACTAGGTGTCTGTCTCTAGACCTCTGAGGGGCTGGAGACACACTGATAGGCAGGGCACTCTCTACACTGTCAGTTACATGTTTCAGCCTTGTCATTGTAGTGGAACTGGTGTGTGTGATTATTTTGCCCTCTCTATGGGACAGGAGTCACTTTGGAGTGATGCTGGTCCCTGATGAGGCTGCTTTCAGCCATGCTGGAGGGACTCCTGTTGAGTGGGGTGAGTGGGATGGCGGGGGATCTGTAGAAGAACTTGGGGGCAGGGCACATGGTGTTAGCAAGCTAGGTAGTGAGTGTTCACACTTGTACCTGCAGGTGTCAGGGTATCTAGTTTGGGGGCTGGAGGAGAGAGAAATGGTGCTTGCCAGCTCTGTAGTTCTTAGAGAAGTCTCTCAAAGACCACCTCCCCAATCCCAGCCCACGTTCTGAGATTAGTATATAAATCTCCTTCTTCTATGTCCCAGACACTGTTTAAACTGCTACTTCTACGCTGTATCTGAGTAGTGTTTGTTATGCCATGTGGGGACTCTGTTTACTCTCTCCCTCAGCTCTCCCTTTTAAAGTACTTAAGAGGTAAGCCCCACAGGTTGTAAAAACTTGCAAAGTTAAGCCCCTGTCCTGGTTTCCAAAGCCAAATGTTATCTGGACTTGTCTTCCTAAGCGGGTTACTTTTTCTCAGGTGCCTGGTGTGGGATCAGGTCCTTTCACTTCTCCACACTTGTGGTGTCCTTCCGTTTGTCATTTGTCACTGGGAATGTGGTTCCTGACTGGTCTCCACCTCTCCTATCTTTTTTGATGTGGTCTCTTTTCTATGATTAATTTGAAAGTCTTTTCTGCCAGTCTCTGGGTAGTTTTCTGGGTTATTTGCATTGATGAGGCTGTTATGTAAATGAGACTGTGGGAGGAGGTAACCTTAGGAACCTCTTATTCTGCCTGTTTTTCTGAAGTGTCTCCTCTAATGTTTGAATCATTGTTGGCTAAGTCTAATGTCTGGACCCTTTTAGAATCTTTTTTTTAACTGGGTTTTCCCCCTTCAATAATACAACATGGGTTCCTGTCTTTGGCTCTCTTCTAAATTTGTGTTATTGAAAACTGTCATTTCACATACTCTACTATAGCATCTTGAAGTTTTATAGCTTTTCCTTGACTTACTTATTTATTTATTTTTTTGGCCCGGGCTTAAAGTATGTGTCTTTCAGAGGGGTGTCTTGCTGCTGATATCAATGCTTTGTTTTAAGTTCCTGCTCATAATTTGTAGTCAGCTTTCCAGATTTTGGAACTATGACTCGATAGTTTAATGGTTTTGGCAGAGATAGTGGTTAATCATGTGTAGCCTGTGAGTTTTTGGACTCCATAGGGAAAAGGGAAACGGGTACTACAAGTTTTGTGAGTTTTTGTTTTATTTCATTCAAGTTAGTTAGCATGCAGTGTAGTCTTGGCTTCAGGAATACAACCTGGTGATCCATCTCTTACATATGACCCCAGACCTTATCCCAGCAAGTACCCTCCTGAATGCCTATCACCCATTTAGCCCACCGACCTCCTATCCAGCAACCCTCAGTTGGTTCTCTGTATTTAAGAGTCTCTTATGGTTTCACTCCCTCTCTGTTTTTATCTTATTTTTCCTTCCCTTCCCCTATGTTCATTGGTTGTGTTTTTCAAACTCCATATATGAGTGAAATCATATGTCTTTCTCTGATTTATTTTGCTTAGCATAATACACTCTGGTTCCATCCATGTTGCTGCAAATGTCACAATTTTATTCTTTTTCATTTGACTGACAGTTCATTGTGTATATATACCACATCTTAATCCATTCACCAGTCTGTGTACATTTGGGCTCTTTCCATAATTTGGTGAATGTCCATAGTGCTGCTAGAAACATTGGGGCGTATGAGGGCACTCCCTACAAGTTCTTAACTCCCTCCCACTATTCCTTTCCACTCATCCCCATTAGTGCTCCCTGCACATGCAGAGTGCTTCCCTGGTAGCCCAGAGTGTGCAGGGCTTTGATGGCTCTGCATTTCCAGGCTGAATCTGTCACATTTCTGGCTTCCCTTCACTCTCGCAGCTGGACTGGATCTCAGGGCAGCAGAGAGGCAGGATTTCCCACTCATCTCACAGTTCCGTAACTCCCATAACTCTACTGATGTTGTCACCATGGGTTTCACTCCCCACCTGGGGTCAGGTTGAGCCCTCTGCAGTAAGGCTGCTGGTTTTAGTTGCCAGCTCTGCTCCATCAGATAACATCTTTGGTGACTGAGTTGGCTAGGTGACGTGGTCTCAGACCTGCACCTTTCTCACCCAAACTCTGCCAGCCTGGCATGCATAGGCATTTCTCCATTTGTTTGCCCTGTTTTTCAGAGCCTGGAATTGGTTATCATTTTTCTAAATGTGACAATCTGTGTTTGTCTGTGTGTGTTTGTGCATGCATATGTGTGTACACACACATGCACATGCATGTAGGCCATTTATCAGCCTTCTCTTGCAGGAATAGCTGGAAGGCTTACCTTTTAGAGACATAAACATGAGCAGAATGTTGTAGGGATCTGTGTGTGTTCCAGAGTCACAAATACCAAGTCTCCTGCTCTTCAGTCCTTGGTATCTATTCAGATTTCCAGCTGCTGTAATTTTCCTCTTGTCTCATGAACCTCATTTAACCTTTATTTCAGTGCAGATACACAGGCAATTAATTACCTCATGTTTTCTTTGGGCTGAAAATACGTTTAGTTTGAAAGATGGCTCACTGGACAAAGAACTCTAGATTGACCATTTCTTTTTCCTTTCAGTGTGTTAACAGTACTTCACCCTTGACTGCTGGCTGCAGTAGGTGATGAATCATCGGTCACTTGTCTTTGTCTTCGCTGTGTGATGTGTAATGCAGTCACCATCCCCAGCTCCTATTAGATGTTTATGACATTTTCATCTTTATCCTTGGTGTTCAGCAACATGATTAGGATTGCCTTGGAGTGATTTTCTTATGTTTATTCTGCTTAGAATTTGCTGAATTTTTCAGTCTTTGAAAAATGTGGAAATTGTTGGCATCATTCTTAAAATATTTTTGTTTCCTCTTCCTCAATTATATGTATATTGGACTACATCCTATTGCCAACCAAGTTACTAATGATCAGTTGTATTATTTTTTAATCTCTTTTTTCTTTCTGTGATTTATTTGGAATAGTTTTTGTTGATATGTCCTCAAGGTTACCAGTCATTTCTTCTGGAAGGTCTGATCTGTTCATCCAAGCAGTATGTTTTTAGGTATTGAAGTTCTCATATTTAGAAACTTTATTTGTTTTTTAAATACTTTTTATTAATATATTCACTACATTCATATTTTTCTCAACCTTCTCAAACATACGGAGCCAGTTTCTAATTACTAGGTTTATTTTCTGCTAGATCTATCATCTCTGTCATTTATGGGTCTCTTTCTATAGATTGACTTTATTAGTGTTCATGAGTTATATTATTCTTCAGTCTTTGCATGCCTCATAAATTTTCATTGGATACCAGACCTGGAAAATTTTTATGTTGTTTGTTACTGGATTCTGTTTCATTAATACACTGTTAGATTTCATTCCAGGATACACTTAGTTATTGGGATCTTTCAACACTTCCTGTTAAGCTCTCACTCTAGCATAAATTTATTTCTATCCTAAGGGAACGTCCTTCTGAAGACTCTACCCCACATATCACAAAGCTTTTCCAGCATGATTGGAACCTGTGTGCACCCTAGGAACTGCCAGCATAATCCTTGTATTGTTCTTTCCACACTGTATATATTTTCTTTACAAACATGCGTTAGAACTTAGCCAGAGCCTCAGGAAACCCTCTGCACACATCCAGAGGTGCCTCTGAAGACCACTCTCTGCCTTTCTATGGTTTGCTCTGCAAAGTCTCCATCTGACTCTGTTTTCCCACTCTTCACTACAACCTGGAAATCACCTCCCAAACCATACACTTCTGTAAACCTATGACTTGTTTATATTCTGTCCCTCAGAGACTATGCTTCTGCTCTAATTTTTTTTTCTCAGTATCTGCGATATTTTGTGTAGTTTCCTACCTGACTGTGGACTATAGGTAAATACAATCTCTATCACTTTATCTTGGCTGAATATGGGAGTCCCACTGGCAAGTGTTTTAAAGTGTTTCTTTTAAATTTGTTTATTAGACAAAGAGTGCAAATGGGGTAGGAGCAGAGAGAGGGTAGACAGAGAATCCCAAGCAGGTGCCATGCTGTCAGCACAGAGCCTCATATGAGACTCGAACTCACAAGCATGAGATCATGACCTGAGGCTAAATCAAGAGTCTGATGTTTAACTGACTGAGCCGCCCAGGTGGCCTCTTGTTGACTAATGTTTTAATGTTGAACAACCTCACATCCCTAAGAGAAGCCTTATTTTTTATATTTTCCTCCTCACATTTTGTTGTATTCTATTTGTGAAAGACTTTTACTTCTAGAAACCTGAGAGACAATACTCTAAGCTCATTTCTCTGTCTGTCTTTGTGTGTTTTTGATATCAGAGCAGTGGCAGCCTTATAACACAAGTTGGAAAGTGTTCCAACTTTTTATTTCATGAAAAATGTATGTAAGAATGGTATTTACTCTTTAAAAATATTTTTTTCAATGTTTATTTGAGAGAGAGAGAGAGAGAGAGCGAGAGAGAGAGAGCGAACATGAGCTGGGGAGGGGCAGTGAGAGTGAGACACAGAACTGGAAGTGAGGTCCAGGATCCATACTCCTGGCACAGAGCCTGACACAGGGCTCGAGCTCATGAACCGTGAGATCATGACCTGAGCCAAAGTTGGTTGCTTAACCGACTGAGCCACCCAGGTGCCCCATATGGTATTTACTCTTGACTGTTCAATAGAATTCATCAATAAAGGTATGTACTAATCCATGGGAAAAGGTTTTTCTATAAATGTAGTTTCTTTCATAGATTTATTTTGTGCTAATTTGGCAAGGTTGTACATTTCAGCTAATTTACCCATTTCACCTAAGATGTTGAATTTGTTAGCATAAACTTGTAATGATAGATTCTTGCTCTAGTTTTAATTTCTGTATGCTCTGTAGTGAGAACTTACCCTTTTTTCTTGAATTTGATTTTTCTTCATCAGTTTAGTCAAGTATATACCAATTTTGTTGAGTGTTTCCCCCCATAAACAGATACTGGAATTGTTTCTTTTTTTCTTTTGGCTTCTGTTTGATTGATTTCTGCTCATTGTATTCTTTTCTTCTTCTTTCATTGTATTTACTTTAATTTCTAATTTTCCTGAGGTGGTGACTTAGGGGAAAGTCTTAGATCAATATCCTAGTTTCTAATGAAATAATTTAAAATTATAAATTTCCCTCTGAGCACTACTCTAGTTGTCTTACAGAAATGATGTAAATGTTAATGTTTTTATTACCAGCTAGTGTAAAATATTTGCCAATTTTCTTTGTAATGTTTTATTTGGCCCACAAATGATGTAGAAATATATTGTTTAATTTCCAAAAGTTTGAGGTTTTCCTATGTATTCTATTGCTATTGATTTTTATTTTAATTCTGTTGATACCCGAGACATACTTTGTATGATTTCAGTTTGTTAAAATGTACTGAGACTTACTTTGTGCGCCATTTAATGGGTCTGGCTTCATGAGTGTGCCTTGTGCACTTGAAAACAATGCTTATTCTTCAATTCTTAGGTGTAGACTTTTATACATGCCAGTTAAGATACTTAGGCTTTTCATATATTGTCTGTCTTCACTGATTTACTTAATCTTTCTATACATTGCTGAGAGGATGTTAAAATCACTGACGGTAATGATGGAATCCTGCGTCTTGTTTCTGTCAGCATATTCTTTACGCATTTTGAAGCTCTTCTTTTGTGCGGATGGATTTATCATTGTTCTGTCTTCCTGATGAATTAGTAACTTTGTCATTATGTACTGTTCTTTTTTTATTTGGTAATGCTATAACGTCTGGGGTAGTCTACCTCATCAAATATTAATAAAGCTGCTCAGCCTCCTTTTTCTGGTGCGGGCTATCATTTTTATTGGTTTACTTTCAGCCAATACATGACTTTATACTTAAAGTGCATTTTTTATAGGCAAAGTGTAGTTTGCTATTGCATTTCCATCCAGTGTGACCACCCTGGTTATTTAATAAGATATGTATGCACACACATGCATACAGTATTTTAGAGTTAATAAAGTTGTTTCTATGTATCAATGCAGCTTTGTGTGGTTTGTTTTCTATTTTATCTTTTTGTATGCTGTCCCACTGAACATCTCATCCATCATTCATTATACTTAGCTGCCATATCTCTTGCATTTATAGACATTAAAGCCTCAAGACAAGATTATCCTTTGAGCATTAAAAAAGATCTACATATTTAAATATTTTAGGATTATGAAATAATCTTTATATTTGTATATTTTATAATGCAATAGTAATTATGGTATTAATATAAACAATTTATATTAATAAGAATAATATATTAATGCATGCTTATAATTGATGTTTAGTGTGTTATTACTTTTTATGTTTTATATTTTTATCCATGAACTTTTCAGTGGTAGTCCATTCAATGCTGAAGATTTGACTCTTCCTGGGTAATCCTTTTCTTCAACATGGAGAAGCGCCTTGGATATTTCTGGTAGGGCAGATCTGGCGGGCTGATGTTTAGTATCAGGATCCACCGTTGGAGGAGAAATCCCATCATCCGTGACAGGTGCCTTCTGGGGAGCTTGTCTTTTCTGCCGCTTCCACGCGTCTCCCCTTATCTCATTTGTGGTTTGCTGACATGATTGAATCTGAAAATATATATATCACCAGTGTGGAAGTTTAAAGTCATTATTTTTCAATTGTTTTTCTGCCCCTTTCTCTGTCTTCTCTTCTGACACACTAATTGCACTTACATCGGAACTTCTGTTGTCACAAATTTCTGAGGCCCTTTTATTATTTTCTTGTGATTTTTCCCCTCTTCTTTAGATTACACAATTACACAATGTAGATTACACAATTATCTATATATTCTTTGGAATCTATTCTTTAGATTACACAATTATATATATATATATATATATATATATATATATACACATACATACACACATATATATTTTATATTTATATATAATTGTGTACATCTATATATATATATAATTGACTTCAATTTAACTGACTTTATTTTCTCTATTCACTCCTAGATGCATTCAGTAATTTTTTTGCAAAATTCAAGCATTGTATGTTGTCATTTCTATGTGTATACTTGTGTGTGTGTGTATATAGACACACAAGCATATTTGTGTATTCTATGACTGAGCTTTACTAATTTTTTATTTATATGAACACGTGGGGCTATTTCCTTTTGCCCCACTAACCGTGATTATAACAGCTACTTGAAAGTCCTTGCCTGACAATTCTGACATGCGGGTTATCATAGCGTGGATTGTATTTTTCTTAGAAATATACCAGAGATACTTCCCCCCTTTTTGTGTCTTAAGTTATGGATTGTATCCTCAGCATTGTGGAGCTTTGGATTCTGTGATATTCTTCGTAAGAATATGGAAGATCTGCCTCAACACACAATGAAATGGGTTCTACTCAAAGTGCACATTCTGTTACAGGTGCAGCAGGTGGCTGTTCAGGTCTTCGCACTTTCCAGTCTGCCTTGCACACCAGGGTTCTTCACACTTTCCAGTCTGGTGGACCCGCAGCAGAGTTTATACACAGAATGTGGACGTCCACTGTCTGGCTCTCTCCTTCCTGCAGCTCCCCCGATGGGTTCCTTCAACATGGACGAGGGCAGCATTCCCTACAGACTCTCTCCTGTCTCTACTGCCTTCTGTACCAGCTGTCAGGGTAAAGCTGCAAGACTGAGAAACTCACCTGTAGCTGATTATTTCCTTCAAGTTTCAACTGTCCTAAACAATCTGGCTGCTTTTGTGCAGTCTCTAATTCACTCAGAGAGGTTTTTTGCTTTAATTTTTGCCCAGAGTTTATAGTTGCTGTCAGGTTGTTTTGTGAGGAACTCCTTACTCCATGTCAGAAGCAGAATTCCCTGCCACCCGATTTCAAAGTAAATTTCTCCAGGGGCGCCTGGGTGGCTCAGTCGGTTAAGCGTCTGACTTCGGCTCAGATCATGATCTCGCAGTTTATACGTTTGTGCCCCGCATCGGGCTCTGTAGTGACAGCTCAGAGCCTGGAGCTGCTTCAGATTCTGTGTCTCCCTCTTGCTCTGCCCCTCTCCAGCTCATACTATGTTTTTCTCTTTCTCAGAAATAAACATTAAAAAAATTTTAAGTGAATTTTTCCAGAAATGGTTTGCATCTGCCAGCTACCTGATAGCTTATCACTTTAGGATTCATATAAAACCATATTTTTGCTTTTTTAAGGGGCAAATAATAAGTGTTGATTCAGGCACAGGGACTTCCAGGGTTATGTATAAATATATATTATATGTTTTATAATATCTATATTATATTTTTTCCTTTATCCAGAGATAAATTTGAGACAGGATCACATTTCTGTAGTTTACCCTGTAGAATAGGGAAAAATCTTGTTCTTGTGATTACCTACTTCCGTTCAGGAGTTCACCCCTCAGGGTATTTGTGTCTTCACTTTTCTTAATACTGTGACCTCAGGTTTCTATTCCTGGACCATGAGTCTCCTTCAAACCCAGACTTCAGGGTACTAGACATCACCACTCAAGGACACCCTAAATCACTCAGGGCAGACCCTGGCTCCAGTGCATTCTTGTCCCGGTGGATTCATGCGTTTTTGTTTCTGGCCCTCTTCGCCCCGCCCCCCTGCCCCCGAGGAAATCACATATTCTGTGATCAGACAGGCATGTATCCGTATCCAGATCATACAGGCATAATGAGATTTTGAAAAGATTTTATCTAAAAGATTTAAATTATAGCTAAAGAAGTTAACAGCACGGTTAGCCACTCTTGTGCTGAATGTGACAGTCTCTGCTGTCAGACTTTTCTTTTCCGTTATGTCTCTTTGTAGTAAAGGTACATCTCAGGAATACATTGTCAGCAACCTCCAGGAGTCCCGTTCGGGAGACCAGAGTAGCGCTTTCAGAAGTCACTGAGAACACCAGTGATCATATAATGGTTCTATGATGGTACTAGTTAGATATAAAATGCCTAGCATGCTTGATAAGTGCCAGACATTTTTTAAACCAAGTCTCTGTAATCTTCACCGAAATCCTATATGTTACTTATCATTCCCACTTTACAGACAGCAGAGCTGAGGCACGGTAAGCTAACTTATCCAGCATCACGCAGGTGGCTAGCTGGCCACCTTCCTCGTGAGTGCCAGGGACTGTTTCTGCCGGGCTGCGTGTGTGTGAGCCACCCAGTCTCCTTAGGAGAGAGAGCAGTCTCCTGTCTGCTCCAGGAAATATTGCCATATTGAGGGCCTACGAGCCTCCTACCTGCTTCGCTTGTGTATGTGTGTTATAGTTTAACCTTTAGCATCAAGTTTACGTTAATTTGTGGTAGTGCCGTGCACAATTTCACATACTATCATGAGGGAAAGAGTGTGGGAAATGGACCCTGGGAAAATTCCAAGAGACCAACTAGCTGCAAAATTCATGTGACAGAGATAGAGAATTAGGTCTTAGTGATTGAATATTCCACGTGTCTGGATAGCAGATCAGAGTCTACAAATGAAGGCTTGCTCAATTAGCAAAGTATGTGAATTTTACTGCATATATTTTTTTGTAGTATCAAGTAAAGTTATTAGAAAGTTTTGCTTTCCTGAGGCACCTGGGTGGCTCAGTGGGTTAAGCATCTGACTCTTGATTTCAGTTCAGGTCATGATCTTGTGGTTCTTGAGTTTGAGTCCTGCATCAGGCTCTGTGCTGGCAGTGCACCGATTGCTTGGGATTCTCTCTCTCCCTCTTTCTCTCTACACCTCTCTCCTGCTTCCCCCACCCCTGCTCTCTGTCTCTCTATCTCTCTCAAAAATAAGCAAAAAATGAAAATAAAAATAAAAGTTTTTTCCTTTCCTAAAATTTTTTAATGCTGTTTTTTCCCCTTTGATCCAGATAGAGATATTGGATACTTAACTGAAGGGTTATTACAGTATATTACATATATGTACCCATTGAACACACACACACATATAGTTTATGTACATGTTAATATTTTATTTCAATGACATTTAAAAATTCTCCTATAGCAAGTATATAAATGATGTGGAATTTTCTAGATTCAAGACTACTGCAAATATTTTCAGTCTCAGTGATGATGCTGAACTATTAGATTCAATACATTCAAGTTTTTTCAGCATAAAATAGGGAACTATAAATTACCATCCTAATTTTCTAATTATTCCGTAACATGTTTAGCATTTTAAGGGCAATAGAGGCTCACAAAATGTAGTTGTAACTTTGTTATCTGAGAGACAAATTAAGATTTTTTCCCCAGGACTTACCCACATGGGCTCCCTCATTTTCTGGGAAGCGCCCATCTGCAACTCAACAAAGCAGTCAGGTCACGGGGGAGTCTGAGCTCCTGAGGGAGGGCTTAGGTTCAGCCAGCTGCATCCCCATGAGCTGATTGTTCAGGTTAACAAGTTTGTTGTTTCCCAAACTTTCTGGGCTCTACTAAAAAATTCCTAACACTGTTGCTTTCTGCTTGAATCTTAAATGTTCCAAGGATGTCGTCAACCATAAAACATCGTTGTTTTACCACTGCAAAGTAGAGCAGGTTACCTTCTCTGGTTCCCTTTATCCTTTTTTAACAACTGGTCATTTTCTTTGAAATTGAACATAGGAAGCCATTCCAAGTCCATTTCCACAAACAAAAACCCAAAGTCAACTCTGCTCATATAATAGAAAGGGGAATATTAAGTATAAAATTCATGGAGATTAATTAACATTTTGGAACCCATGCCAAAAATTTCAGCAAAGACTTCAACAAACCTGCCTTGGTGATTATACAGTAACCTCTTAGGGGAGGGCCTTGTGAAGGGCAGAGTGAAACTTTAGCCACACTATTCTAGAAATGGGCCAAAATGCAAGGGGAAGTAATTAAAGAACCTGGAATGCTCTTGAACAGTTCAGAGCATTTAAAACTCTATGTCAAATATGCTGAAGAGTGTCAGGCACTGAGAAACTTCTTTGCATTAATTAGAAGGTAGTGTTTGATGCTAATACAAATGGAAGCCATCAATATCCAGTTCTGCCTGAACAAAAAAAGACTTCCTACCTCAAGGTACATTTACCTTAATTGCAATTCTCAGAGCCTAGAAGTCGTTTCCCATTGAAATTATATGGGCTTTTATTAGAAATGAGGTCAGCATATTCATGACATTCATTATGATCGTCTTTTCTTACACTGACTTTCAGCCACTTTAATATAGAAATAACATTCAGCAATATGTGTTTCCTTTCTCTTACATTGAACTTTGATCCAATTTGTTGTAATACCTGTGGTGTCTCCCAGAGATTAAATTAAAACACCATGTAATTTATACTAATGCAGCTAATAATGTAATGATCCATTATTTGAACAGAACTGGTTAATTCAGATGCAGATAGTGTGGTGTGCAGTGGAGGAAGTTCTGTTACCGGCCACCATGATAAGATGATGAGATTTGGAGGGTGTGATTGCGCCCAAATGGCAAACTGACATTTAAGGCGTTTTGTTTTGTTGTGTTTTCTCTTTAATCCCTACTGAAATGTGATTGCCAAAATTCTCGGTTGATCAGAACTAGAGTTTTAGAACTGAACATTCTGAGAAGCAACCAAATCAATTCTTCCACATCTTGTTTGGGGTATCCGAGACTCAGGGAAGAATGAACTTTCCCAGGTAATCACCAACTCATAACATGGACATGGTTTACTAAGAGATAGTAGGAGACTGGAGAAAGCTGCAGATGTATTCCCTCTCCTTCCGATGCCCCTTAAATTATCCCAAGGCATGTTGTTTCAGTAGAATCACCTGGAAATATCTCTCAAGGCCAGGTGAGGAGCACTGTTTCTTCCAAAGCCCTGGGCAGCTTGGTTGTTCCTCCCTCCCCAGGGCCTCATTCCCTCATAAAGCATTAGTTTGTAAGCTTTGCTTTAGGCACTTTTTTCTGAGGAGATCTGCCAGACTAGTTTAGGAAAGCAGGCCCTCAAAGTGGGACCTTGCAGTTGTGCTGCCCTCTGTCAGAGCAGTGCTGGTGGCAATGGTGAGCCAGTAACTCCTGGCCTGTGGGGAACACAATTTCTCATGTTCCACCTGTGGTCAGTGAGGGTGACGGATGAGTGTTGGGAGAACATGTAACTATGTGAGCCATGACATTATATGATTTGTGGGGTGAGGTCATTTTTCTTTTTTTTGGCCTTACAGACAAGTTTTATCGAACATTTAAGCAAAACAATTCAAAATCTTAAATTATCCTGGAGTATATAAGGAGACAATATTCATGACTTATGAAACTAGCATAATTTTGACAAAGGGGGTACAAGAAAGGAAAATTAGTCCCACTCATTAACATATATGCAAAACACTAAAGACTATTAGGTATCAAAATGTTACTATGTACAAACATTTAATATATCTGGGGCACCTGGGTGGCTCAGTCAGTTGAGTGTCTGACTTTGGCTCAGGTCATGGTCTCACAGTTCATGGATTCGAGCCCCGTGTTTGGCTCTGTGCTGACAGCTCAGAGCCTGGAGCCTGCTTCAGATTCTGTGTCTCCCTCTCTCTCTGACCCTCCCTTGCTCACACTGTCTCTCTCTGTCTCTCAAAAAAAATTTTAATATATCTTACTGAGGTGGGTTTATTCCTTTGGTGAAAAGTTGATTTTAATAAAAGAAAATCAATCAGCATAGTTCATACTATCAATTAAATAAGAGAAATTGCATGACTTTAATAAATAAAACTATGTTCAATGGATCTTAATTTTTATCAAATTTTCCATGAGAAGTCTAGGAAATAGAAAAATTACTGAAATCCTGAGAATATTCTAAGAATGAATAAATTACAGGGGTGTCTGCCATCATTATCTGAGTTCAGCATTGAATTAAAGATCCTAGCTAGCACGATAACATAAGACGAAGTAAAAGGTGTAAGGATTGGAAAGGAATTATTGTAACTATGTAGGAAACCTAAAGTAATTTCCTAATGGTTACAATGAAAAGAAGTAACATATATTCACGGGTAAACAATTAGAGGACATAAAAAATATTTATATATAATCATAACATTGAGAAACAACCAGAAGTAACATGTTGGTATATTTCCTGTAATTTTTTTCTATTAAAAATTTTTTTTACAGCAGGAAATTTATTGGTCAAGATGAGAACACATAATGGCTGATATACAAAACAAATTTTTAAACAAATAGTAAAGAGATGAAATTATGGTTAGAATGATGAGTTTAACACTAAGAACCATGTGTTTTAGACTATAACTTAATAGGAAACAAAATGATAATATTCAGTTCATAGGATAATCTCTTTAATTGTTTAAAAAACATAGTTGTTAAGAGGATTCAAACCTTTTCTCCTCTAACCACTAAAGAGATCTTTTGCACTCAGGAGTTGCTGAGATAAACTTCCTGATCTTGCTTTTCTTTTTTCTTTTTATTTAAATTATAGTTAACACATTGTTATCTCAGTTTCAGGTACAGAATATAATGATTCAGCACTTCTAGGCAGGAGATAGGCCTTAGCCACTGTAGTGGATAATTGTGGACTCAAACTCCTATTACTGTTCTGTGTCAATTCACTTACTTGAACCCTTTGTAGGGAAGGTCAGGTCCCATTGAGGAAAACTTCTGCAATATCTCTTCAAGATGATTTTTCATATCCTTCCACCAAGGTAATTATAGTCATCTGCCAGGAAGTCTGTACTTTAAGTGGGGTGATGGTCAGATTTTGAAGATTATCCAATATGGTGCCTGAGCTGTCACTGAAGTCAGGAGATCCCAACACCATAATTGGTCCCCATCTAGAAGGGAGTGCTTCTAGAAGCCAAGTAAAATGTTTTCCTTCTTCACAGTGGATGCAGTGAGGGATTCTGTTGGTCCATTCTGTGGTGATTTCTCTCCCCAAAATATAAAATTAGAGGAGGTATAATTAGCGGCTGGAAGAATTTACCTTGGTTCTCTGACTTGTGGAAAAAGGGACATCAAGACAGGCAGAGGTAAGAGTGAGCCCCCTCTCTACATGACAAATGCAAATCAGAAGTAATGCCATATTCTCAGAGGAAACGAAGGGTCCAGAGCTACTATCACGCATGAAGGACTGGGCATTGTTGGTCCCCATCTGTCTTCCTTCAGTTGAACTTTCTGGTCTCCACAAAAATAATCTATTTGAAGATCTGGACAACCTGAAACTAAAATGGGTGGTAACACAAATCGAAGCTGTTGTGCTGAATGCCAGATGTATTTGGACTAGAATGGATAAACATAGCCTGCAGGCTTGGTGTGCAGCTATTGAACTGGAGAATGCTTCCTTCCTAATACCATTCAATGGGGATGATGAAAAGTAATTTGTCTTTGCATGAAAAGGAGATTAGTAGAACTTGAGACCAATTCCACAGAGAACCAGTCACCTTGACATTCTGGAGAACATTTTGTTCACTCACTATATGGGTGACAGCCTCTTTGAATTTTGAAGGCAGGGTATCTATCACATTTGACCCCAAAGCCCCCCAGATTTTAGGGCACAGAGCAAGTGAGTACTCTGTAGTTGCATCTGGCTGTGATTTATGCCATTTATCCTGTAAACCATGGTTTCAGCATGCATAGTAATGCTAGAGTTCACTGTGGTAGATTAGGCTGTTGAAGGAACTCTATCAATCCCTAGTATATGTCCAGTAGCACAGACTCCCTAGGATTCAGGAGCAAGGTTAGTTCCTTCCTAGGCTAAAACATTCTTGGCTTGAGAAATAGCTTTTTAAAATTATTATTATTCTGGCCTTAGTATAGACTGAGACGTGGGACACAAAGTAATTATGTGATCTAAGCCACTGATAATCTGTGTGTTGTTGAATCCAGTGAGCCAAAATTGGGGAGGACATGGCCATTTTGCACTGTGTGATTTAAATGTAACATTCAAGATCAGATCTGAGCAGGTTCCAGAGGCAGGATTTTGTGCCACCTATCTCTTTTAAAACTATTCCTCTCCCTCAAACCATGACCAACTGGAAGGAGAAAAGGACTTGAGTCAGGATCCAAGAAGATTGGCATCACATATGTGTCTTTGTTTCCTGGAGCTTCTGTAACTGAGTGGCCCAACAGGGTGTCTTTAAGTAATATAACTTTATTCTCTCACAGTTTTGGAGTCCAAAAGTCTAAATAAAAGTGTCCATAAGGTCATGTGCTCTCTGAAAGATCCTGGGACAATCCTTCCTTGCTGCTTCAGGCATTTGTAAGCAGTCCTTGTGTTCCTTGGCTTGTGGAGGCTGCCAGTCCCTGCCTCTGTCATTGTAGGCTGTCTTTTCTCTCTGTGTCTTTGCATCATCTTCTCTCTGTTGTGTTGTCTCTTTCCAAATTTCCCCCTTTTTTTAAAAAAAAACATCAGTCAGATTAGGGCCCATTCTCATAACCTCCTCTAGACTTGATTGCATCTTCCAGGGCCTTATTTCTAAATAAGATCACCTTAAGAGTTATTGGAGGTTAGAACTTTAACTTTAACATATGTTCTTGAGGGACACAGATGAACTTGTCAATTGAGCTAGCTTTTAATGTACTGCTGGCACATTCTATCTCGAGCTCAGTGAGGATCTGGAAATGTAAGGGTTAAGGGAAATCATTCCAGTAAGAAGAGCTTTGAGTTGTTTATGTCTGTAGAGGGAAATATGATCTGATATACAGATATTAACTAACTCCCTGGCAGCGGTTAAGGGATTGGTTAGCCATGAGTCTGGATACGTGATTAGTATGTGGAGAATAAAGATGTCTGGGGAAGAGATATGTGGATGACTCTTGCTAGTGAGGGTAATGTGTATGGACTTTTGATGTTTCTCAGCCATTCTTCTAGCTGCCTGGAGGTGTATACTTTGCGTTCCTGGATAGAGTGGCCTTTGTGGCAGGGATGGAGATGATATGTGCAGGAGCATGGGTGACTCTCAACAAAGCTGATCCTTCCAGAAGCAGAATCCAATGCTGAGCCTTAAAGCAGGCTTCATATTGCAGGAAGACCTTCCAGCTTCTTAGTGGTGGGTCAGTTTCTTGTCTGCTCATTCCAACTTTGGTGAGGCGGCAATTTGTTTTTATCAGAATTGTTATATATTTGAGATAGTGAACTCCCTTCACTGCCAGCAGTGTATCTGGAAGTATCAAAACCCAAAGGTTTATAGAGAACCTTCTTCATCATTGTCAATCTGATGCATCATTGTCTTAGACCAAGAGATCAAGTTTTAGGCAAGGGAGGTACCACATTTGGGCTTATGGGTGTAGTTTTCACCAGTCCTCCTATGTGTTCCAAAGCAGAAGATGCTGATGAGCTAGAGTGCTCAGCTTAAGGTTCACTGGAGGACAACAGCTGGTGGGGTGGAAGCATTGTGCTCTGGGAGATATTCTCAGTATAGACTTTGCTGAGTTTGGTACTCTGTCCTGTTACAATACACAACTTCAGGAAGTAGGTCTTTCTACTAGCTCTCCCAGGGACCAACTCTTGGATTTGTGTTTCCTATTTCTCTCCCAGGTTAACATAGGCTCTTCCTGGCTAGAACCATTCTCAAAGGAGAATTTTCCTGCATGGGGAAGAGGAGACTATGACAAACAGCTGACACATTTGATTTTCTCCTTCTATTGGAAGAGTGGGCAAAGAAGGATGTTGCCTCTCTGGCTGGAATCTCTTGGTTCCCTTGAGGAAGCCCCACAGTAGAGGGTGTTCTCTCTGCCTTCCCTGGGGCAGCTCCAGCTAGCAGGTGACACACACTGGAGGGGGGTGGGTTTAACTTTAATTGTGCATTGTAGATATATTGGATTTTCTGTATATTACCATGTTTTGACATTGTAGAAAACCCTTCCGGCTGGAGATAGACTGCTCCTCCCTGGAATAGCCAATCCTTCGAAATAACAAGGACTCAGTTGGGAACATAGCTTTGGGAAAGTAACCAACGTAGAGCCATTCCTTCTCTCTCTGGCCTGTGTGCATCCCAGAAAGCAATGTTACTCTGCCTTAATCATCAAATAGCAGCCAGGCACCAGACAATCAGGGCCTGCCTCTGTAACTGAAAGCCTGTCAAGATTATTCAAGCCAGACAGTCTTAAACTCCTTACCCTGCCCTGCCTTGCCTCGGCTTTTCCATGGAAACTCCAATAAAAGTATGGCCTAAGTAGTTCCCTTGTTCCTGCCATTTGCCTCCTGACATCCTGGTGTTTCTCTGTGTGGCCCTGAGAGCTGTGTGTGCCGCCCATCTCTAGGACCTATGAGTGTAATAAACTTTGTTTTCTGAGCTTCTCCTTTGTTTCCTCTTGTGACTGCACCTGACTGGGCATGTCATGGAAGAATTTAAAACAAATTGGGACATGGCTTGACCAATAGGGGATTAGAGATGGGAGAGAGCTGGCAGATCAATTTTCTCCCCTCTTCCCCCTTCAGTGGAAAATCTGGTAGCAGGCTATTTCATAAACTACATCCAAAGATGCACTGTGGGGCTGAACACTGGCCAGCTTTTGTCTTTTAGTCTTCATGAAACTAATTATTCAATTAATACACCATGTATTTCCTGGCCATTCTTTCCTGCCTCCGCATCATATATTTGCTGCCCTAGGATTGCACCTCCTGATAAAATGTGAGCATTTAGACTTTTCTGAAGCTTTATTTTCTAGGGACCTCACTGACCAACTGTCTTCCCCAAATCCTCCCGCCTCCCCATAGATGGTACTATTCTTCTCTTTCCCAAGCCTGCGTTCTTCCCTTCTTGAACTCAAAAAAGAAAAAATTTGTGAAATTCCTGCTCACATCTCTGTGACTGAGCAGTTTATTTCCCCCTCAGGAGAATCCTATTAAGATTGTGCACCGAAGATTTCATCTTGTTTATCATGCCCCTTCTTAGCTTTTGTTCGAAAGGAAAACATTGTTGAACTCCACAGTAAGATACTTTTCCCTCCTGACTGAATGTATAAATATTTGAGATGCAACAAAAGGACCATCTACCAAAATATTCTTCTTTTCTGCTTTGTGCTTAATTTCTCAGCTCATTGCTAACCACACTTCTTGCTTTGGGTTCAACCCATAGGGGGATGAGGAAGCCATTTGCTATGTCTGAATAAGAGCATTGCCTAGGATGTTGTCTTCACAATGAGAGATTGCCAGTGGGGTACATAGAATTATGAGGATCTAGAAAAAGAGCAGATATGTGCCTTGACTCAATCTTCAAAGCTCAGAAGTCTTGTAAGTTAAGCCTGGATGAGTTTTCCACTTATTGACAGGGCTTCTTAGCCCTCTAGAGTTACTTCTTCAAACCTTGGAGATTCTTTTAGGCTTGTGTGTCTTGTATTTATTGGCATTGTAGTCCTGCTGCCACACTCAAGCTCCAAGTTTATAAGTTTAAGCAAGAATGTGCTATAAAATAGTCTCTGTGCTAGCTATCGGGGACCGGGCTTAAAGCAGCTGTGATGGTCTCTGCCCTAGGAAAGGTGGGCAGGGACCCGTTACTGGAGGTAATTATATGACTAGTAGGGTAAAGGATACTGTGTGGAAAGCAGCATGCATTAATATAATATAAAACAGCCCTTGATCTGGTACAAAATATATGACTATGCCACTCAGAAAGCACAGCTTATTGGGATAAGAGTATTCTCTGAATGGGTTTGTCCAAGGTGGTGATGTTGGGAGAGAGGAGTGTGTGTGCCTTACACATTGGAAATTGAGTGACAGCAACATACAACTTTCTGCATGTTCTTCCATCTTAAAAAAGACCTGTCCTCTCCATGTACCACCCCATTTCTCTGTCTCTATATAGGAACCTTTTCTGCATCTCTTTACAGGACGCTGCAAATTCTCCTTCTCCCGTGAGCTGACTATGGGCATCATTGCCCCTACTGCTCCACTAAAGCAGCTCTCTCGACAAGACCACCAGTGATCTCCCTAGTGCTACATCCAACACTCCTGTCTCAGAACTTCTCTTCCACTTTGATCCATAAGCAACATCTGACCAGCTGAGTACTTCCTCTGCTTAAAACGTGTTCTGTACATGTGGGGAGCCTGGGTGGCTCAGTGGGTTAAGCATCCAAGTTCAGTTCAGGTCATGATCTTACCATTTGTGAGTTCAAGCCCCATCTTGGGCTCTGTGCTGGCAGCTCAGAGCCTGGAGCCTGCTTTGAACTCTGTCTCTGTCTTTCTCTGTCTCTGATTCCCCCACTTGTGTTCTGCCTCTTTCACTCTCAAAAATAAACCATAAACTGCAAAAAAAACCAACCAACCAAACAAACAAAAACCATGTTATGCACTTATGCATAGAGTGATCTTAGTGAAGATGAACAAAAAGCATGTGACTTCCCCCCACTTCTCAGAGTAAGAGGAAAAGGCCCACCAGTGGCTTATAAGGTCCTTAATGGCATGGTCCTGTCACTGGGACCACTTGATTGCCTATGGCTCTCCCTCCAGCTCGTGTGGTTCCAGCCGCAGTGGCCTCCTTGATGTTCTTGAACACCCCAACTGTGCCCTCATCTTGGAGCCTCTTCATCCATGTCTTGGTGATCCCCAATGTTCACATAACACCCTTTGCTCCCTCCCTCATATAGGACCCTGGTCAGATGTTCACTTTTCAGCATGGTCTTCCTTAACCACCAATCTAGAGGAGAAGGCTGATCCTTCCCATTTCCCTGGGTACCCCTGTTGCCACTCCCCTTGTCCTCATGGGCACCACACATCTCCCTTTGGTTTTCATCTTCCTTGGCTCCAAAGAACATAAGCTTCTTGAAGGCATTATGTTTGAAATACTTTGCTCACTGTTGTCTCTTGGTGCCCAACACATTATAGCAGCTCTGTAAATATTTGAGTGAATGTAACAGTAGTTTTCATAATGTTTGTACTGGTTGTTTCCCATCTTGGTTTGGATATTGACTAGGTTTTAAGGTTTGTATCCCCAAATAGCTGAGCATTTTTCCTTTTTATGTGTCCATTTCTGTGGTTAGCAGGCAGGTGTGGGGGCCGTGCAGCATTCATGGATCCCATGAAGACCAGGACAGGGCTGATTGCCTACCTGGTGCATGGGAATGTTTATTGAGATGCCCTACTTAAAAGGAGAATCAGAAGGCTACACAAAACACAGGGCAGGTTACCCTGCTGCTCCAGAATTTGGTGAAAAGGAATTACTTCTAAAGGTGAGTTGGGCTGGTTTATTTAGTAAGTGTCACCTGTCATCAGTGGTACAGATTCAATCTGGGCCTGCCCAGTCCCTCCTCTGGGGCTGAGAGATGGCTTGGAAGGCAGGGACAGGTAAATCAAAGACAGATCTTCCTTTCTGAAAGAACTTCAAATCCAAGCAATTGCATGACCACATAGTCAGTGGATGATGCAAAGAGAGGAAAAGAAGAAAAATATCCTTAAATTTTTACTTTTGCTCCACTTACATCATGCTCATTCATACCTGTACGTTGACACACCGGTAGTTCCCTTTGCCTGGCAATAACATGCTTAAGTGTCAAGACCAAGTTCACCGTCTGCATCCGAGAAGCATTCCCCAGGCCTGCCAGGATTCATTACTCCCTGCTTTATGCCCTCAGCACACTTGGTGATGGTCTTTATTATATCACTGATCAGTGGTGTGCATGCAGGTGCGTGTGTGCATGTGTGTACATACACTCAGCTCTATACTCCTCATGGGCACAGACAGTATCTTCCTTTACCTTTGAACTCTACTACAGCTATTCTCAAGATACCAGCTTCTACACCCAGAGATCTACTTCTAAGGTAGTATATAGGTATCAGTAGATTTTTCTACTCCCCAGGTGATTGAAAACACAGCTGCTTGCTAGCAAGAAGAATGCTGATGTCAGCCACCCAAATGGAAAGTCAGGATTGCTGATCCATTTCAGCGTCTAGGTCAGTTCACAGAAAAGGACACTGTTGATAGAGAAGGAAGGCAGACTGTTTTAAATAAGAACTCTGAAACACTTTTGCAGGCCTGTCTTTTAAGTGCCCCCACTCCCGCTCCCTATCGCCCAGCCCTAAGAAACTCAAAAGCATTGCCAGAGAAACCATGGAGTTCCTTAGACTCCACTTCATGGGAAGCTCATCCAGTAGCATGGGTAGTTAGTGGTGACAGTTGTCATGGCAATATCACAGCGGGGTACAGTGATGGCACAACCAGGAATCTGCAGCACCACTGTGAGATCAGATCTGGAAAGCTTGGAGTCCACTCATGGATATCAGACATAGCAGGAAGATTGATATTCTTTGGGGAAATTCCAGTGATGGGATGAAAACTCTGACAGGTTTGTGGCCAGATGTACCAGGTTCTCTTGGGAGACCAGGCTAAATTCCCCAGGGAGAGTAAGGCAAGAACGATACTGAGAGACAGGGCACAATACTGGAGAGCATCTGTGAAACTACGTAAAATACCCCTAGGACTTCCTCTCAGAAATGATCCTGTAACTCGTACAAGTGCTGGGCACTTAGCAACTGGGGACAGAGACAGGAATCAGAGAAATGCAGTTTAAAATTGTTACCATCACTCTTACTTTATGACACCTGGAGAAACACTGGTGACAAAATAAAGACAGAAGTTATTTGTCTTCTCTGTTAGGTGAACCTGAAACAATATATTTTTTCACTCTGTAGACTCTTAATTGTGTTCCTTTGCTTAACTAGATCCTGCATTTGGAAAGAAATATTGTACCCTTGGCAGAACAAAGCTACATTTTCTCACTTTGTTTTTCCCCTCTAAATGCTATTGCAGTATTGTGATTTCATATTGAAATAGTGCTTTAAAGTGGTCTGTAAGGCTTTTGTAAACCTCTTTCAGCACTTGTTTGCCCCATAGCTTCCTATGAACAGACAGTGATATTCCCATTCAACAAAAAGCTGAAGCTCAAAGACAATGAGTGGACTGCTCAAGATCACACGTCTAATGAGGATGGGCTTGTGATAAGAGCTCAGATCTTCTATTACTAAGCTGGTTGTCTTCCCTCAACATTACTTGATTCTTTGAACAGAACGAGAAGTAATGTCATCCAGACAGCACTGAGGGATAACAGCAAAGTGATTACAATGGAAGTCAGCTCTGTTACTAAAGATGTCTTGTGTTTTGTAGATGAGGGACAGGTTCCTGGCAGGGGGTGCTACATGGCAATATGGAGTTATGTGGCCAACAGGTGTCACTGAAAGAAGTTGAAGTGTGTTCAGGGATGTGGTTGATGATAGGAAGGGAAGATGTTAGGAGGCAACAAAGCAACGGTGACCTTTGAAAACCACTGAGGATCAGGAAAAGTAGTCACAGAGAGTCAAGAGAAACGATGCAGAGTGAACAAGTGATTGGTCTTGCATCTGTAGACAGGAGCCCTGCCCATGTAGCCAGAGACTGGATGCACTTGCTGGAGATAGTGTAATCTTTGCTGTTTGGAATTTTACTTTATTTTTCCTGATGAATAAAGAACTTCTTATTAGGGATATTCTAAATATAAAATATGAAATCCATCATAAATCATGACAGGAAGAGTGAAGGAAAATAGGAGGTGCTACGAGAGAATATAACAGGAAAACAAAGTTAGAGTGGAGGCAGAAAGATACCATTCATTGAGGATTTGGCATTTGATCAAAATCCTGAGAATGTGTGGCCTAAAATTGAGTGGGAACTTGGGGTAAATGTAAAGTTGTTATGAATGTGTTATTTAGTACAGATTTTCTAACACAGGGATTATTTTATTATACTTTCCATTCTTTTTTATTCAATATTGTATAACCTATTTTATTAATCATAACATGCAAGTGTATGCATGCACATACTGATACATATACACACCTAGATTGAGAGCCTAAGAAAATAGGAGTATTGATAGAATTACTTACATTGATGAAAACTTACATTAATAACTCTAAAAATGAAGTACTATTCCTACAGTTTTTTTTTTCTTCTTTTTGTAATGCTGGCCTCATAGAATGAATTTGAAAGCTTCACTTTTTCCTCTATTTAGAATAGTTTGAGAGGAACAGGTATTATTTTTAAAATGTTTGGTAGACTTCACTGAAGCCATCTGGTCCTACATTTTGTTTGTTGAGAGTTTTTGGATTGCTGACTTAATGTTATTGCTAATAATTGGTCTGCTGAAATTTTTTATTTCTTCCTGATTTGGTTTTAGAAGATTACCTGTTTCTAGGAACTTATCCACTTCTTCCAGGTTGCCCAATTTGTTGGCATGTATGTTTTCATAATATTCTCCTATAATCCTTTGTATTTCTACAGTGTCGTTTGTTAATCTTCCTCCATTTCTGATTTTGTGTGAGTTGCTTCTTTTTCTCTCTGTTTTTTTTTTTTTTTGGGATGGGGGAGAGGTAGGTGAATCTGACTAAAGATTTATCAATTTTTTGAGATCCTTTCAAAGAACTAGCTCTTGTTTCATTGGTCTGTTCTGTTGGGGTTTGTTTGTTTGTTTGTTTGTTTTTTTGGTCTGTTTATTTCTGCTCTGATTTTTATTATTTTCTTTCTTCTACTGACTTTGGGTTTTGTTGTCCTTGTAGCTCCTTTAGATGTAAAGTTAAGTTACTTATTTGAGATTTTTCTTGCTTATTAAGGTAGATCTGTGTTGCTATAATCTTTCCTCTTAGAACAGACTTTCTGCGTCCCAAAGATTTTTGACCTTTGTGTTTTCATTTTCTTTTGTCTCCATGTATTTCTTTATTTCCTCTTTGGTTTCTTGATTGACCCATTTATTGTTTAGTAGCTCCCATGTATTTGTGTTCTTTCCAGATATTTGTTATGATTTATTTCTAGTTTTATTCCTTTGTTGTCAGGAAACAAGCACGATAGGATTTCAGTCTTTTTGAATTTATTGAGACTATTTTGTGACCTAAAATGTAATCTTTTCTGGAGAATGTTCCATATGCTCTTGAAAATAATGTGTATTTCACTGTTTTGGGATGGAACATTTCGATTACATATCTGTTAGGTCCAATTGGTCCAGTGCATTGTTCAAAAACACTATTTCCACTCAAAAAATAAAGTATTAACTCCTAAATATTTTTTTAATACTTTAAGCCATTCAAGAAAATAATCTGTGTCTTCTAAAGTTTTACAAGCACACTTATACGTTTACTTATACAAGTTAATTTATACGTCTACTCTATCTTTTGAATTCTGGCATCTTTTAAGATACACATGTATAACTAGCCAATTGGTTTAAGACAGACTAGTTCAGTTCCAGGAGCAGTCAGTGCTAGTATTTAACATCAGCAGGTTTGTCTCAAGCATTAATGGATACTGATTTTTAATTTCTCTAAATTTTAATTCCTATACAGTTAACATACAGTGTTGTATTAGTTTCAGGTGTACAGTCTAGTGATTCAGCAATTCTATGCATTATTTAGTGCTCATCATTATTAGGTGCTCTTAATCCCCTAATGTACACCAATTATCATATCACTGTTTTCCTCGCCCAAACCCTGGCTCTCCCATCTTTCCTGTGTCTTTCCTATTTACCATCCTATTTCTCAAGATTTGAGATTTATGACCTGGTCAACTAATGGCCACTCCTAGTCTCCCGCTCCTGCATTTCTGGCTGTGTTGCCCACTGGCTTTGTGTTTGCCCACTGGATCCTTTCAGTGTTCTTCGTCACCAACCTCATGCTCTCTCTAAAGGCAGAAGCTGGAGCTTTTCTATAGAAAAGGGAAAAAATCAGTCTACACAATGTCACTAGAGGAAATTCCTGATAGTTTCTCTTAGTAATCAAGTGGCAGATGTATTTACCTTAAAACCAGCAAGTTTGGAGAGTAGGATCTTAGTACCCACAGTTAGGGTTAATAGGGTATTTCAAAGAGTTTTCTGACATTCTTTTGATAAATATTTGGTCTTTTTTGGAGACAAGGCTGTGGGCTTTCTGAAGACAGGAACTACATAGTACTTTTCACTTCGACAGCCTTAGAGCTTTCTAAGGTAGGCACATTTGAACAAATGAATGAATGAGTAAATGAATGAGCAGGGTAGGAAATTGTCAGTTCCTGTTTCTTATTGCAGGGTCCATGGCAATTCTAATGCAGGAGGTTTAATTCTGTGTGTTTCTTGGTCAATCAGGAGACTTCTGCTCTCTTCAAGTGAAGGCAAATTGCTCTTGCTGTAGGAGGTTGTAATATGAGCGTCTGGGTGTGAGTGGCAGGGAAGGAAAAGCAGATGGCAGAGTGAAAAGGGGGTTTTGCCAAGAAGCCTTTGGACAAAGTAAGACAGTTCTGGAAAGCAAATTGCTGCCTTGCACTGTGCTCCTGGTTCTGCAGAGGGAATGGGATTGAGGACTCCAGAGTGTTCACCTCAGGGTGTTACAGCAGGCATATGCTAAAATTTAAATAAGGTACAGAAAATATTTTTTCTTTACCTTTAAAAATGTTCTCTTAAAATACATACTAATAACCTTGGATGAAATACAGAGAAAGAGCAATCTAAGGAAGTGTTTTACCAAGCAAGCAAGGGATGGGACATTAAATTTTAGTGTTAATTTCTACCAATATGCACTGTATAAACTACAACATCATTTGGTCTTGCCAAAAAAATGTATTGAGAACCACTATGAACCAGGCATAGTGTGTCTAGTTGAGTGAACAGGAGAGACAATATGTTAGCCCTGTTTGTACAGAGGGAGAAGCAGACAGAGGTATGTAAGGTATGTGATAGATACAGTGTGTCATATGCCCGTGAGTGTTGGGAGAGAAGCTGGTACCCGAGGCTGGGAAGTGGGGATATTTGGGGGAGAAGCCTTGAGGGGATGCCATGTTTGTGTTGAGTCCTGGGGACCTGAGTGAGGGACTGGCTCACAACTGAGGAAGAACATTCCAGAGGGAAGAATGACTGCACAGGTTCTAAGATCATGTGAGTTGGTATGCACGGACACCCAAGCAGACACTGAACCAACATAGGTTACAGGTAAACCCAATGCCTGAAGGGCCCCCATCTACCTGCTGTAGAGCCTGCTCTTCCTTCTCTATGTCCTACTCCTCCCTGCTAGACATGAGTCAGCACGACCTGTAACCCAGTGAGGGCACCAATGAATGGCCTGTGTGAAAGCAATCATAACGAGGACAAGATATAAAAAACTCTAGTATTCTCTTCATCTGAGGGATATTTTTGTTTAGTATATTTTAGGGGTCAGTCTTCACACCCTCACTTCCATTATGTGTTAAGATGAGTAATAAACTTCAAGTAATTCTTAATGAATCAGGCTTAGCATTATCTTCAAACTCTGTTCTGAGTCTCAGGCTGAACTGCTTCCATCATCCCTCTCCCCAGTATGTGTTGTGCACATTTAGACATTAGGACAATTTAAAGTGCAACTATTCAGTGACTTCCTTAGTGCAAACAAACCAACAGAATAAGGGGAACCGTGAGTGTGTGTGTTTGCACACACAAGCCTTTCTGTCAAGGCATTCAAAGGGAGAGGTGAGGGGTGCTTGGGTGGCTGTTGGTTGAGTGACTTTCCATGATCTTGCAGTCTGTGGGTTCAAGCCCTGCATTGTGCTCTAGGCTAACAGCTCAGAGCCTGGATCCTGCTTCAGATTCTGTGTCTCCTTCTCTCTCCACCCCTCCGCTGCTCATGCTCTGTCTCTCTAGCTGTCTCAAAAATAAATATTTGGAAAAAAGAGAGCTGAAATGGACATTTGGGTGGTGTTAAGTTAAATGAATGGATGTAAAAGTCAAATTTAGATATTAACACAAAACCTCTACAAAGGTCTGTTCTATGGAAAGAGTGTTCTATATTGTATCTTGAGAATTTGATCATTTTAGGACAGAACATTAATTGCTTCTCAGCAATGAAGGGTAAAGATGCAGCACTGGCTTTGTGAGAAATGCCGTCTGTTTCCACAACCATCCGACTACCCATAACTGTGGCCCCTTCCCACAGGAAAACCCAAATGGAATATTTCACTTGAGCCAGGGAAGAAAAGACTCATTATATTTCTATTTTGTTTGTTTGATTGATTGATTTATTTATATTTTAGGGTTTCTTTTCTCTTAGAAAGAGAGATATCAGATTTTATGTTCCCCTCCAAAAATGTCTGGCACAACCCTGTGTCTTATTCCTCCTGACAGAAATAGAAAGTGATCACTGCGAGCCAGGTAGAGTTTAATTGTAGAGAAAGGATGAAAAGGTCATGGAATTCACAGGGAATTAGCTCATAAGGGAAGGAGAGAATAAATCGATGAGAACTTAATGTGAGCCTAAGATCTTAGAAGTCATTGTTTTCTCCTTTCTTTTGGTAAATATATTCTTCTCCTCTGAAGAGGCTGTATATAGAGGAATAGCCTTGTGCCTGTTTCTAAAAATAGTACATGGTGATGCTACTTGGTCAGTTATATGTCAGATGCAAAGGGGAACATGAGATTTAAAAGATCCTTCTTGTCTATATAAAGTAAATGAGTGTGGCTTCCTATCAATTACTCTGTTATAGTAAGTGTCTTTTTATAAGCTGCTTTTTCTAAGGGAAATATCCACGGTGGTATGGGAGATGAAACTTAATTTTGCCCAAAACAGGAAAAGAGTGAATTACCTGTGCCACTATTTTTGAGATGTGTTGTTGGTGTGTTTGAAGTATTGGCCTTGATTAGAGCTGTTACTGCAGGGCTCCCCTGTGAGAAAAGCCAGGCTTATGCAATGTAAACATGAGGGTAGAAATGCAAACACATTTTCATTTACTAATTGCTGTAATCAAGGCAAGGCTCCTAAATCATGAGCTTTGAGAAAGTATAAACAGAAATAATAAATTGATTAATCATCTACAAAGACTTCAAACTGCATTCATCATTGAAACATTGCAGTGCTACACGGTGACCTTAAGTTAGTTAATGGCTATTTTTCTGCTTTATTTAGTTGCTTGTTTATAAAGAAGCAGGGGATTGTAGAGATTGACAAAGCATTTAGGGGAAGAAACATCAAAGATAACTCCTGGAATGGAAAACATGAATTGCATTAATAGGCTAGACACAGAAGACCTTGAACTTGCCTACTGCATTTGCAACTCAATCATTGAGCAAATGAAAAAAAAACACAGCAAGTCTTTTGGAGAGCTCTACAGGGAACAGTGGAGTGTCCAGACTGATGAAAGGGTAAATGTTAAAATTCCCATGGAGACAGTAGAATTCTATATATGATTTAACAGAATAGAGAGGTGAATTATGAGTATTAACTAAAACGGTAGAGATGAATGCCTTCGCCATCTGGGAACTAGCCATTTAGGAAGGAAGACAATTTCACACTCAGGTCACCAACACGTGAAGCGGTTCCAGAAGCATATTTAAACTTCATGCCTGGCCAGTCCTGGACTTGAGGAGATGGACTGTACTTGAGGGACCCTGGTGCTCTGAGGTGCAGTGGAGTCTGGCGGTGTGATGGATGAGGGCGATGGGGGTACTGGGGTCGTCTTAATAACTGTCGCTGTCACATGTTCCTTCAAATCTTTCCTTTGGTTGTTTCCTAATTGTTATTCGTAATTGCAAGTGTTGTAAGGATGGCAAGATAGGTAGAAAATGCAAGTGGACACAGATTAAAAATGTATCCAATGCTGTAAGAAATGTTTCTCTATGTAGTCCATTGTGGGACTTGATCTCAAGACCATGAGATCATCACCTGAGCCAAAATCAAGAGTTGGGTGCTTAACCGACTAAGCCACCCAGGTGCCCTAAGAATATTTTCATTCTTTAGGGCCAGGGTAACTGAGGAGAATTGGATAAAAACAAATAATTGAAATCATGGAAATATTTCTAAATCATGTACATGTGTATTCAAATCACTGAACAATATAAATGCGAACTTGATAAATTATAATTTACAAAGTGTTTTTACACATTATCCTATCATTATAATTATAAACTTAAAAAAAAAAAAAAAAGGATGCCTGGATGGCTCAGTCTGTTAAGCATCTGGCTTGGTTTCTGTTTAGGTCATGATCTCACCGGTTGGTGAGTTCAAGTTCCACATAGGAGGTCTGCACTGACACTGCAGAAACATTTTGGGATTCTCTCTCTCTGTCCCTTCTCCCCTGTTTGTACTTTCTGTCTGTCTCAAAATTAATAAATAAACTATAATTAATAATAATCATGTATAGTTATTTTATTGAGGGCTTACCATGTGCCAAATATATCGCCAGGCAATTTATTTATTTAGCAAGTGTGCATATGAGTGGCGGAAGGGCAGAGGGCAAGAGAGAGAGAATCCCAAGCAGGCTCCACACTCAGCACAGAGCTGAGAGGATCCTTAATCCCATGACACTGAGATCATGACTTCATTGAAATCGAGTCAGATGCTCAACCAACTGAGCCTCTCAGGTGCCCCAATTGCCAGGCACTTGATATCATTAGTTCATTTAATTGTAAAATCCCGTGAGATAGGAATGTTTAACCATAACAACTTTTCTCCTAAGGATCCTGGATCAGAGACATAAATGAACCTGTGGAATGTGATAGTCTGGGCTCTGGAGTGTAGGGCTATCTGACTTCAAACCACATTCTTCAGTCTATACCCATGGTTTCCAAATATTGTAATCCTTTTCTTTCTTTTTTATTCTCTTTTATTTTTGTTTAAATGCAGCTGAGTCCCACTGAACGAATATCATGACCCACTCGTTTGATTCGCTGCTTGAAAACTCCTGCCCTAAGCATTGTGCTTAGTTACAGAGATGGGGGAGTTCAGGGAGTGCTTCTGTGTATGGATCCCTCATTTTATCCTTAAAGCCCAGCTCTGAAGGAGACCAAGTAGACGGGAAAACTCAATTTCAATGCCACAACCACGTCTCCTACCTGGTATATAATTAGGACTTAAGCCTACAAATCTGGCTCAAAATTCTCACATTCTGCTCAGCCCCACTGATCCAAGGCATGGTCACCACTTACGGGGCCACCACAGGAGTCTCCGGCTGGGTAGTTCTGCATGTCTCCTTCGTTCCAAGAGCCCATTCTGCACTGTGTAGTCTTGGGGATGCTTGTAACACCTGAGTCCAGACATGCCCACCCTCTGCTCAGACCCCTTCAGCTGGTGCAGGTCGAGCATGCCTTGGGAGGCTGTCATGACCCGGTTGACAGCCACAGACATACATATGCATATAGGCATATACACACATCTGTAGCACACACGCACACAGAACATCCACACACCTGTATGCCCAAACAAATGCAAACACAGCGCATACACCTGTTCACATACATGCAAACACACAGGCACATACATACACACATACTCTGCCCTTTAATTTGGTTTGTTTCTACCTGATTTATTTTCAGTAAAGAAATCATTGTGTGATTATGTTTTAAATTATCCTGATGTCCAAATGTGTTAAGGCAAAGCAGGAAGAGGGCTGATGGGAGCTGCTTAGGCTGAGACTCGGAATGGAGTTTGGAGATCATGCCAGGCTGGGCTAAGAAGGAAGTATTTGACCTGTGTGAGTCACCATAGCACACAGTGCAAGTGAAGGCTGTGAAGACTGATCTCCAGAACGAACTTCCCAGGAAGAGAAAACTTTAGAACTTCTTTTCCGTATTAATTTTTTTCTAAATGGATTTGTACTAGTTTTCTTGGTCACTGGTGCCCTCCCTTGGTTACCCATCTGGCTGACGCGTGTGTAGTGGTCGGGGCTGAGCCAGCCCCTGGGAGGCTGGGCTCTGCAGGGGAGGCGGTGAGTGGGACCCCTCAGGCATTGGGTGGACTGTCACATTTTGTGGTGTATGTCACTTGACCTCCGTCTGGTAAGCTGGATCTATAAGTTACCCAACTTCAAGCAAACCAGCCATCAGCGTGAAAACATCAGCAACGACCACGCACAAATGCAGAGTAAGAAAATAACAGGAGCTCACCATAACCACAGGCATCATGTAAACTCCAAGACTGGTACTCCTTTAACGTCCAGTCATCACTGCAGGAGTGTCGTTTTGGGGAGGCGAAATTCACGCTATGGAGAGAGTGCTGAGAGAGGTTTTCCTTTTTTCTTTTTTGCTCTTAATTGTGCTCTTTCACGATTTTTCTTTCAGAAAATGATAGGAATGTGCCCACTCTAAAAGCTTTTCCTATGTACACACTGGCACAAGTAACCTGGGGACTAAATTTCAAAAACCTTTGAAATGATGAGGCATGTTAAATACTTTTTTTAGAATAATTTTAATTTTGAGAAAAGTTGCCAAGTTGGTACAGAAGGTTTCTGTGTATCCTGCGTAGAAGTTCCCCTCTCAGTAACATCTTACATTAGTACGGTACATTGGTCACAGTTAATGAATCAGTATGGATGGATACGGTATTATTAATTAAAGGCTTCACTTTCTTCATAGATCCCTGGTTTTTCTTGATGTCCTTTTGTCTTCTCCTGGTAGCCATCCAAAACACCACACTGCATTCAGTTATCACATCTCCTTAGGATTTGTTTGGCTGTGATAATGTCTTAGACTTTCTTTGGTTTCGATGACCTTGAGCGTTTTGAGATCCTCAGTTGGGATTTGTCTGATATATATTTTTTGATGATTAGATTGGGGTTATGGATCTTAGGGAGGAAAACAGAGGTAAGGTGCGATTTCACTACATCGTACTAAGGATCTGTACTATCAAAAAACTTACCTTTGTTTATGTTAACCAAAATTTGCTTTACACACAATTTCAAACATGAAATACAAAATCATACAGATAATTTATTAGGAAAGCCAATAAATATAAGGGAAGGTAATAATTTAATAGCCATACTTATAAACACCTCTGTATTCGCTGGATTGGATACTAAGCGTAGCTAGTAATCCCCTCCTCTTTGGGGGTAATAATCTTTTTTCAGCTATAGTAGCTAGGGAGTAAATAAACAATCTGACCTTAGATCCAGATTTCCAAATTGTTATAAAGGGTAATAAACAAAGAATTTTTTAAAAATAAACATATTCAATCATTCAAAACAATAAAATGGTTTTGTCTGATAAATACATGTGTAAAATGAAGTATACTTTAATTAATAAAAAATATTTTATTTCCTTTTATTTAAAAAAAAATCTCTCTTTTGCAATGCCTCTGAAGGTGGGCATTAAAAGGCTCCTCTCTGAATACCAGATAGGATTGATGAAAGCTCATTTATTTATTTAACAAGCCTGCATCCTACATCCAGTGATCATCCAGAGCCCATCTTAGAAATGGGAAAACCAGTGCTGACAGGGACTCATAACTTTTTGGAACTGAATTAGGATAAAATGCCAATCTTTGGATGAAGATCGATGTGGGTTCATGCTTCAGTTCGGAGATTTTGGCAACCTTGGCCAAGTTGTTTAACTTTGTTGAGCCACTTTGCTAAAGGAGTCAAATGGATTTTAATAGTTTCTGTGTCAAGTATAATCCCGATGCCCAGCACAGTGGCTCACGATAGACGCTCCTTCCCCTCTCTGTGCTCTCCAACAGCACCTTTATCCTTTTGTAAGGCTGTAAGGACACAACATACAATCTACATCTTAGGAAATTTTAAGTATACAATACGGTACTAGTAGCTGTAGGCACTAGGAGTTGTGTAGCTCTCCAGAGCTTTCTGTACAACGGAAACAACTTTCCATTCCCTATCCCCCAAGCCCCTGGCACCTACTATCCAAGTCTCCACTTCTATGCAGTTGACTGTTTTAGACTATACGTATTGATTGGATCATACAGTATTTGTCTTTTTGTGTCTGGCCTATTTGACTTCATGTCCTCTATCTAGATCCATCCATGGTGTTGCAAATGGCATGATTTCTGTCACTTTTTAAGGCTTAATCCTCTGTAGGTGCCACATTTTCTTTGTTGATACCTCGATGGGCCAGAAGATTGTTTGCATATGTAGGCTGTATGAATATGCGTTAGTGGACAAGTGAGTGTAGGGATCTCTTTGAGATCCTGATTCTACGTCCTTTGGATGGATTTGCTGGGCAGTATGGTTAACATAGGTCAGAGCAGCGTCCCGACACCTGATGTCTGGATAACATCCCCAACTTTCTCAGTTAATCCACAATTATTCAGCAGTTTTGTACACTAAATACAATTTCCTTAAAATACCATAGTGTTTTTCTTTTCTTGAAAGCCAGCTATTGCTGGGTATAATTATATAAAAAACTAAATTACATAAATTTTTGAGCAATTTCCTAAAATTGTCATTTTACTTTGGATACTCTATCAAGGGCTAAAAACTACTACTTCTCAGTTTTGTTTTACTGTTGGAGATCATCTCCAGCAAAGCAGTAATTTTTTCAACATGAGCTGGAAAGACTAAAACCAAAAGAAAAAAAAATAGGGGGATGTAGATAAAATGCAGGGAACAAAATTAAAAATAATCATCATCTTCCCTTTTTTTTTTGTTTCTGAAAGGGATGACTTGATGAGAAAAACAAACAAGGGTTGTGTGTATACGCACTCACACATGTCTGTGTCTACAGTCTCTAAATAAAGCTGATTTGGTAATAATACTTCAATCACTGGAAATTCTAGCAACATATTGACTTACATACAATATTATAGGAGTTTGAAAAAATAAATAACATGTTTTAAAATCTATTGCCTTAGATAACTTTATTATTGAAAATCCCTGACTTGGAATATTTGGGCTATTGTGTGGTTCTGGTAGATACTTGGGGAGTTTAAATGAATGACAATTCACCCTTCAATCAGAAATGAAAATCCATTTTTTTATCTCATTCGAAAGTGAACCAAATGGATTTTCTGTTATAACATGTGAGCCCAGAGAGTAGCGTGCAGCAACCTAACTATTCCTACAGAGGCTGAAATTGTGGCGTTCTGAGTCCCTCTTTAAATATGGAAAATCATTTCAACCTCCTTCCTGTTTCCTGAGTCTTAGCCACAGGCAGCAGAAATGAGTCCCCCGTGCTGTTTTCTTAGACCTACATCAAGAAAAATGCTCCCTTAACCCAAGGAGTCCTGTAACACCTCCTCTGAGTGTATACAGATTGGCTACTTTAAGGGTCCCTGGTCACTATTCCCTGTAATTTGTGTATGAGACATTTATGATGGGCACCAAAATTTTTCCAAGAGGACTATATTATTTTAGTAGAATGTCCATCATTTCCCCCATTTGGAGAATACCATAATTATCCTACATTTACTGGTGGTCTGTTCTTATTTTTAAATGGTTGTATAAATCTTGTCATGTGGCAGGGATAAACATGCCAAAGGCACCCATGTGTCTGCATTTATACACTCATTTTTTTCTCTCAGAGAATTATGTCACTATATTGTCTTAAACCTTAATTATTTTTGATTTTGTGTGACATGGACTTAAAAAATATAGATGCTGCCTCAATGAGCTAATAATATTAATTTTCTCTATGAAGCCTATGAACTTGATATTATATAGGCTGACCTCCAGATTCATAGATTCTAATGGTCCATTTACATATATTTAGAGGTTTTAAATTACTGTTTTTGTGTCTGTACTACTTGGTAGTTGGTAGTTTTAAAATACAAAACTATGGGTGACAATCATAAAGAGAACAAAGAAGAGTCCTGTGGTTCTCAACTCAAGTAAAACTAATAAATAACCTTAATTCCAGTCTGTCCCAATGAACAAAACTATGGGTGACAATCATAAAGAGAACAAAGAAGAGTCCTGTGGTTCTCAACTCAAGTAAAACTAATAAATAACCTTAATTCCAGTCTGTCCCAATGACAAAAATATGACTACATGCCAATTATTAGAGTGGATTACTTCCACCAAGAAATATAACATAAGATTGAATATTTCTACTATAAAATGTCCCTGTATTTATTTGATAGCAAAACCAGCAAGTATAATGTAAACATTGAGACATGTGTAACAAAGCTGTAAATAGTATCATAGGGTAGTGTGTATTTTCCCAACACCATCATAAATATAAGGGGGAAATAAAAGTATTCTATCTCAGCCTACATGCTTACACCATATATGTACTACGTCTATATTAGATAGATAATAATACACTTACAAGAATGACCACAAGACAGTAGAGTGTGCTCGCTCTTACACTTAATTGTGTCGATTGATTGCAGTCCCAACTTGGTTTCCCTCGGGCTATTCTGTGAGCCTCCGAGAGCCCTGTTGTGAGCTGACAGTTACCATAATCACAATTTAGGTATGGCAAGAAATCATTTCCTGTTCTGAGTTTGAAAGTTTGGGAACATATGGTCTCTCTACTTTCTAAATTTGCCAGCAAGGTGACTTCTTTTCTGAGATGGTCTGACTCTTGAGGTGGCATCACAAAGGAAGCTAATAACAACTCGCTCTCACATAAAACATGCTTCCTTGGAGCAGCCTCCAGGGCCGCATATTCAGCATCTCTATTTTCCACTTTCCGATGAGCAACATTGGCAGTTTTTCCAATCTTCCCCCCAATGCCTAACACTAAGTTAGCATTTTCCAGTTCTGTAGGATGGTCCCTTCCCTCCTGTAGCCCAATCCCAGAGGCAGTGGGGCATAGTTCAGGTTTTGGTTACACCAATACCCCCACTCCCGGGACCAGTTTCTCCACTGGTCACATTGATGTGTAACATATACTCAAAAGTCTCAGTGACATAAAATAGTAAGCAGGTGTGCAGTTCACCGGGAGCGACTCCACTTGGGACTGTGGTTCTGTGGAGGTGGCGGGAGCAGCTGTGCCGGCAGCCCCAAGTGGGACTCCTGCTCTGGCCCAGACCTGTCCTCCTCACGGTCTTGATCATCAGCTCGGATTAAGGAGGCAGCAACATCCTGGACTTCATTCTTCTCAGGACAATGGCAGCAGTGCAAGACGGCCAGCCCTACCTCAGAAACACTGTTGAAATCTTGAGTCATACCAGATAGGTAGTATCTTGTCAGCCATAGCCCATGCCATGGCCCAACTCAAAGCTGCAGGCTGAGGTGTAATCCTCCTTGTCCTGGTGGAAAGATGTGAATGCAGAATCATTTTAGAGGGGTGAAATGAGAACTGATAATTCAATCTAACAATGACTTGTTCTTTTGGGACGTTTGTTCCTATCCCTAACAGTGCCTACAATGCATTGTTGTTATCAGCCTACTTGTATTGTTACGCCTAAATGCTGAGCTACTAAAATCTTAAATGAAGAAACTTTTAATGGCTTGTCTGCATTTCCTACATCTTCTATGGGTTGATGTCACCCAGTTGGCATTTTATAAAGATGTGAATGTCTGTTCATTGATAGTAGAAAAATGGGAACAATTATTTTCCATGATGCATTTCCATTTCCTAGAAGCATTGGCATGAGTGAGAGAAAAGGGGGGAAGGGGTTAGTTGAGTCATTGACTTATTATCCGCAGTGCTCTCTCGTCTCCGTGTGACCCACAAAAGAGATCTCAGACTTGCTGGGGGGTAACAACGCTTTTCTCAAAAGAGAGGGTGTGCCCTGTGTTCTCTTGTGTTTCTCCTACAGAAATAATTTGTGTCACAACTGTTCAATACACTTAGGGACTCCCCTCCTATATTCTATTTCTTCCTTCCCCTGTGCAAACAGAGAACTACTAAATGTCCATCTCTTTCTCTACTCATATAACAAATACCTGTTCTGGGCATGTTAATGTCCTTGGAGGAATGCAGCAGGCTATGTAAATGATTTGAAATTTATTGATCTCAAGTACATGGTAAGAAGATTATGAGACTTTCACATCAGCATAGCATTCTCATTTTGTGTATGTTAAACTTTTTTCTTGGCTACTTTCTGTGTTTATAGAATGATGGTTATTTCATTTGGGTGATGTTTAGCCTTACTATAAATAAAAGATGTGGACAATACAGAAACTTAAGAAAATTTAGCAAAGAGAACTATAACATATTAAGAATGTGAAACCCATTAAGTGTAATGGAAATTTGCATTCATAATTTGTACTTAAATTTTGCATTTTGACTCCTTGATTTGTGGATGTCAGCAGATCCAAGTATACAATTACTGGATTAAGAGCAAAATAAAATCAACCTAGAGAAGAGTAATACCTCTATGTTAGGAATTTCCCTCAAAACTAAGGTAGCAAGAAGCTGTATCTTGCTCAGGCATTTTAGTGAGAGGATAACTCGATTATTCAGTTTCAGAAGATTAAATTCACTAGTTCTGCGCTGAGAGTGTCATGGAAAGGCTTCAGAGATTTCTTATTTTCCTCCTTGGGCAGGTCATGGCATCTTTATTCCCTCATGATCTTTTTTTTAATCTTCCATTCTTTTTCATCTTGAGTTCCATTTGAGCCTGACAAGGCTGAATCTTATCTGATTCCAAATTTATTTACAAAGTACCATTCATCAAAAACAGCGATGACAAACCTTTCCCGTGCAAGCCACTGGATGGCTAAATCGGGAAGGTAAACAGTGAAATAATTATTTGTTTAAAGTGTTTTTTTGCAAGATACTTCACTTGTCTCCGCTGAGCACATTTGCTGATTCACGAGGCTGGCAGGGGACGCAATATGTGGTGTTTATCAGCACCGGCACCCATTCTAAGCCAATAGCCTGTGTCTTTGATCATTTGCAGGAAGTTTTAGAGCATCACTGAAGACTGCCTGGAGGTATTCTCTTTGGATTATAGTTCTGGCATAAAAAACATTATTTTCATCTGCTTGTCACTTGGTGGGGCTTCCCCCCACCCCATAATAAGCTGGGACTATGACAAATTCTTACGGTGAGTCAACCATGGAGATCTTTGCCTTCCTCATCATGAAACTCAGAGTTTGTGGTGAGATGTGGAAAAACTACTGGCTGTGCCACACCCTGAGGCCATCAGGAGAGGAGGATGCAGGAGGGGCTGTAGCTTACTTGTAAGGAAGAAATGTGCAGAGAGCAAACCTGTTCTCTTGCCAAATGGCGTCCATGTTCTTGAAGGTTGCATGGTTGTCTCTGGGGTCAGAGAAGAAAGCTGATAAATCAAACAAAGAGACGATGATATTATCCCCACTTCCTTTGTAGGTCCCTGAATGTCCTGTGCCCTTGGAGTCCTGGTGATCATATATACTGCATATTACATATAGCATGTGTGTATAAAGGTGCTTGTTCAAGAGGAGTGCAGGTGGCATTTTCTAGCTTCTTTAGCTTGAGATGTCTTTGTTAATGATGTGGTTTTATAGGCTCCACATTGGTTGTCTGAATACACTGAATCTACCATATTGACCGTTTCTGACTCTTGAGGACATTCCCCAGGATTAACCTCTTCTCCTCCTGACCTATTTGCTAGTTCTCTCCTGGCTAGCTAGACTTTTAGCATTTGCTTTTCTCTGGATGCCTATTGCTATGTGTTACAGATTGAATGTTTGGGTATCTCAGAAATTCCTAACTCCCAACATGATGGTGTTAAGAGATGGGCCCTTTGGGCCTTTGGGCCTTTGGGATGTGGTTAGGTTTAGATGAGGTCATGAGGGTGGCTCCCATGAGGTGATTGGTGCCCTTTTAGGAAGAGATATCAGAGAGCTTATGGTCTCACACTGTCTCTCTCCCACTCTTTCTGTGGTGTGAGGACACACAAGAAGACTGAGAAGTGCAAGCCAAAAAACAGGGCCCTTACCGGTATCTGGTAATACTAGAAACTGGATATCAACCTTGCAGAGGCTAGATGGGGAAAACTTCATTTCTGATGTTTGTTACCCTGTTTATGGTAGTGTGTTATGGTGGCCCAAGCTAAGACAGCATATAACCCTCGCCTGCTGACGATGATAACAATAGTGATAGAGTGATAATCCTCTTCTACTGAGCATCGATTCCATCCCAGACTCTATTCTAAGTACTAACTGTACTTAGTAGCCATGAATTGTTATTCCTCCAAAATCTGTGTGTTTATTATTTCCGCTTTACCAAGGACAGAACAAGGTACAACTTAGGCTGGGTGCTTTAGCCAAGGTTGTATAGCTAGTAGGAGGCAACGTTACCGTAGGACCCTGCCTGTCCTGGTTCTAGAGCTAGGGCTTTTGGTCACAATATTGAAACCTTACTTTATTCCCTCTTTAAAATTTCATCTTAGGGGTGCCTGAGTGGCTGGCTCAGTTGGTTAAGCATCTGGCTTCAGCTCGGTTCATGATCTCATGGTTCGTGGGTTCGAGCCCTGCATCGGGCTCTGTGCTGACCGTTAGCTCAGAGCCTGGAGCCTGCTTCAGATTTTGTGTCTCCCTCTCTCTCTGACCCTCTCCTGCTTGCACTATCTCTATCTGTCTCTCAAAAATAAATAAAAAACATTAAGATTAAAATTTTACTTTAGTCATTCACTTATTGAATACGATTGAGCACTTTCTATCTGTCGGTGACGCACAAACATAAATGACCTCTACTTTCAAAGACCTCATATTCCAGTTTGAGAAAAATAACTTGCTCTTGGAGAAATTTTAATAGCTGGATAAGACAACAGAAAGTTTGATACTCAATTCACTTTTTTAAAAATTGGGATATTTGTTCTTTGACTGAGACATTTAACTTCTCCAAACCTCATTTCCTGATTTGTAAAATGGATATCTTGCATATTATGGCGTTAGATGAAACTATATAGGTGAAAATGCTTTGCAAACTCAAGAGCCATAGATACACCGGATGGTACATATCGATACTGTGAGTGTACTTAGTCCCGGAACACTGGCTGGTTTTCTCTTCAACAGCGGATTGCATTTTGATATGCAATCATTCCAAACATATCTTTGACTCCCACACATTGCTAGTCCTTTACATATCTTGTAGTTTAATATTTATAACTGCAAGGCTTCCATTATTATTCCATTTTAAGAATTGAATACTGAGGACCAGAGAGGTTAATTGATACAAGATGATGCTACCAGCAGATGAAAGAGCCAGTCAATAAGTCCAGTTTTTTTCTGATCCCAGAGGCTGTGTTTTTTCCACTATGTGTGTCTTCCCTTGGTAGGCTTATTAATAATATATATTTTCATTCTTCAAGCATCCCATGTTTTCCTAAAATTGAGGTGATAATGCTATCAGTGGAATACATATAATACATTAAGGAATAGTTAGAAAGGAGTGGCTACTGCTTTTGGTGCAGGCTTTAGAGGAGAGGTAAGAGTGGGCCTGGCATTTCTTTGTGGTCGGGGCCCTTAGGTCAGGAAACAGAAGAAAGCCTGAAGCAGAATGGGGGCTAAGGGCATGGCAAAGGGCAGGCACCAAGAGTGTTTTCTGGAGACAAGTACGTGGAAAATCTTGCAGCTGGAAGCACCTGTATGGAGGGTTCCCATCAGTGCAGCTGGCGGTGAAGTTCTGCTGAGAAATGACCCTTGACCATTTCCACTTTGCATTTCCTCTGAAGATCCTAAGGATCCAGAAACAAGGTCTGCTGTGCACCCTGTTCTGCTGTGCTGGGACTCACAGGAGGCCTGGCCCTCTAGGCTTCCACATCGGGGACAGGCCTTACTCTCTGTTGCCTACGGGACCAGATGGAGGGAGGGGACCATTCTTTAATGGGGCTGGCATGCTTTGGGATAGTGTGGATGTGGACAGAAGAAAGAAAATGTCCTCCGTTTGAAGAAAATGGCCAGGTGCTCTCCAGGTGGAGAAGAAACTGTGTGCTCTTCCAAGGGGGAAGGGGACAGTGTGGAAAGGCAGACACAAAAGAGCATCTTCTCTCTATTGGAGAAAAAAAAAAAGTGAGTCTGGACACAGCATACTAAACTTGGCTGAGTGGCTTGGTTTGGAGTCAGGGAAGATAAGTGGGTTTCAGGTACTGTTAGGACATGTGAGTGAGAGATGTTTAGGAGTAGGTCGGTGCTGCAGACTGATAGTCGTGCTACGTGCCCCCTGCCCCAGAGTCATACGTTGGAATCCTAATGCCGGATATGTTGGTGTTAGGAGGGGCCTTTAGAAGAGGACCGTGTCATGAAGGTGCGACCCCCCTGATTAGTGCCCTTCTGAAGGACACCCCGGGGAGCCCCTTCTACCTCGTGAGGATACAGTGAGAAGGTCCCACCATGAATCAGAAAACTCTCACCGGACACTGAATCCGGGAGCACTATGTTTCTAGACTTTCCAGACTCCAGAACTATGAGAAAATAATACATGTCTGTTGTTAATAATGTCATCAAGATTATGGCATTTTATCCTAATGGCCCAAAAGGACTGAAAGAGATATTTAACTGCAATTCTTTATTTGTAATTTCTGGTTAAACACCTGTCTCTTTTGGTGGTGTCGGAGGCCAGAGCGCAAGGAAACCAGTCCCAAGGGTAAGAGCTGAGGCTTCTTTACTATCTGTTCTTACAGTAGAGAAATCATCAAGTATCTCCCGGAGAGCATGGAGCAGGACTTAGAGCCAAAGTCCACCATGCACGATATGCACAAAGGTTCTTGTAAGCCTTCTGTTTGTTCTTAAAATGTATGTGAATTTTGAAATTTTCTTCCTAACCTGTCCATATCCACATATACTTATATTTATTTGAGGGACAATAGGTTACTTACTCCATGTCCATTTCCTCTTCCTTCTTTCCTTCAGTATCTTTGCACACACACACAGGAAAGATAATTCTGTCTTCAGCACAAAGGGTCAGTATTAATCACCGATGTGGATCATTCGAATCCCATCACGATTGCTAGCCCTGTACTTGGGGGTGCCAGTGTTACTTGGAGAGGAGTACTAGAAAAATTTCCCTGTTCTTAAAAGATAGTTGGTGACATACTATTCTTTCCTTAGCATTGTTTTGTATCAGGATGTGTTATCTGGGGTTGTGGTACTTACTTCGTAAATACTGAAAAGCCAGCTAGAGGAGAAAGACCCCTCTTGGGAAAATGGCCAAGGAAAATGATAAAGCATGGAGGGTTTGACATGGTATCGTTGAGTCTCTTGGTTAACCCACCTTGGAGCCACCTGTCTTGTGAACCTGCTGCCATGTGAGGTGATGAAATGTTCCTAAGACAGTGAGTTCAGGCTTCCAGAAACCTGCAGGAGAAAGTGTTCTTACTGATCTACCCCACACCACTCCGAACGGTTGGTGGTCCAGAAAGATGGACAATCCGAATGTCCTGAATTTCTCTCTCTCTCCCCTCACCACAAGTCTTTGAACCACTAAGATAATTCAACATGTATTTGAGAAACTCAAACTGTCATCCTCTTCATGGTGATAAGTCATTTGATATTAATGTGTGAACTTCTTCATGATAAAGTATATAGAACACAAACTTATAAAAGACTTATTCATTGGACAGTCCTAATGAATTATCTTTCTATTCTGTGCATATACATGGGTTTCACTTGGTAGGGGTCATCTGTCTAGTGAAAGAATTAATTTTGGTTTTGGGGGATTATATTCAATTTAACACTAGCTGATAAATGTGTTTTGTGTGAATAAACATGACTTCTGAAAGCTAGTTATTTTCCCTAAAGTCTAAAAATATGTAAAACACATTATCTCTATGATATAAACAAGTTGTTTTTATTTGAAACATCTTAAATCCGTGTTTCAGTGTGCTGTGCAATTCAGTATCTACTTTAATTTTCCAACAAGGGCTTTGATATGGAACATGAGGGAGGGACCTTTGAAGGGGTGGTCCTCAGAGGCAGTCATGGAAGCCAGAGGAGCTTTCTCTTCCTTTTTTATTTTCCTGGGCAGCAGCTGTTAAAATAAGGTGGAGAAAAGAGAAATCCTCTGCATGTTGTTTTCTCTCCACTGCTCGTTTAAAAAAATAAATGAGCTGGGGCGCTGGGTGGTTCAGTTGGTTGGGCATCCAGCTTCAGCTCAGGTCATGATCTCATGGTTCGTGGGTTCGAGCCCCGCATCAGGCTCTTTGTTCACAGCTAGCTCAGAGCCTGCAGCCCGTCTTCAGATTCTGTGTCTCACCTCTCTCTGACTCTTCTCTGCTCACACTCTCTCTCTTTCAAAAATAAATAAAACATTTAAAAAATTTAAAAAAAAATGAGCTGGAAGAGGAAGCAAGAATGACCCCCCTGCTTGACTGGCCAAAGCCCAAATGCAGTTACATCCCCATGTCCAGTGCCTACATCCTCCTTGTGGGCATGATGCTCAAGAGAAAGGCAGCAGAGAATTCTGAAGGAGATGAAGCCAAGGTGAAGGATGAACCATAGAGATCTGCAAGGCTATATGCTAACCCTCCTAGAAAGCCAGAGCCCAGACCTAAGTAGGTCCCTGCAAAGAAGGGAGACATGGTACCCAGTGGGGAAAAGGGGAAAGCTGATTCTGGAAAGGATGGGAATAACCCTGCAGAATATGGAGTCCCCCAAACAGACCGGGCACAGAGAGCTGAAGGTGCTGCAGGTGCCAAGTGAAACGTGTGCATGTTGGAGAGCTGTGTACTCCTGGGGACTGCACAGTTTGAAATACTGTTTTTGATCAAGTTTTATAAAAATGCAGAGGCTTCTTTTACTTTTTTTTAAGCTATATTGTTAGCACACAGAACACTTCATTATTGTTTTGAGGGGAAGGAAATATGTTGTTAAGGGAGTATCTCTGAAGCTAGATTGATACAATGGGGCAAAACACCATTTCCTTCTAGATTTGAGAAACTTCCCCTTGGTTCCCAAGGGAAGGGATTCAATAGTGTTGACACACATTAGTCACTTAGGCAAATGCCTTGTGGTGTGGAAAAACTAAAATCCATCTCTTATGTCCTCTTCTCTCTCTGCCTTCAATATAGACTTGCCTCTTTTAAAGCCAGAGACCTGTTGGAACCTGACCTCAAGAAATGGTTCCCAGTGTGGCAGGCAATCTGGTCTTTACACTGTCACCATGGAGATGGCATCCCTCAAAAGAATTCCTTTTTTAGCTTGTGGGTCTTCAGATGGATAATGCTGCCATTTTCACATCATTTCCTGAGAGTCAAGGTTGGCTTGTGCAAAGTTGTTAAACAAGATGCTAATGTGAAGTGTCAATCTTCACTCTAAACTTCCGCCATGAGAGCATCAAATGAAGACTTCACTGGGTTTTATAGTGGCCTTGACTTTGGTAGTCCATTGAAGAAGGGAGTTTGAAAATTGTTGTATACTGTTAATGATTGCGTGCCCATGTCCTGCCTGAAATGCCATGATTATTTATGAAAACTATCTTTAATAAAGCTGGATATAGTAGGAACAAAAAAAACAACAAATAAATAAGCTACTTATTTGTACTAAACAAAAGGACATTTTTCCTTTCCTGAATTATGACGTTTAGTGAGGTGATAATTATTGTCTTTTTATACATATCAGTGCATATTAATTCTGACATCTTTTTCATGGCTTCTATTAGGATTTGGGTTTTACATTACAGTGCTAGGAGTTACTTTGTAAAGATGTAATGAAGAAACTTGAATTGGACCCTAAGTCCATCTTTTTTAAACACTTTTTAAAAATATATTTTTGAGAGACAGAACATGAGTGGGGGAGGGGCAGAGAGCGAGACACAGAATTGGAAGCAGGCTCCAGGCTCTGAGCTGTCAGCACAGGCCCGATGTGGGGCTTGAACTCATAGACTGCGAGATCATGCCCTGAGCCGAAGTTGGATGCTTAACCGACTGAGACAACCAGGTGCCCAGATAGGTCCACCTTTTATGATCAAACACTAAAATAAAATAATATTATTTATGTTTGAATGGAGTGAATTTTTCTAATTTTTATGTTTTGAGTCCCATTCATTTCTGAAGGAAAAAGCCATATGGCTTGATATTTAATACAAAGTCTGTATTTTCTTCAGTTGAGAATTTTTTTTGGTAACTCTCTTGTACTTGTTTTAAGTAATATTATGAAATATGATTGATGAGAGGCACCTGGGTGGCTCAGTAGGTTGAGTGTCCAACTTCAGCTCTGGTCATGGTCTCATGGTTCATGAGTTCAAGCCCCACATTGCTATCAGTACAGACCCCGCTTCGGATCCTCTGTTCCCCTCTCTTTGTCCTTCCCCCACTCATGTATTGTTCTCTCTCTCAAAACTTAAAAATTAAAAAATGTGATAGAACATGACAAGCAGAGAACAATTTCTGTTTATACACAGGTGGAATTCATCTCGGGTTAGAAATGTCAAATTCTGGAGTGAACATGGTCAAATTCTGGAGTGGTGAGTCCAGTTCTCACAGCTGAATTCTCTGTCTCAATGTCTTCATGGTCCCTCTGTTCTTTTTGACCTTCTAAAATACTGTGCTTTTTTTTTTCTTCCCCTGTGGTGCTGGTTAGTGGAAAGAGCTCTGATCCTTGAGTCTGAATTTGAGTTTTATCACATCCTCGTTTTGATACTAACGTTTTGTTCGAACTGCCATTTCTGCTTTTATAGAATCAAGATACTAGAATATTAAATGCACAAATCCCATGGGCAGGAACAAAATAGTCCATTTGGTCCAAGGGAGACCATGAGATGAATATTTGCTGAATCTTATTTCTCAAATAAGAGAGAAAAGAATCTCCAAACTAAAAGAGCTAAGGAATATTCCAGTCGGTCTGCCTATTTCAGACGTAAGAAGACTCAAACTCTGAGAAGGAGTAATATGCAAGGCCACACAGCACCCTAGTGACAGAACAGTGGTGAGGACCCAGACCTGTGGACGCTGAGGAGCACAGTTCAGGCCCATCGGTGGCCTTACCTAAGCAGGTTTTATGCCAACCCAGGCCTTTATTGGCCTTTACCCGAGGTATCCATCAAAATGCCAAGTGCAAACGCCCTTTCAAAGCATTATGCAACTTAATTATTTTCCAAAATGTAATTTGGTAGCCTGATGCCAAGTCACTGCTGGATCTAGACATTTCCTGTTTCATAAAGTATTAATTATTTGTGTGCCTTGGGTTGTTGCTGATAGAAGCATTGTTGTTTGTGGGACCAGGGAAGGGTTTTGGGTGAAACTACACACCCAGTACATAAACAAGTCCTTCTGGATTCTATTATTACCCCAAGGTGTCCTTTGCTTTGAAGAGTACTGGTTTAAATGATACGATTGCTTTTTTCCTGATTTCCACGGGATGAACATTATAAAAAGAACTCTCAGAACTTTTTAAAACACTCCATGTGAATTTGTTGGAATCCCTACCAATTTAGAAGGCTTAGATCCACTCTTTACTAATGTTATGATTGTTAATTATTCTAAACTCTTCGTCTCCATCAATACAAAGAGATGACAAATGATGCTATCAGTGTTTTGGGCCTTTAATAAATCACCTAAGTATTTGAAAATAATATCGGACCTTCAAAAATCTATAATCACCTGAAGGAAACAGAGTGGTCCTTGTGTCTGCGTGGACTTTCTTATCCTTGACCTTTTCTGAACATGTTTAAAGATTCAGTTGCTCATCAGAGAGAGGCGAGCCTGCCGTGGAATCACAGGAAAAACAAGGCTTGCTGATGTAAGCCACAGAGTCCCCCGGAGCGTTGTGTAAGGGACTGGGGACAGTCTTCCTGTTATTGCAAATACAGTCCCCTGGAAGACCATTTCTGCTATCAGGTGGATGCACCAGGAAGCTTTCCTGAAGTTATTAAATGCTAAGTCTGTAAAATTTCTCTTGCTGTTCTAATTCTTTGCTTATCAAATACAATTCTAGTTATGACTTCCCTTTCTAATAGGTCTGTGGGTCAGGCCGCGTTGCCACTCTAACACTGTGTAACAAGTCATCCGAGCCCGTGGCTCCAAGCCACATTTATTCACTGTTGTGTCTGAGTGGCGGCTGCAGACTGGTGCCTTCTGGCGGCCATCAGCTGGGTGGGAACACTTTCCCTTGCAGGTGTGGCTGGATCTACTTCTTTCTGTAGGATTGGCTCAGATCTCCAGAGGGGACTGTGGCCGAAGAAGCAGGGGAGCCCTCGGAGGCTCTCGCTGTGACAGCAGAGCACACAATAGCAGCCCTGCCCTGAAACACATTGTGAGTTTTTGCTGCGTTGCAACTGCTCACATCCCATCCCGTAGGCACAAGGATGTCACATGGCAGAGCTGAACAGCAGTGGGGCCGGGAAGTGACACCACCACCAGGGAGGTTGGAGGTCATGGGGGGGGGGCGCATATTTTGAGGGACAATCTTCTACAATCTGCCTGTAGGAACAATATTCTCCTTACTCAGCCATGAGTATTCGAATTCCCTAATGCTTCTATATCTCAGACCAGAGAGCTTGTTTTTTATGAAATTTGTATTAAAAACTCATCCTTTGGGAGCACTTATAAAGTTTTTGATTCTTCCTTTGGGAACAGCTCCCAGAACTGAATTTGCAACATGGGCGCATTTCCTCTGTGCCTCTGTGTCCTGACTGGCTTCTTCTGGGATAGGGTCAGATCTCAGACTGCACGGACAGGTGCATGTATACGATATGAATAAATGAAAGTTCCCAAAGAAGCCCTCACAGCATGAACACAATTATTTTTAGGACTGAAATAGAATAGTAAAATGTCCCACTAGACAAAGACATCTTGCTGGTGTTTATGGAGTTTCACAACTCATACGTTTGCCGGGAGCAGCACTGTTTTTTGTTTTGGTTTTCGTTGTTGGGTTTTTTGGGGCGGGGTTCGTTTTTTGTTTTTGTTTGTTTGTTTTTATCATTTTCTCATGAGCTCATCCTTCTGCAAACCCTAGAATGGACAACTCTGTTCTGGGTGATGTGGCCTGGCTGAATAGCAGCATTTGGGTTTCCATTTTCTGCCAGACATGTAGTGGATAAGCCTCTAACTGATGTTGAGAAGAACTAAGCCTTAGTTACCAGTCAGCCGTTGTTTAGACATGTGAACACAGAATGCAGAATTTACCTTCTCTGGGCATCACCAAGCTCAGTTGAACTTGAGGCAGCATTGTATTAAGGATATCTAATAGCCTTCTAACCTACTCTGACACTCTGATTTTGCTCATCTCAGATTACCTACTCTGGCATCACGTGTTGCACTTCCTGCAGGAGGGGAAGCAAAGTAGATGTGAGCCCATGGGGATATGAAGCAACAAGCCAGGTGTTTCCTGGGGAGAATATCCTAGGACATCTGTAGAGTGGCATGCGGCACCATCAGAAACAGTGCCCATCATTCCTGCCCTCGCCACTCTCTGAATGTCCTTCCCTTAGGCTTCAGAAATAAGGCCAGAGGGGGTAAACTCATGCTGAGAGGTTGCTCGCTCAAGGATAAATCAACGCTTTCTCTTTACCATTTCAGTCAACCAGTTAACTGTCTATCTAGTTATAAAATACTGTTTGTATTACATTCTCTCTATTCAAATAGCTGATGTGTTTTCTGTCTTCTGAATGGACCTGAACTCCAACAGAGGCTACTTGTTATGGACTGAATGTTTGTGTCCACTGGACATTCATATGTTGACATCCTAGCCCCCAAGGTGATGGTGTTAGGAGGTGAAGCCTGTGGGTGGGGGTTGATGAGGTCCTGAGGGTCGAGCTCTGATGGGTGGGCCTGGCTTCCTTATGAAAGAGACCCCAGAAGGCTTCCTGCCCTTCCACCAGGTGAGGACAGAGAAAGAACCAGGAAGTGAATCCTCACCAGACACTGAATCTGCAGGTGCCTTCATCTTAGACTTTCCAGCCTCCAGAACACTGAAAAATAGGTTTCTGCTGCTCATAAGCCCTCCGGTGCATGGGCTCTCTGATAGCATCCCTAACTAACATGGGATTGAAGGAGAAATGGAGACAGAAACATACATGCAAGTGTTCTTTGGCTTCTAGGAGGGAGTAAATAGGGTATGGGAAGTTTGATTTTCACAGAACTAGAGCTAGGAACCACATGAGAAAGATTCCAAGAGGAAAACCACCACTGGCGTATTCATAAACGTGTGTGCAATGAAGGAGCTTTTGGGGGGAGTCCCTCAGGGGCCGGAGCTTGGTTAGAGTGAAGAAGAAAATAGAACACCTTTTCAGATTTAAGGTGTAAGCCATGTTCATTGCTTTCTTTGTTCTAGAATTCCACCTCCACCACTGAGCACCCTCCTACCAGGGCCCGATGATGTTTCCTGTGACCACTAGCTCTATGGTAGACACCTGTTTGGTGCATGAATGAGTGTAGACGGAATGGATGTGTGTGATTTAAGGAGACAAAAAGGCAGAATTAAGGAAATGCATTACAATTGGTTATGGGTTGATGTTTTCCATCTTTCATTTCCTTTCTTTTCCTTTCATTTCATATCCACACCTCACGATCGATACCCATGAATGGGATGTGAGAGATAACAAAAGTATTTATTTGGGCATCAGTCAGATTTTTCTCATTGAGTTCTCCTTTTGCTTTTCACGTTTGGCATACACCTTCATGTCCTCTTTCTGCAAAGACTCGCTGGAGTCACTATTTATGTGTAAAAAGGACTGGAGCTCTACCCGGACCCTTATGGAGAACTCACTCATTCTCTGGAAATAGCTGCATGATTGGGTTTCTGCTAAAAGCAGAATTTGATTTGCACCTACACCTTTGTGTTTTGTTCCATGCCCTTTTGGAGTTTGGCAAAATTACTTTTAATTATCTCTGCTGCTTCCTTTAATAAGTAGGTTTGAGCAGCTTCTAGGGCCTCCTCTTGTCTTTCTGCATGAGGTTGCTCTTGCTTCTCCAAAACACATTAAAAGGACACACAGAAGGCAACTTGGCACTATTAAATTTGAGTCATCCTGTCTGCGCGAGAGCACGGGCTTGCTAGGTTCAAGGTAGCACCTGCTTGAAAAAGAACGTGGCCTATTTTGGGAATCCAGGCTTTCAGCTGCGGTAATCATCACAATGGCAAATCTGCCCTCTCCCCTCCCCCAAATTACATGGTTCACTGTGTTTATGGTGCAGGAAGAAATGGCAACTCTTGGGTGCTGGGAGATCAATGGCATTATTTTTTCACTTATTTTGGAACCCATTTACATTTGTCTATTGTTCTGAGATAGAGTGACACAAGAAGGAAAAACTCCGGAAACAAATCATAAGAAAAGAACCAGAAACAGGCTCAGTTTGTGGTCTGGCAAAGCATACATTGGCTACGTAAAATTAGCAACTCCCAGAAGATTATAAAATCCCACTGCTCAAAGGTATTCTAATACCCTAGTTGTAATTTTACTTGGTTTTTATTTGCCAGGATAAGACTAGTGTGTGTAAGGAAAAAGAACCAAATTTATCCAATTCAATAAGCAGCGAATGACTAGGTACCTACACTTGTTGGGTAAACAGTTGATTAAGAAATTTGGCTCGTTGGATTTGATCTACTATAACTTCCCCCTGTATCTAAACGTGGCTTGGGATATTTGACCACACACTCATTTCTCCTTTGGTGGGAGGGAATCAGTAACTTTCTTGTTCTACGAGCGACCTCTCCATTTTTCATACTGGCCTTTAACGTCCTCTTCCTCTGACTCACGGGGCTCCTGATCTAGCGGTCAGTCTTCTGTCTTGCCCTGTCAATCAGTCCTTCTCTCTCTCTTTGGCTCCTTCTCTCCTTCCAATGTACTTCTCTCCCTTATCCTAAAATAAAATAGGCTAAGAAAATAACTAAATCCACAAAAAGAGAGAGGCAGAAAAAATATTCTCAGCTACCCACTCCAATAATTGCTCCGCATTGTTCTCTTTCATGGGATGTGACAAGTTTATATTGAGGGTTGATAGCTAGAGAGGGGATTATGTTTTTTCTAAGTATGTTGTGGAGATTATTTATTACAACACACAGTAATTTGGAAAAGAAGACTCATAGGAAAGAATTACTATATTTTTATAGATATAGTAAAACTTTGGATTGCAAGTAACTTGTTCTGTGAGTGTTTCACAAGAGAAGCAAACATTTCTAATAAATGTTAGCTTGATAAACAAGTGAGGTCTTGCAATATGAGTAGTACATGATGCCAAACACCATGATCAAAGCTGAGCTAATGGTTCTAGAAATTCGCTTTGATATATAAGGGCTTTGGATTGCAAGCATGTGTCCAGAACAAATTATGCTAGCAAAACCAAGGTTGTCCTCTTGTTGTTTTTTAAATGTTTGTTTGTTTGTTTGTTTTTGGGAGACAGCATGTGAGTGGGGGAGGGGCAGAGTCAGATGTGGCACTCAAATCCATGAACTGTGAAATCATGACCTGAGCCAAAATCAAGAGTCCGACACTTGACACTCTAGGAATTGCCATATTTGAATTGATGAACTGTGTTGTTTCTAAGTAGCTGATTTATCTTGGTTATGAATGATATTGTGAACATGATTCCCTCCTTTTGGTAACAGCTTGAGAGCACAGAACTTCATGTGGGGCTTACTCAGAGCGAGTGTGAATACGTTAAATGGTGTCCACTGTTCTGTTAAATACATTTTTGGTTTCACGTTATGATCTTCCCTTTTCTCTGATTTACTTTGAAGGTCAGGGTAAAGATCCATAAATCTATATGGTGTCTCTTTACCTTCCCTATGAAGTGACAGGTCCCACCATGATTATGGCTTATCACCAGCTGCCCTGCTCAGTTTCAGGTCTTTTTGTCTCCACTACTGGTGACCACTGTGTTCTTTACTTCTGTGCCCTTGTTTCTTCTACTTGTTTGGATATTTTCTACCCCTGAATGATGCCACCTTTTCCCATCTCCTGTCTATACTTCAACAATCTCATCCATTTCCACTTTGAGGTGAATGACCTGCTAATACTTATTTTCAGCCTGTGGCTTCCTTCTGTAGCTCTATACCTCTACCTGCCTTTCAGGTTCTTTATTTGTGCCCTGCTGATGCTCACTTACCAGTTAATAGGACTCACCTTCTCCTCTCTCAAACCTGGTCTTCATGGCTTCCTTTATTTCTGTTAACTTTACTAACATCCTCCAACACTGAGGCCTAAGAGCTGACTTTGCTTTTCCATCAGTTCTGCCTTTTATTGGTCCTCTCTCCGTTAAACTCTCTGTTCTTTATCAGATTAAGAATAACTTACACAATGACTATGACGTCTAGCCTCCTTTCTCATTTACACACTATTGCCGGGTTACTCACTTTTTTGGGTTCATGAATAAATAAAAGCAGTATGACAAACAGGAATGAATGTGGCCACTGAAGTCATAGAGGCATGGATTTAAGTCCAGACTGTACTCCTCACTAGTATAGCTGAGTTACTTTATCTCACAATGTAGCTTCAAAGTTGGTTCTGTAAGTCATGATGGGGTGGTTTATGGTGTCTAGTTACCAATCCCACCACTTATAACAAGATTTAACTTTCTTTCTTGGTTTATATATCTAACATGGAAGAACAGGGGACCTTGAATGGGGAAATGAAGTGCCGTACTATTTTGTAATAACAGTTAAGTGCAGGGGCCCAAACACAGCACAGGTAACTTCCGCTCAGTTTCAATCCCATGGCCAACTACAGGCGGTGGGAGAGGCACACTGATGAGTCATTACTCTCACACTTGGACTTGCACGGAGGAGGGTTGTTTGCTCCAAGCAAGAGCTGGGTGAGCCACCACGCTCTGTTCTCTCTTCCACGGTCTAGCATTTGTTGGACAGGATATGTGCCTCAGCCCGAAATCAAATGATGTGGAACACAAGTGCTACTATCTGGTGAAGAAATTGCGATGTAACTGAGAAATCAATTTCTTTATTTTAAACCACAGAGATTTGGGGATCGCTTGTTACTGCAACACAATGTAGAAAAAGCTGATGAATACAGCTCTGAAGGGTACTCACAGTTACAACTATTACTGTTTTGCAGTCACAATCGAGGTGTTCTGCAAACAATTTTGCAGGAATTACCAGCTTAATTGTTCCTCGTCAGGGTCCCGATCACACAGTTGCCCTGCTCAAACACCATTTTTAGAATAGTTTAGTCGATCTGTCAAGATTTGTTCGTACGTTTTCACTTGAACCATATTTTAAAAACTATTATTTATTAATCTCAGCCATTGGTTTTATGCTCAAATGCAACTCCTGTTCTAAACACCTCATTTTCTTTGCAATTTAATTTGTGGTTTCCTTCCTTGGGACACTTCTTATAATCTTCTTCCTACATTTTGCCCTGAGTACAACTTCCCATCTGTATCCTTCCAAGACTACTTTCCACTGACTTTTCCTCCTTGAAAAGGTCGCTGATCTCCCCAGTAGATGCCAACTTTCTTCCCCCGGTTTCCAAAACATTAGTACTACATCATCAGCTGTTTGTATCACTTATTATGTAAATTGCAACTATGCCTTATCTGTTAGAGAGAGACTCTGTGTGTGACAATCTGGATACAGCGTTGAAGAAGCGCATGATGCTTCTTGGATATTGAACAGGGGAAGGACTTCTTCTCCAATGTGTTAGGTTCTAAAACAAGCAGAATCTATTAAAAACATCTTCAAAAGGAAACGATGTTTATTTTCTATTGGAAGACTTTGCCCGTTGAAAAGGAGCCCTCGCAGTAACTACACAATCCATAATCAGAGTTTGTTAGTTTGGTATCAAATACAGAATGTATGTGGAAAGAAGATAAAGTAAGGGAAAGATCACGACAGAGCTATTTAGCTGAGGATTGAGGTGAAAAAGTCACTCTGAAAAACCTCAACTTTAATTCAAACTTTTATTGCCTATCTCTTGGGAACAGACATATTCATCCTTGTTTTTAAAATAAATTTTCTCCTCTCAGATATTCCTCACAAGCCATTAACTCCTATACCAGCCATCCCTATTCTGAGCCATTTTTATCCTTGTGAAGACAAAAAACATTTCTATTATTATCTGCAGCTCACTTCTCCTCTCCTCCTCAGGGTTGCCCCTATGTGACAGGACTTCATTAACCATCCTTGTGTATCAGAGACAGAAGGGTGGTCTTTTATAAGTCCAGACACTGTAGAGCTAGATTGGCTCTGTTCACTCAGAAGTTCACTCAACTTCAGTTGGTATTCAGGCTGTTGTTAGCCTTGAGGATTTAGGATTCAAATAGTTTGTTCCAGATGACAGGAGAGAAAGCCTAGGCATTGGCCAATAATTAAATCCTACTTTGAGAGTTTAAGTCTAAGATAGAGAAAAGCAATACAGCATTCCATAAAGGAGAAGCACACAGTAGTTTAAAAAATATTATACATACATTTATATATACACCATAGAGTGGGCACATGAATGAGGAAGACGGATTTAGATACAGACCTACTTATCACGTTGAGGAATCAACAAGTTCTACAGAAAAGACATAGAAGGGGCACCCGGGTGACTCAGTCGGTTAAGTGTCTGACTTCGGCTCAGGTCCTGATCTCATAGTTTGTGGGTTCGAGCCTTGCTCCAGGTTCTGTGCTGACACCTCAGAGCCTGAAACCTGCTTCACATTCTGTGTGTGTGTCTCTCTCACTGCCCCTCCCCACTCATGCTCTGTCTCTCAAAAATAACATTAAAAAAATTTTTTTAGAGAAACAATGTTGGGTAGGTTACATTATTATGTACACAAAGCTACTAGTTAGGGAATGGAAAGTAATATAACTCTGTAATGACAATTATATGCATGGGCCATATAAGTAAAAGTAAATCACTGTGCATGAGACACAACGAAAAATCCACTATCAGAGTTAAAGACTTTAATTGCTCCTCTCTGTGATTAAACATGGAGATTAAAACTAACTACATAGACTTGAATAACCCTGTCAAGAACCACTTGAATTATTAGATGCACATTCTTTTTAAATGCACATAAAATACCAATATAGACCATGTGCTGGACAATAAAACCAATGTCAATGAATTTCAAAGACTTGAAATCACCAAATACAACGTAGATTCACTGACGACAATGAACTAAAATTAGGAACGGTAATATATAAGATGCGTTAATTGGCCAGGGTTGGTATAATGGAGAACCACAGACAGCAGGCAGCGGGGTTCATCAACAGAAAGCTATTTCCTTACCGTTCTGGAGACTGGAGGTCCAAGGTCTCTGCAGGTTTGATTTCTGGTGAGACGGCTCTCCATGGCTGTCTTTCCTGTGTCCTCACACCATCTTCCTTTGCTGCCTGTGTCCACTGTTCCTGTCTTTATAAGGGCGCCAGTCATACTGGATTAGGACCCACACTGTTGAGCTAATTTTTACTTAATTCCCGCTTTAAAGATCCTGTCTCCAAATACAGTCATATCTTGAGGTAATGGGGTTAAGGACTTAAAAATATGAATCTGAGGGGCACCTGGGTGGCTCAGTCGGTTAAGGGTCCCATTTCGGCTCAGGTCATGGTCTTGCAGTTCTTGGGTCTGAGCCCCACGTCAGGCTCCATGCTGACCACTGAGAGCCTGGAGCCTGCTAGGGATTCTGTGTCTCTTTTGCTCTCTGCCCTTCCCCCACTAGCACTCTGTCTCTCAAAAATGATTACAAATATCTACAAACTATGAATCTGGAATGGATTCCACTCAGCCCCTAGAAATGTCCCAAACGTTTAAACATTCAACAGTGCATCTGAAAATAGCTTACAAGTTAAAGAAAAAGAAACAGGAACAATTTGAGATGTTTTGAAATTCAATATAAGATCAACACATTTCAAAATTGGTGAGATGCAGCTAAAACAATACTAAGAGGAATATTTATAGCTTTAAATGCTTATATTAGAAAACAAGAATGGTTCAAAAGTTAAAAAATAAGAATTTCTACCTGAAAAAGACTATTAAAGTAAGATTTAATATCTGAAAAAGACTATTAAAGTAAGAATAAAACAAGCCCCAAGTAAGTAGGTGAAAGACAATAATATATGAGAAGAAATGAAATAGCAAACAGATAAATGATAGAGAAAATCAAAAAAGCTAAAAGTTGGCTTTTAAAAAAGATTAATAAGATAGGTAAAATGTTAGTAAGACCAGTCAGAGAAAGAAAAGAAAAAAGGCAACAGTGGGAAAGGGGAAAGAGGAATATTAAATAAACTTTGCTAGAAAAATTCTATATAAAAATGGGGGGAAAACCCTATTCATACTCCCGCCACAGCCAAAGATTAACCCCATATTGACCACTAATCTAACTGTAAAGACTAAAACTTTCAAGCTCACAGACTTAGAAGAGTATGCAACAATTTCTTAGAGTACAGAAAGCACTAAGCATCAACAACTACAAAAAAATAATTTACATTTCCTTTTTAAGAACTTGAGTTATAATTGACCTATAACATCACATAAGATGCACGTGTAAAGAATAATAATAATATATGTATATATTGCAGAATGATCACTAAACTAAGTCGAGTTAACATCACTACACATATTTAAATTTTTGTGATAAGATCTTACTCTCTTAATTAACTTTCAAATATATAACAGAATGCTACTGGCTATAGTCAGCATATTGCATATTACATCCCCAAGATTTAGGTTACTTTTATGATCTTCACCCATTTTGCCCATCCCACCTCCTCTGCCTCTGGCAACCAACAGCCTGCTCTCTTGTTCTATGGGTATTTTTGTTTTGTTTTGTTTTTGTTTGTTTGCTTTACTCCATATATATGTGAAATCATACAGTATTTGTCTTACTATGTGCAACTTCACTTAGCATAACTCAATTTTCATTAATGCTGTCTCAAATGGCAGGATTTCCTTCTTGTGGCTGAATAATATTCCACATTTCACTCTGTGTGTGTGTGTGTGTGTGTGTGTGTGTGTGTGTGTAAAATCCCACATTGTCTTTCTTCATCCATTCACCAGCAAACACTTAGGTCTTATCTGTCTTGACTATTCTAAGTAATGCTGCAGTGAACGTGGAGGTGCAGATTCTCTTCAAGGTCATAGATTTCATTTCCTTTTGATAAACACCTAAAATTGAGATTTCTGGATCATACGGCAGTTCTATATTTAAGTGTTTGAGGAAATTTTATGTTGTTTTTCACAGTAGAATATCCATCTATATTTCCACCAATCATGTACAGGGATTCCTTTCCCCCCACATTCCTGCTAACACTTTTTCTTACTTTTTTTTTTTTTTTGATAATAGCCATATGGCCAGTACAAGGTGATTCCTCATTTTGGTTTTGATATGCATGTTCCTGATGATCAGTGATGTTGAGTACACTGTTATGTACCTTTTGGCCATTTGTATTCTTCTTTAGAAAAAGGCCTATTCAGATCTTCTGCCCAGTATTTAACCCAACTGTTTATTTTTTTAAAAAAATTTTAAAGTTTTTAATGTTTTTTTGTTTATTTTCGAGAGAAAGGGAGAGAGACAGTGTGAGCAGGGAGGGTCAGAGAGAGAGGGAGATACAGAATCTGAAGCAGGCTTCAGGCTCTGAGCTAGCTGTCAGCACAGAGCCCGATGTGGGGTTCGAACCCATGAACTGTGAGATCGTGACCTGAGCTGAAGCCAGACGCTTAACCACCTGAGCCACCCAGGCACCCCTAAGTTGTTTTATTGAATTGTATGAGTTCTTTATATATTTTGGTTATCAACCTCTTAGGAGATACATGATTTGCAAATATTCTCTCGCATTCTTTAGGTTGCCATTTCATTTTGTTGATGGCTTCCTTTGCTGTGCAGAAGCATTTGAGTTCGATGCAGCCCCATTCATGTATTTTTGCTTTTGTTGACTTTGCTTTTGGTGTTAAATCTAAAAAAACACCCCTAAGGCTGATGTCACGGAGTTTACTGTATACCGTTTCTTCCAGGAGTTATATGGTTTCAGGTCATATTTTCAAATCTTTAATCAATTTTAAGTTAATTTTTATGTGTGGTCCAGTTTCATTCCCCCTCCCCGCACCCCCCCTCACGGGGATTTCCAGTTTTCCCAGCACCATTAATCGAAGAAACCGTCATTTCCCCACTGTATACTTTGGCTCCTTTGTTATGAAGTAACTCTGTATGTGTGAGTTTATTTCTGGGTTCTCTGTTCTATTGCATTGATCCATATGCCTGTTTTTATGCCGTCACATACTCTTTTAATCACTAGCTTTGTGATACATTTGAAATCAGGAAACATGATGCCTCCATATTTGCCCATTTCTTAATTTTGCGTTAGCTATCCAGAGCCTTTTGTGGTTGCACTTAACCTTTAGAATTGTTCAAACTATGTTTCTTAAATACTTATAATCCATTCTTATCTAGAGTCAGCATTAGGAAAATAATTAGGCAAACCACAGTCTGGGAGATAATATATTTGTGACATATTTATAACAAAGATTCATATCCAGAATATATAAAGAGCATCTACAAATCAATGATAAAAGATAAACAACTCCAAAATTTGGTCAAAATCTTAGGCATTTTAAAAATGTGGACATATCAATGATTAATAAGTAGATAAAATGGTGATCAACGTTGTTATTAGGGAAAAGCAAAAGCACAGCGTAATACAATTTTATACCTAGGAGAATGGTACAATTAAAAAGTAGAAATACTAAATTTTGTCAAAGATGCTCAATAGCTTGAAAACTCATACATTGCAGGAGTTTTTAAGTGTTAGAAATAGAGTGGAAACTTTGTGTGTATTATTCTAATAAAATTAGATACTTGAACTTATGATGCAGTTACTCCATTTCTAGATATTACTCCCCCAATATTACAGCATGCACTCAACCCAAAACTTCCACAAAACTATTTTATTACAACACTTCCATTCTGGAAACAAGCCATTGAGCCGGCAGGAAAATTTTAATTTATTTATACAATGTATTAATATTATTGTTATATATGTTAAATTTTAATATATTTATATAAGAAAAATGTATTTATATATACACAATATAACATATATAACAATACATATTTTATTGTATACATATACAATATAACATTTATAATAATAATGTTATGACAATAATATAACAGTAATACATATTGTTATATATGTTAAATTTTAATATATTTATGCAATAAAATATTATGTAGCAGCCAAAGAGAGCATGTTCCCAGTACACTCATGGAAGCAAACAACCATTACACTGAGCAAACTGTGCCATTTGTGTGAAGTTTAAGAACAGACGCATCTTATTTATGACAACAGAAGTAAGAAAAGTTGTACCTGGGTCAGGGGACTGGCCTGAAAGGGGCGTGGGAAACTTTGTAGGATGGTCACAACATCCTATACCTTGATGGGAGTATTGGTGACACGGGTATGTACAGTTGTCAAAACTTATAAAACTACACTCATAAGGTCTATGCCTTTTCTAATACATAATTATGCACCCCAATTTAAAAGGAGTGTTTTAATGTGAGGTGACAGTTCTGTAGATGTTATATAGACTGAATGGTGGTGACCTCCGAGAATTCAAATGTGAAAACCGCCCCCCCCCCATGTGTTGGTCTCAGGAAGGTGGGCCCTTTGGGAGGTGATTAGGATTGGACGAGGTCCTGGGGCTGGAGCCCTCACCAATAGGGTCACAGGAAGCTTGCCTGGGCCTCTGCTCTCCACCATGTGGACACAACAGGAGGCTGGCTGACTTGGAGCCAGGAGGAGAGCCTTCACGGGAACTCACACCGGCTTCCTCAGCTCCGACTCCCACCCCCTGGGGCTGGGAGAAGTAAAGTTCTCTCACTGAAGGCCACCCAGTCTATGGTGTTTGCTCTAATAGCCCAAAGGACAGAGGCAGAGGCCACAGGTCTGAATGGTGGGAGACCCCTGAAGAGAGCGTCCAGAGACCCCAGAGTCAAAACACGGGGGAACAGGTGGATGTGAGGGGGGACTGACAAATGATGACACACAAGCAGAGAGGGACACGCTGTGCGATGATAAAAACAGAGTAAAGCGGACACGTTCTTCCTGAGTTTGGGGAAGAAATCGTACATTCAGCCGTGCAACAAGAAAAGGCTCCCTGATAGGCTACCCATGAAACTGGGAAATGGATTGTTTTGAGCTGAAAGGCTGAGATAGGATTATGGCAGATGTTCTTTCCAAGAGTATTTTTAACTTGAAATTGGTAACAGCGCATCTCCCCTCCTGACAGGTTGATGACCATGTGGGGTCGCTCAGCACTCCCGTGTTTTTCATCAGCCAGATCCCTGCCCCCAAATCCTCCTCCTCCGTTGCAAGAAAAACCTGGAGTTTCTTATGTAAATACAGAGTAAGCAAAGGTCTTTTGTGGTCTCATCCCAAGTTTCTGAAACTCTAATCCTATTATTTGGAAATTCTAGGAGCCACTGCAGCTTTAGTGTTTATAAAATCCAAAGAACCACTAATCTGTCGAGACAGCTCAGTGTGGCCAGGGTTTCAGCTGCGTGCCTCTTGGACAGCATCCGTGTGCCTCTGCACGGATGTGACGGTCAGCCTGTCATCTCAGGCTGTAGGGAAATGACAGATCTTTTCAAGTGTGAGTTTCAGCGATGAGCACAGTTTTCATCCTGAGACCTTTCAGGAACTCAGAGAAGCACAAACCCTCAAGAAATCCATGCTAATCTCATTCTTCTGTTATTAAAATAGCTCCAATTCCCTGGCACCTTTTCAAAAGCATGGTTTTTAAAAGTTCCCTAAACTCAAAACTGAATCTTCTCCAAATTATGCTGAATGAACCAACCAATTCCATTTGCTCCACTTCAGTTAAGCCTCACAACTTCGGTAATTACTAAGCACATCAGCCCCTCAGTTTCCGGACACTAATTCAGTGTTTTTAAAATGCAGATCCCTGGAATTCTGGGTCTGGGTATCAGACATCCCAAGGGTCTTCTGTCCTGTCTGAGTCCAACATAAAAGCCACCGAGGGCCATCACTCAAGAGACATCTAGTGTCAGTATCTCAGAATTAAAATGATTTATTTAGAAAAAAAGATCACTCCCCTGTAAAATAGTTGGACGAATAAATAAATGCAGAGATCAGTGCCCTGTGTTTGTTCTTTTCTCCTTGTGGGTTCTTTTTCCCACTCCTCATGCTCTGTTAGTTATTCTGCTGCACCAGCTTCCTGGCTTTCCCTCTGTTGACTCTTGCAGCTCTCTCCGGAGCGGGTCTCCAGCTAGCCTGCGCGGAGACAGCGATGTGCCTGCAGGGACCAGAGTGGGCGAGGCAGTGGGTCGCACCTGTGCAGAAATGAAGGGTGCAGGTTGGGGGGAGGGGAAGCCACACTGTGGAGCAGAGGCGGGAAGGTCTCCAACCACCTCACAGGGAACTCTCTCCAGCCTCAGGCAAACCCAGAAAACACAGCAGCCACTGGGCAGAGTGGATCTGAAGGGGTGCTGGGTGGGACAGGGCAGTGTCCTTGGAGAGCATAACTCTAGCTGAGCTGCAGTGAGAGGCGACACAGCCATCTAGGAACAAGAACAGACTGGACCAGAACTCTGTGGATTCATCTCCATGTGTCCATTTTCCCCTCCGCCCTGCCCAAGTGACATCCCCTGAACCCTGGCGTTGGAATCTTCCAGACACCTCTCTGGTGCCTCCTCCTTTGAGGTACCTTTCTTGACGAGGTGTACTGTTGAAATAGAAGCACACGATTCCAGTTCTCCTCCAGAGCATGAAGTTCATTGTTATGTGAAAGCATGTTTTCTTGTCTGTGTCTCTGTGAAATCATCAGGTCTTCTTGTGAGGAGGGGGGATAAGAATCCAGTGCTCATTTTGTATCCCCAGCACCAATTCAGGGCTGGTTATAGAGCAGAATATCTTAGCGGACTGCCTGTGTATATAGGATGCAGTTCTGGAAGCACTGAAGAGGGAGAAAGAGCACAGAGAGCTGGTTCTGCTGTAGGAGTCGGGGGAGATGTGCAGGGGAGGAGAGTGCAAGCATCCATCCAGCCTCTGTTCTTGCTGAGGTCTGAGGCTCGATCATGGTGATAGCTAGGTAGGAGTGGAGAGATATTGGCGTCTGGAAGACATGGGCAAAAATTTGAAAGACAACAGACAATTAAAAGCTTGAGGAATAATACTGAAAACTCAGCTAAAATTTTTTTTTAGAAGTGTAAGGAAATGACTCAGTGTTTGTGTGCTTGGCTGGAAATTCTTGGAAAAAGGGCAGGCAGAACAGGTGCACAGGGCTTCAAAAGAGGGAAGAAATGAGTCTCTCCGTGAGGATGGGAAATAATTGAGCCGGTGGATGAAGTCCCAGTATTGTTTTGAAATATTTCAATCTAAGGATAATTTAAAAGGAACTACCTTTCTAGTTTCTTTCTGCCATCACAGGGGGAAACGGAAAACCTCCAAAGATTTACTTAGACAGTGGGCTTTTAATAAAACCACAGCAGGGTACTTACTGCCTGTTCTTCAATGACCCATCCCTGAACTCCCAGAAGATGTTATTGTTGGGGCGCCTGGGGGCTCAGTTGGTTGAGCGTCTGACTTCCACTCACGTCATGATCTCACGGTTTGTGGGTTCGAGCCCCATATCGGGCTCTGTGCTGATCTCTAGCTCAGAGCCTGGAGCCTGCCTTCAGATTCTGTGTTTCTTTCTCTTTCTGCCCCTCCTCTGTTCACTTTCTGTCTCTCAAAAATAAATAAATGTAAACAAAAAAAAGATTAAAAAAGATATTATTGTTTATGTAGGTCCTGACTTGGTACAAAATCGGGAAAATCAAAATTTTAAGCACTTTGTGTCTTGTTGAAAGAGATTCTCCAAAGGAATGATTAAATATATGAACATAATTTGAATTGTTGAGAAAAAATGTCAAGGAGACCATGTCACTGTTGGCTTCCGGCAGCTGAGTTCCAAGGCGAACAGAGATAACCATTTCTGACACCGTGAATCACCACGGAGGGTGGATGTGATACCGGGCATTTAAGCTTCTGAGATCTTACCAGACTGGGGGTGTTTAGGACGGTGTGTGAGCCTAACGGAGCAAAGTTAGATTCCGGGTTTGACCGCAGCCCAGGTGGGAGGGTGGGAAGGTGCGTCCCAGAATTTGGAGCAATTACAGAGCTTCAGAAAACACTGTAAACAGTGCACAAAATGAGGACAGGTTATAATAGAAAGGCATGTTTCCCTGGAAGCCTGAAGGAACGCCATTTTCCGTGCGTGTCCCCAGGACTCTGGGACCGCGTGCCTGCCAGGCGTGGTCCTGCCACTGTGGGCGTTGTTCGTTGGTGCTCAAGAACATGTGCCATCCATAACAGCCCTACAATGTCACAGATTTTTCATTTACTCTTCACTCTTATGCAAGATATTGAAGTTTTCTTCTGTTATAACATGGTGGGGTTTTTTTTTTTTTTTTTTTTTGTGGAGAATGGTAGGTGTTTCATGCACATGGGAGAAGGTGTATTCTCCATGAACTGGGAGTAAAGTGAAATGTCTCTTCATGCAATTGGCTCGGTGGTTGGCTGACTCGTGCCTCCCCCGTTCATACTGATTTTAGTCCTTATGACAGGTTTTGGACAGAGAATGGTATGTCTGTCCCCTTCGATGGTGTCGTTCATCTGTCTCTTCTGGCATCTGCTTTCATTTGTGCTCAGTCATGGTGGTTTTTGTGCTGTTTGGTGCATGAGTGTTTACCAGTATTGTATCTGTATCGTGAGTTGGGACTTTTAAAATAAAGAATCCTTTTTCTTTTCACTCGAAGTGTTTTGGCCTGATTTCCACCTTGTGTTTTGCAGCCATGCTTTCTAATATCCATATTTGTTCTGTAATATCTACGTCCCTCTTTTTATTTTTAGTTTAATCCAGTTCACATTGCTTTTATGTATGTATCTTCTCTGCAGTACAGAGTTTGGCTTTTCTATGCAAACTACCCCAAAACTATGTTTTTAATAATTGAGGTTATGCTCATTTACATCTACGAATTGTATAACCTCATGCAATTTACTGAATATACTTATTGTGTTTACTGTGTTTCTTTTTCTCTAAACTTGTATTCATTTATATTACTTACTGCGTTTTTGGTTTAGTGGTTATCTTCGTAACGACACTTTATATAATGACCCAAGTGCTTTTTTTCCCTAACTCAAACATCTCTTATCTGTTTAATCAAATTTAGAAAATGTCCAAGCTTTACTTGTAAGATAATAATCAATATGCTTAATATATTTTTCCCTCTACTTCCCCTTTGTTTCAGCTCGTTATTTTGATTTTGTCAGACTATGCTTCCAGTCTTACCCGCACCTCCCCCACCCCAGCCCTGATTTCCATCAAGATCTACAGTAAATATGTTGAGCTCTCAGCACTGGTACCTGCCAAGGGTCTCCCAGAGTAGGTTTTGATTAGAAGAAGCTCCTTCTCTATTATATTCCCCAGAAAGAGATCGTGACTGCAGCCTTCCCTGAGCTCTTACATTTATAAACCTTTTTCATAGATTCATACTTGAAGGATTACTTGACTAAATATAATAGTTGGCTAAGTCTTTTACTGAGTTTACTTAAAATGTTTCTTTATTTGTGTCTTCTTCTCTATATTTCTTTGAGTAACTCTGATGTCAGTTTGATCTTGTTTCTTTAGTAAGTGACTTAGTTATTTTGCCTGGAGGGTTGGAAAATGTTTTTTGACTTTAATGTCAAAGAGACATATTTAGGTTATATCTTGGAATTGGCCATTCTGAGTCAATTTCTCAGACTCCTGGTGGGCCCTTCCAATATCCAGATCTATGTATTCTTCAGTTTTGCAAAGTTTGGGTAGATTATTCTTTGGTTGATTACAGTTTTAATGTTTGGCAGATTATTGCTTTGGCTTTTCACTCTTTGAGGACTCTGATTATAATTTTATCTTCTCTTTTACATCAATTTCCTCTTTGAAATTTATATATATTTCTTCGTGTTATGTTTCTTTTATTGTCTGTATTCATTTGTCTCTGGGGACTTTCTAACTTAATATTTATTTTTTCTTCAGTTTCTTTCCTCAGTTCAGGTGATTCTTAGTTCATATCTTGCTATGTTGGTCCATTTCTGTCTAAAGATTTAAATTTCTGATAGAAAGTTTTTTCTAATTGTTTTTAATGTGTATTTATTTATTTATTTATTAAGAGAGAGAGACAGAGCATGCGCAAGAGAGAGAGAGAGAGACAGAACCCAAAGCAGGCTCTAGGTCACAGAGCCCAATGTGGGGCTCAAACTCATTAGCCATGAGATCATGACTGGACCCAAAGTTGGCCGCCCAATTGAGCCTCCCAGATGACTCTCAAAGTGTTGTGTTGTGTTGTGTTTTGTATCTACAAATAGTTGTTTAAGGATGACTAATTATGGAGAGGATAATTTGTAAATGTGTTCCTTTGTTTTCTATTTGACATTTTGGGAAGATTTAGTTATGAGCATCAGCGTCTATTGGTAACTTTTTAAAAATTTTTTAATGTTTTTTATTTTATTTTAATTTATTTTTATTTTTGAGAAACAGAGAGAGACAATGTGAGCAGGGGAGGGTCAGAGAGAGAGGGAGGTACAGAATCTGAAGCAGGCTCCAGGCTCTGAGCTGTCAGCACAGAGCTCGATGTGGGGCTTGAACCCACAAACCATGAGATCATGACCTGAGCTGAAGTCCAACGCTCAACCAACTGAGCCACCCAGGTGCCCCTGGTGACTTCTTCTTCTTCTTTTTTTTTTTTTTGAGTTCAAATCCTGATGATTTTCTTTCTTTTTTTAATATTTTATTGTCAGATTGATTTCCATACAACACCCAGTGCTCTTCCCCACAAGTACCCTCCTCCATCACCACCACCTCTTTTCCCCCCTCCCTCTTCCCCTTCACCCCTCAGTTCATTTTCAGCATTCAGTAGTCTCTCAAGTTTTGCATCCCTCTCTGTCCCCAACTCTCTTTCCCTCTTCCCCTCCCCCTGGTCCTCCATTACGTTTCTCCTGGTCTCCTGTTAGACCTATGAGTGCAAACATATGGTATCTGTCCTGCTCTGCCTGACTTATTTCGCTCAGCATGACACCCTCAAGGTCCATCCACTTTCCTACAAATGGCCATATGTCATTCTTTCTCATTGCCATGTAGTACTCCATTGTGTATATATACCTGGTGACTTCTTTTAATAGCTCTATATGGAAGTCTGTTTTTCTATTTTATTTATTTATTTGCCATTTAACATTTTTGTGATGTTTTAAATATCCAGGAACCAGATGTGGGTGACAATTTTGGATTCTAATTGGTTCACTGTTGTTCTAGTTTGTTCTCAGAAGAGCTCCAATGGCTCTTGTGTCCTTCTGCATGTTTGTCACGTCTGCAAGGATGACTGCTGCTTCCAAGTCACTGTGCTCTCACTTAGGGGTTGGTGGCTCTCTAGGGCCACCACCTCTTGCTCTACACATTCCCACGTCCCTTCTCCTTTTGCCACAGGACCAAGTTCTCTGCTGTCCCTGGGCTCAGACCTGGTGTCAGTGGTTCTCCATGCAGGGTAGGACCCTTCCTTTCTAAACACTGTTGCATTTCTGTTCTTCTACCATCAGGCCCCCGGTATTGAAACTTGTGTTTTTATGGTGCGTATGTGGATGTAATGCACTATCTTGTAGATGATTCCTGGTGTGCACATGAAAAACTCCTTCAAGTCTACATGCCAGTGGGATAATTGGTTGTTGTGTGGGAAACTATATAATATGACCAAGAAAGAGTTCTTACCAGAAAAAAAATTAATGAGCAATTATAAAGTGTGCCAAAATATGTCATAAGGGACTTTAAAAAAATGCTAACAAAATAAATAAAATTTCTGCATGTGTGAAGAACACAAGTTATGGATGTAAGATTTCAGGGAAGAGATGACAAAATCATGGGAAGAAATGCAACTTTGGCTGGCAGAGATCAGAAAAGGAATGAAAAGAAAAACATCAAAAAATAAAAAAAAAATACAGGCATTGGTAGGAAAAAATAGGAAAAACCAGATATCACCAGTTACACAGAAAGAAGCCTTCCTTATAGGATCCAATTCTTAGTCATATAAGAAAAGTGCCTGATCTACATATCTATGTGCAAACAGGCATATATACAGAAACATAATACTTCAATGAAACAGTCTGCATGTCTATGTAGAAATTATTTTAATGTTTAGTTTTGAGAGAGAGGGAGAACAGAGCACGAGCAGGGGAGGGGCAGAAACAGAGTGGGAGACACAGAATCCGAAGCAGGCTCCAGGCTCTGAGCTGTCAGCACAGAGCCCAACACGTAGCTTGAACTCATCCATCTGGAGATCATGATCTGAGCCGAAGTCAGATGCTCGACTAACTGAGCCCCCCAGGTGCCCCCGTGTTCTATTTTTAAGTCTATTAAACACAAAGCTTAAAATAATCCTGTAACAGTTGTAATACCAACATATAAATGCACGTGAAGGGAGATAAAAAACCCTGCCTGTGAGGTCATTTGAGACATTTCGTACTTAAGAAACTAAAAAATAATGAAAATAATGGATGTGGAGTACAAACCAGGCATATGCAAAAAAAAAAAAAAAAAAAAAAAAAAAAAAAAAAAAAAAAAAAAAAAAAAAAAAAAAAAAAAAAAAAAAAAAAAAAGAATAAGGTCGGTAAATGCTAGCTTGCTAGATAATACAGCAGCCTAGCAGAAGCCATTATCTTATAATCAGATTATATCATGTTTAGGCTAAAGACCAATGTTTAAAACAAAGGGAATATTTATAATGATAAGGAACACAATTAACCATCAAAATAGAATTTTAGTAGTTCCTAAGAAAAATATTCAAAAATCAAAAAGCTATAAGTAGAAATAAATCCACAGTAATTATAAGAGGCATCAATGAACCCTTCATTTCATGAGAGTTCAAGAAATCAGAAATAGCAACAATATAGATAAAATTGTATTCTGAATGCAGAAAAATGGGTACATATTCATTTCAAATGTCCATTATTTACAAAACTGGTCACAAAAAACTCCCAGTATTTCTAAACAGTAGCTAAACTCCTGTATGAGAAGGGCAGGTGGAGGTGGAGGGAGACTTAATTACGTGCAAGTTTGGATCTATCTGTTTCTTACAGTATTTTGTTGAATTAATCTCCAAGGCCATTGAAGACTGTGTGGGAAGTTTTATATGATGGTTGGTTCAATTTTGGCCATGGATATAGATTTAAAAGAACTTTTTTTTACTGTTTTATTTATTTTTGAGAGAGAGAGAAACAGACAGTGTGAGCAGGGGAGGGTCAGAGGGAGAGAGAGACACAGAATGTGAAGCAAGCTCCAGGCTCTGAGCTAGCTGTCAGCAGAGAGCCTGACATGGGGCTGGAACCCACAAACTGTGAGATCATGACCTGAGCCGAAGCCGGACGCTCAACTGACTGAGCCACCCAGATGCCCCTGGCCGTGGATATAGATTTATGCAAACACTCTGTTTCTTCTTGAGTCAGTACTACTGCAATTTTTATTTTTCTGATGTCCAGTAGGAAGGAATCACCCCTGTCACACATAAGTCCACACTGGCATTTTCTCAGCAAAACCAGAAATGCGGCTACATTTGAGCAGGGCTATACTCCTGAGATACATTTATCAATACAAGTATCAAAAGGATCTTGCCATGCAAAGGCACTAAGATATTAAGATATTAAGTTGCCTTGGAAAGGTAAGGTTTATAGCCTCACGTGTTTTAGATTTGCAGCTAAATTTTTGATTATTGTTAACTTCCTGTTAGAGCTTTCCTCTGAGAAAATCTGCCCTTTTGTTTATGAACAATGGCTTTTCTGCAATGGTTTAAATGTACAATGTCTCTGCACAATTGAAAAATCTGTCTTCTTCCATATACAGTTTGGTAGAAAGAATAGCAGATATTTATCAAAAATTTATTACGTGGTTAGACACTGGACACAGTTCTACAGATAACTACCCTGGAAGTTACAAGGAAGAGACATATGTATAAAAATGGCCAAATAATACAACTTAGGCTGTGATTAGAATTGATGAACTGTTCAGATAATAGATGGTACATTGAGAGCAAGGCCATATCCATAATTTCTGGAGTATTTGGGAAAAGGCTTCAAAGTAAAAATGAGATCTAATCGAATTTGGAGAATTTTTTGTAAGTGAAGAAAACAGTTGTAAAAATTAGGTTTTCAGGAGCCCTTTATGGCTTACAAAGAAAATATTAAGAAATGGGTTCCAATTTCCTTTCTTGAAAAAAGATTTCCTTGAGGTAAATATAAATGCTTTTGTTGAAGCAACTCCTCAAAACGTGACTATGTGGGTACCAACTATATGAGAACATTTCCAAGGAGGGGGTTTCTCCAAGCCTGGGGGCAAGGAGACCACTCAGGAATCTGAGAGGCAGAACTTTTTGGTTAATGTCACTGTAACAAACAGATATTCCTTCTTGTCAAGGATCAGAATGTCTGCACATCTTTCTATCCAGATCTATGAAATATGTGGTGAAATCTTCAGGGTGGAGCTTGCCGAGGCCAAGTCCCTAGAACACTGGTCCTTGCTGGGTTGAGAGAAAACACCATCAAGGTACTGGGGTAGGGGAACCTATGCTGTGAGCTGTAGACATTTCAAGGAAGTAAAGACCACCCAGAATGAAAGAAAGTCAGAAAAGAGAGCATTCTACCTAGGGTTAAGGTCATCTCTTAAAAATGTATATGAAGAGTGGGTTCACTGGATTGCATATATTTAGATGAGATTCCCTGAATTGCCCACTGTCTAGATTTTCAGTAATAGTTCTGTATCAGGGTATCCATGTGACGTGGCATTTTATTCATGTCTCAGTAGATAATGTATTTCTTAGTCTCAGGATCATTTTCTAATAGCACTAAGTTATTGTGATCTTTATACATATTAAACCCTTTTATTTAGCATTGGAAAAACACCTTATTTCCTTCTCTTTGGCAGATAGTATCAGAAAGCGTTTCTAATTTAAACTGGAAAAATAGCTGCACTACAGTAAAATAAATATATTTCTATGTTAACCCTATTATGAAGTGTGTCAAAGTGGTAGACAGCAGAAAACATTCTCACTGTTCATTACTACTGATAGGGTATAAAGAACCAAGAGTGAATTTTTTTCTTTTATTTCTTAGGGGAGTTTTAGAGGGAGGAATTTTATCCTGAAGCATAAAAGTAGATAAGTAAATGTAGTGCTCTGAAATAAAAGGATTTTTTAGACTTTATTTTCCCAAAAAGTCATATGAAGAACCTTAAACAGATTATTTCTATTGATGCAGAAAGTATGGAAAAGTAGCAAGATAGGAGATAAGACAAATATAAGAGGGCTTTAAAATTCAGGGGGAGCTAAATACTGAATGGTAAGAACTGAATTAACAGATTATTCAGTGGAGCAAGGTCTGGCAGGATGCTTCGGAGCAGGTCTCATGAATATCGCACCTCACCTAACTTCATGGAGGGGAAATCTAGAAAAGTTACCTTCATCTTTTGGGAGTTTAACATTGTATTTTATGGCATAATTTATAATCTACTCTTTTAAAAAAAGAGTTTTAGGTTCATGGCAAGAATCGAGGGGAAAGTACAATGTTGCCAAGTTCCCCGCCTCACATGCTCAGCCTCTGGGACCCTCTAACATCCCTACCAGAGTGCCACAATTTTTACAATGGACGGACCTGCATTGAAGTGCATAGTTTACGTTAATGCGTTAGGGTTCTCTCTTGGTGTTGTACATTACATGGGTCTCAACAAATGGGTGGTGACATAGATCTATCTTTACGACATCATCTAACATTCCTCTGGGTCTCACCTATTTATCTCTCCCCCATACCTTCAACTGCTGGCTGGTACTTCTACTGTCTCCATAGTTTTGCCTTTTCCAGAATGCCATAGAATTAGAATCATACAGTAATTTCATATTGGCTTCTTTCACTTAATAATATGCTTTTAAGTTTCCTCCATGTCTTTTCATGGCTTGATAGTTCATTTCTTCTTAGCACTGAGTAGATTCTGTTGTCTGGATGGGCCACAGTTTACTTACCCATTCACGGACCAGAAGACACTGGATAAAGTACCTTAACTTGCTCACATGGTTTGTGTAATTGATGGGAAGCACAAGAAAACTGGGCACAAAACAGGGTCAGGGATTGAAGAGGGCCAGGTGGGAAATGCACAGCCAAAGTCAAGCCATAGGCATGGGCTGGTTAGAATGCCCCCACTGGTGTTACTGCTAGAGCTGGTTTGCACAATACTGCTGAACATGGATATAGACGGATTCCCATCAATATGTTTGATGCTCCTGACTCACATGTTTGATGCTCCTGAGTGGAACAGTCAATCAGCTAAATCTTGCCCTGGATCCCAGGATGCTTGGGGAGAGAAGTGCCTGACACTGCTCTTTGTAGCTTCTTTAGAGAGGCTATAACTTTTGTCTCTGAAAGTCCTGCATGTTGGGAAATTTCTTCTAAGTAGAAAGAATGGTTTGACAAGAGCTACTCAACATGATGATCCATCACTAGAAATCACCAAAAAATACTGTGCAACATGCAACTTGATGTGCCATTTGAAAATCCTCTCTGGTGGGGCTCCTGGCTGGCATTTCTTGATCTCAGGGTCATGATTTTGAGCCCAACACTGGGAAAAGAGATTAGTTTAAAAAATAAAATTTAAAAATTAATTTAAAAATCCTCTCTAGTTATGTTATAGCTTATGGGTTGGAGTAAGAGTTTACTTTAGGCAGGGAGGTAAGTCAGAGGTCTATTGCTGTTGCTCAAGAGAAATATTGTGGGTCTGAGTTAATAGTGTTGAGAAGAGATGTTGAAAATGAGGTCAGGTAGGAAAGATTGTTGGTTAAAAAGATAGAAACCTACTTAGATAAAAGAAGAATATATTAACTCATCATGGTCTAGCAGGAAAAAAATAGGAAGCAACAACGCACAGGAAGGTCAAGGTACAGATGGGCAGGTGGTTGTAGAGAGATGCAACCTGGGACTCGAGGGTCATCATGGCATTATCCCTTCTCATCTCTCCTCTTTGCACATCAGCATCATTCTCTGCCCACAACAATTCATCTTCCCACACATCACCTGCAGCAGGCATCTAGAAGCTTCCAAAACTCTTTGCATTTTTACTTCTAGAGGTTGACTCACTGCTTCCTCAGTTCCTATCAGGGAAAGTCTCCTAACGGGCTGTGTGTGGGTGAGGTGCTCACTCCCATACCTGTTAACTTTGGCCAAGACACAAGGATCCTTTCTGGACACGACTATCTTTGCTGACACTACCAGGTTGGCTTCAAGGAGATATGCCTTCTAAGAGAAATGTCATCCCTGAAGGATGTACCAGTGTTAGGCAAATAAGAGGTAAATATTCACCATGGGTGGCAGGTGGAGGCGTCAACTGGACTATGCAGCCAGCTACAGGTATGTGTAAAAGTCCACAAAGATGGTTCATTAGTAATGGTAAGAGACAAAGTTAATTGGGAGTTGATGGTCAATTAATTTGTATTAAATTGTTCACTGTTTTGTGACAATTAGGATAAAATAGAGATTGCTTTCTCTATTCAGTATAGGGTGGGCATGCAGTGTAAGAAATACTAGCTAAACAGAATTGTGAGAATCAGGACCTTTCATACTTACTGATCTACTCCACATCCTGATATACTGACTTCCTCCCCCATTTCTCCTGAACATTACACTATGGTGGTTACTAGACTTTAAGCCCCAAATCTTGGTGCTCCTGCCAGTTGAAAAGGACCTGAAGCATTCCTTGGGAAACCTTGGTACCATTTTCTAGTTTACTGATGCCATTGGGGTTCCTTTCTGGTCTTGTCTTTCCTACATTGTTGCTCTGCTCTGCTGCTTGGGCTCCTCTGATGAATCCTCCACTGCCCCGTGCCTTCTGGTCCTCTGCCACATTGGGACACAAAGTATCATAATGCAGAACAATATCCATATGTGTTGGGATCTGGGTAGATGGTCATGAGATGCTGGAGTATCTTTTATCTCTCACTTTCTTATTTGGTATCCTAGGACAAAACATAAGCCTTAATTTTGATTCTTTATTTATTCCAATAGGCTTTTTGTCATACAAAATAGGATTTTGTGGATGTCTTTGATTTCACAGAATTCCTAAGGCAAGCGTGGCTGGAGTATGATCACTGCTGTTCACGAACAAATAAAACTGTAGTCACTTATAAGCTATGCAAAATGCGGGCTATATAGTTTGAATTATTCATCTGGAATAGATCTTCCATGCAGTGAGCGATGGTGTACTTGACAATAAGTGATAAATAATAGTGATTTTGATAAATTTTTTGGATGGATGGCTTATGGCAATGCATAAACAGCGGGAAAGCATTACATTTTAAATTGAGATCACTACCCTAATACAAAATAAACAGATGCTGCGACTCGGCAGTCGCTGTTAACAACAACCATCTAATATCTCAAGTAAAGAAAAACGATGGAAATTCATGAGCAGCCATTCCACCTGGCACACTGAACTTGGTTTCGGTTAGCAACAGAGAGAATCAGTGATACTTTGGACTTGGTGTCTTTCTTCATTCCAGTTATAGACATGGGGGTTTGTAACCCACCTGTTCTACACCTGTTTATTGATACTTACTCTGGGAAAGGCAGAATGCTAATACCAGGGGAGATTCAAGAATGATTAAGGCATTCATGTCTTTAAAAATTATGATCTGGTGAAATGTTCTTGGAGCCCTAAGAAAAAGCTAAGGGATCGTGCTTTATAGGCCAATGAGGTTGTTCAAGTTAATAGAAAATGATTATCTGAAGAATTTTGCGCTCATGGTTTTCTGTATTTGTTTTCTCTCTGAATAACAGGCAAAATATAATGCAAAATATTTAATAAATGTATTAAGAAAAAAGACAAGATTTGTGGTAATCATCATCAAAAGTTGACGTACTCCAGCCATCAAATTTCATAAGCAGCTAGCTGGGATAATTCTCATATGCTAATAGTTTTTCCTAACAGAAAAAAATTAAGGATATGTTAAATAGCCTAAAATATTTTTTCTTTTCTATCAAAATTCTTCTCTTTCTTCAGTGTTCTTCCTCTGCAGAGTTTTCTTTCTAACCTCCCAGTGATGGCACCAGGGATAATTTCCTCCCAGCTGTCCTACTGCAGTGTCTGCCTGTGATTTGAATCTCCTACTTCCTTGAATGATAACTACAAGTACAAAGGTTGATTTTCTTTATGCCCCAATATCATGGCCATACTCGGAAGTCTTCTGGCACAAATGGGTCACTGCCATAAGACCATCACCACCATGAGCTACTCTGGGGTGAGGAGGCAGCTTTGCACTACCCGCCCAAGATTTACTATTGAGGATGGAACCAGCTGATCAACCAGATGGCTTTGTCATGGGTTTATGCTGCTGGGTAGAGAGTGAGGGGGTATCTCTGTTATCCTCCATGATGGGAGGTGGGGCTCTGCTTCTCCATGTGACTTATAAAACTGATCCCCTAAAAACCAGGAAAAGGGGGTAGGTTGGAAGCTGAGTGGTCAATGAAACATCAACTGTCATTTATAGAACTATACTTTCTGATTATGTAAAAAAATGTTGCCTTCGACCAACAAATTCATACTTAAGAGTGAAATAATTAGAGATATTTCTGTAACAATTAAAAGAGAATGAAAATCTACCATTACCATTTAATGGTGTGCTGGAAGTTTTTGACAACATGACAGGATGTGAAACAGAAGGAATAGACATCCATATTGGATTGGGGGGGGGGTTAAATCCAGTGACTGGTGTCCCTATAAGAAAAAAATTGGGACACAGAAAACAAAGAGAGAATGCACAACAATGAAGAGCATGTGACAGAGAGGGCAGAGTTTGCAGTGGTCCAGCCACAAGCCACAGAATGCCAAGGAATGTCAGCAACCAGCAGAAGTAAGCCATGATGTAGGAAAGATTCTTCCCTAGAGCCTCTGACACCTGGATTGTGGGCTTCTCACCTCCCTTAGTGTCAGAGAGTAAATTTGTGTTATAGCATCTCTAAGAAACTAAGACAAAGTGATAATGGGTTGAGACTATATTAATATTTAAGTATACTAATTCTGATTTTTTATAGATTTTTGTTGTTATTGTTGTAGATAGGGCCCTGGGGAAATCTCTGATACACGTCCATAAAATGCAGCAGTGATTGATGGGCCTTCTCCATAACTCTACTTCCAGAATATCTTCACTTCCATAGTAATGTGATTACTGGATCAGTAGGCGTTTGGCATACTATACAGCAGAGTATCCGTGGGAAAATGGAGTTTGTCACACGCCGTGCCAGAAAAGTTGCAATTAGAGATAAAACATTTATCAAGGGGTGATAATCCCACCATTAATGAACATGATGTGTATTTCTTATTTAGAAATAATAGTTTGGGGACCCTGCTAGCAACTTAACATCATATGACCATAGATGTTTTTTTTACTATAAAGAGGCCTATGTGTGCTAATTTGAACTTCGTCTCATACGCAAGTTAAAACATTTGCATTTTAGGAGCAAAACAGTCACAGTAAGAGAAACGTATCCAGGGACTTCCCTTCTAGCCATGATAGGTTGACGGGGTGCGAGTTGCTGTACCACCAAAATGACTCTCCAACTAGACCATACACATGCAGCAGCCTTGATACACGAGTAGCAAGCAGTGATTGGCAGGGTCCTTGATAGATGAGACAGGCCAGAGATTAGTGTCATGGCTGCCCAGCATTCTACGCTCCACGCACTCTGCTGTGGGAGGTGACAGTCTGTTGGACGCCAGGCAGCATGGCGGTCTTGCTAAACAGGCAAGGTGTGAGGCCCAGGGGCCGAGCCAGCTGGCATTTGTGACCCATGGGGATTCATGGCTGGTCTTTGGTGAGGGATTCCGCTCGCGAGGGCAGAGTGAGACTCCACGGCACTGAGTAAAAACGCCTAGATTCGGAGTTTATAGACAAGGCTGTAGAGTGCACAGAGACTCCGGCAAAGACAAACTGGGACACCTCTCTCCTCATGTCCGAGACGCCTGGGAGATCCCGGAGGCCATGGCTACCCCAGGGGTAATGGTCCTGCTCAGGACTAAGATCAAAACCCAACCAGGTCCACAGGAGCAAAGAGTAAAATCAAACAAGATAGGAACAAAGAGCTCGCCAGTGATTCAAGTGGCTGCCAGAAATCCACTCCAAAAGAGCCAGTCTCTCTCCAGCATATTGTCAGGATGAGCTGAGCGCCGTTAAAAATCACTGAAGCTGCAAAGAAGCAGGAGAATGTTATCAAGTTAAAAATGTTATCAGTTAAACTTAAAACACATCAAGTTTTTAAAAAGGAACAAACAAAAATAGATCCCAAGAGAACACTGATGATGGAAATAGCAAAAGCATATTTCAGCATCTATATTTTAAATATATTTCATAAAAATGTTCAGACTTAAGAAAGAAGATCTCCAGAATTAAGAAAGGATATTGGGAATCATAGCAGGCAAGGGAAAGTATAAAAAGAAGCAAATAGAAATTCCATTGTTAAACATGTACTACTTATAAATTGTAATGAGTGAACATAACATCAGATTGGATACCACTGAATAAATTGTTACTGAACATGAAAGCAGGTAAAAAAAAAAAAGTCTTCCAAAATTAAGTAGAAGAAAGATAAAGGGGAACCCCCCCCCAGAGACTTAGTAACCAGTGGGACAATATCAAATGATTTAACTCATGTATAATTGTAGGTCCAAGAGAAAGAGAAGGAGAAATAGAATGAGTTAGAAAAATAAGAGTTTGAATAATAATGAGTAGGTTACATAAATGTCAAAAGTCAGTTTATCAAATGAGGAAGCTGAGCCATAATAAATATAAAATATAAATATATCAAAACCAATATAAATACAAAAACAAGGAGCCTTGGCATATCCTAGCACCATGGTTGGAAACAGAAAGAGAGGAAAGCAGCCAGAGAGCACTGACGCACTGTATACAGGAGGCTAACGGCTTCGCTGTTGGATGGCTTCCCATCAAGAACAATGGATGCCGAACGGCACATCTGAGGTGCTGAAAGGGAAACAAACAGACAGACCTTGAAACTTACTATTTTTCTTTTATCTGATGAAATTCTCTTCAAAAGTTGGATGGAATATAATATAAAGAGAGCTAACACTCCCAGTAAAAGGCTGTAATTTTCAAAATAGGTACGGTTGCACATGAACTTAGCCTCAGCCTCCTATCTTGACCCAGAGTTTACCTTCTGGGTCTGCGCTGAGGGCTACGTGACTATCCTCAGGTGCAAGAAAAAAAAACAAAAAACAAATAAGAAGGGTTCATGTTCCCTGTTAATGGTTTATTTATGACATTATTTGCATACTTCGTCCTTGAAACAATGGCTATTCCCTTGTCCCTAACCCTAAACCTTGCCTTCAAAATAACAAATGTTTTCTACATTCAACAACAAAGGTAAGGGCCGCTCTCTTTATCACTTTGTAGCCTTTTTACAATAACCGCTCAATTCTGCTTCTGTCCTGCCCACTTACCAGCTTGCTCATTAAAAAAAAAAAGCACTGAGACCTTGGACTTGGGGCCGTACATGTAGAGTTCTATGTTAAGTCTGTGCACCCGGCCGGTAATAAAGACTCCCTTAATTTGGCTTCAGTGGTCTCAGTTGGTCTCTGTGTTTCTCAGCCTAACAGTACAAAAAGCAAGTTCCCAATATATTCTGTCCACGTAGACACTTAAGAAACACAAATGGATGTAAAGGGTAAGAACTGAAAATATTTTATGCAAATACTGTTACTATGGCTTCTTTAATATTAGACTAATTGAATCTCATAACAAGTATTAGTAGAATGAAAAGGAACACAACGGTGAAATTAAAGGAAGAACTAGAGAAACTCACAGTCCTATTTGGGAATTTTAATTCTATTTTTTTGTTTGTTTATTTTTAAGATTTTTATTTTTAAGTAATCTCTATTCCCAATGTGGGGCTTGAACTCACAACCCTGAGATCAGGAGTCACATGCTGCTCTGACTGAGCCAGCCAGGCACCCGCAACATTTTCTAATATTTGGTCAAAAGAAATTATAAATATAAGGGAGATCTAAAAGCAGTATTTACCAATTTAGCATGAACTATACATGTGTAACACTGAACATTACACATTCTTTTAAGTGTATTTGAAATAGTCACCACCATAGACCACGTGCTGAGTCATAAAATGCACCTAAAAATTTAAAAGTCTGAAATACTGTTTTCAGTTGTGTTACAGCAAGCCAGATTTTCAAAAAAACAGAAGCCCTAATTTGAGTGTTTGCAGATTTCCAAGGCATTTCCAATTTTAAGCTTGTTAAAATCCCGGGTTTGTAGCAAGTTTCCCAAGTTCCATCAGGCTGGATCCAGCACATACATCTAATGGTGTATGTTCTTTTAACAAAACTGACTAGAAATGAACAAAAATAAGATACATAGAAAAGATCACAAATACTTGGAAACTTAAAACCAGTACTATAAATCAGCAATAGATCAAAATGAAATGACAAGAGAAAGGATGACTATTTTCAACTAACAGAGAATGGAAATACAGATGTGGGATGTAGCTAAACGTAGAGAATAATTTGAAAATTTTATATGTAAAACACCACATTATTTGAAATGAGTTAAATTACTATTCTAAGAAGTTAGGAAGAAATAAAAAACAAAGCAATGAGAACGTTACACCAAAGTAGTTAGAAAAAGCAATATAAATTATAGAAGGCAAACAGAAAAGAATAGAAAGTAGAGCATAGAACAACATAACACACCCCAAGGTTGATTCTTTGGAAGGGCTAATAAAATTAATAAAAATATGGCAAGAATAATTAAGGGGGAAAAGAAAAAACCAAACATCACTAGTGGCAGTTACAGAAGTGGTATTATGACAGACATGACATTTCAAAATAATGAAGTAATATTGCAAACAATATTATTTGTTAGCATAAAAGAAATACTTCTTATATATGCACTCATTTGCTCTAGAAGTTTATAGTGTTATGCCCAGGTTTCAGTATCGTCCCCAAAACCAAAGACCACCAGGGAGACCAAGTCACGCATGCAAAAGTAAAGGGCCATATTACGGGCTTAAGCTCACCAGGCCTAAGCTCGGGCTCACAGACTTCACCAGCGCAGTGGATCCGTGCTGAGAGCCCCAAACAAGGGCTGAGCAGGGTTGTTATGGGCTTTGGGAAGGGGGAGTTACAGGAAATTGTGACACAGGTACAGTGATCCAATCATTATCACATAACAGCATTGGCAGTAACTCTAACCATACACATTGTCCAGAGTGCTTGTTACTTTTGGCAGGACCCAATCAAAACATTTAGAGTATTAACCAATTACAGAGTGGACCCAGGACCCTCACGTAGGGTGTAACTAGCCTTAAGCAATAAGTGATTATCTATAGCTTCTATCTCTAGGCCTGCCCTTAGGAATGTTAAGCATTTTAGCTGGCCGCTTCTGATTGGGTGTTACTAGGGTGGTCCCTGGTTGAGCAATCTGCACCCTTTTATTGTCTAATAATTCTGAGAAACTGACACTTAGGCCTCCAAGGTCAGAGGGGAAACTTGAAGCCTGTCATGGAGTCAGTTTGGTTCAGACCTGCGTCCTTACAATAGATTCCCTTTCTTCTATGTATTTATGTCCTCTTCAAACAAAGACTTTTTTTTGTCTTTTCCCCCCAATTTTTATATATTCTATTTCTTGCTATATTGCATTTTAACTTTGACAACTTAAGAGAATTGACCAATCTCATCAAAAAATTACTTACATGGACTCAGGAAGAAATAGAGAAGCTGAATAGGCATATATCTGTTAAATCAGTTGAATCCATGATCAAAATCTCAGGGAAACACTGTTGCAGATACCTCCACAGGAACATTGTAGGAAATATTTAATGGGGAAAGATGCACACAGTCTTCAGAAAATAGGTAATGATAATCTCCAACCCCTGAACGTAAATTTGGACCAGAAACATTCTCATTCTAAAACTTCAAAAAGGATTGCAGGGAGATAAAATTATAAATCAAGATCTTTCATAAAAGTTAGACATAAAAATGTCTAAACTACCAGCAAATTAAATTAAGTCATGTAATTGACATGCAAGCATTGGGTTTTGAACCCCGTTCTGAGGAAGCAGCAGAGAGCCTTTTTAATTAGCACAGGTGATCAAGTAAAGACAGAAGAATGTGAGTTTCCTGTTACCATCTTGCCCTATGAACTTCAGTTACTTGAGTTATCTTCAGTTTCCTTTTCTTTTACTCTGAAAAATATAAAATGGATACAGTGAGATGTAGTTAATGCATATGAAGTATCACTATTGTGTCTAAGGGAAGTCAATAAATGATAGCATTAATCATATATATTTTCCTTCTCTCCTAACCTCTTTCATTGCCCTTAAATCCTTGCTGGTGAGTTGAAAAACTAAGAATCAGAAAAAAAATATCCTGATTTAAGTGGTATCTTAACCCTTCAGGGCTTTCTTCACTTGGCCACACTATAAAAAAATGGCGATTGGATGATCTCTAGGGTCCCTTTCCGACTTTAATATCTCAGGATTTTAAATGCATTTATAACTGCCTTCTACAGACCTGGTAAGTGAGTGTTAGGTTATTTCTCCAGGGTCATAGAGCGAGACTGGTGCAGAGTCAGCATCTGAACTTGGTGACCTTATTTCAAGTCGAAGGCATTCATGTTAAAATCTCATTCCCTGTGTTTTAAGGCACCCAGAAGAAACAACCTCAGAGTTGCTTAATCAACCTCCTAACGAACCAAATACAAATGCTAACGTATTTCTGTTTTGTGATCCTCTGTGGTTTCCAAGCTCTGCTTCTCTGATGAATTGGCAAGGGCTCAGGCGTTGGTTTGGTCTGAAGTCTATTTTGTCACAGTTCTAAAGCTATTATGAACACGCTGTTTCTTTCTACCCCACACTTTTAATAGCTGAGGTGCCAGTATTAATTTCAGAGTTTATTTATATGACTTAAAAGGAATAAACTTAACTGAGTGCCCCTGCCTCCCCCGTCAGTACTTAAATTCCTGTGTGCTCTTTGCCAAGTGTATTCACAGCTCTGGAAGTAGTCGTGAAGGATTTGCAATAGTCTTGCACATTAACATGCACCGTGTACTGAACAGTTTTCTCATTAGGTGTAAACAATCTTAAATTGGTGCTTCAAATATTCCACAGTTTCACACAAAGCTTGTTGTGTTGCTTTTCTTGTGGGTGAAAATAATCAGGATCTTAAGAATCCGAACTTCAAGTTCCATTTGGAGACCACGTAATTGCATCCCTGTATTGTGCTGTGTCATCGCAGATACTGTTCAGTAACATGCTTTCGTTTGGACGCTAGGGGGTGATCCTAATACGTTATGTCGGTGGTTCACGTGTTAGACTCCTTGTGTAGGCAGGCCGTTCTGGAAGTGTCTGAGGCCTGGTGGAGGACTCGGACGGTAGGATGTCACCTAGGACAGCAACAGGTTTTGTGTTACCTTAAAATATACAGTCAGAGCCTATTGCTAAAAGCCCTCAGGGCACAAATGAAACACGATATTTACATTTCTGACACTACTAATGCATTACTTCACAGTGGGACACGGTGGTATCACAGGGGGCATGCCGTGTGAAGACCCATCTGGGTGAATCACGACTGGCAGGCACGCGCATCTGAGATGGGTACAGCGAGGGTCTGCTTCAGTCTGCTGGCTCCGTTTCCTGACCCCCAGTCCGACGTGGCCCTCCTCGTTCTCTTTCTCAGTGCGAGGCATCTGAGTGAGAAGCTCGGAACCCCGGAGAGCAGGGTTCGGTCTTCCTTCAACTACTTGCCCTTTTGTCTTTGGGTCCAGAGAATCCTAAGTACGAAAGGAAAGTCTCATTTTCTCTGACCCTTTTGTGTTCCTTATGTTACACATCAGTGAGTTTAGGGGTTTTTAGTTTCCTAAAAGTGGGGGGGAAATGTAAGCACCGTTGACCCAAATAAGCTCCAGGTTTCTGTTGGGTAGTATCACAGTTAAGGACAAGAGCGTTAGAAGTCACACAGGTAGAGTATGTAAATGCACATCTTTTCATAATGTTGGACTCTGCCTGAAGTTTACTTACCTCATGGGTAATATGGGGCTATTCATATGTTCTTAAGTACTAAGTAATATACAGAAGCTCCCTCTTCTACACGGTGTCGCTTTACCCATGGTCTCAGTTACTCATGATCAACTGCGTCCAGAAATAGATTGTCCTCCTCCGCACCTAGCCCTAGAAGGTCAGTGTAATCTACTGCTACATCACAATGCCTACAGCATTCACCTTAGTCCATCTCCTTTTGTGAGCATTTCATCATCTCGCATCATCACAAGAAGCAGGAGTACAGAATAGTAAGCTATCCTGAGACCGAGCTCACATTCACGTAGCTTCTATTACAGTATATTGCTATATTCTAGTATTAACGTTGCCAGCCTCTTACTGTGCCTCATGTATAAGTTAAACTTTATCATGGACATGTATGTATAGGAAAAACGATAGGATATACAGGTTACTATCTGGTTTCAAGCATCCATTTGAGGGTCTTGGAACATATCCTCCAGGGATAAGGGGGGACAACTGTATCTTAAGGACTTATATCTGGTAAATAGTAAACAGTTGATATCTTCTCATAATCTACCAGGTCTCCATGGTGATGGTACCAAGGCTGTAAAGCTGGTGTCATCTGGTCCACCACCTCTTTCTCCTGATCCAAGTCTAAACCTTCAGTGGATGCTGTCAGTTCTAATTATAAAACATGTAGGATGTACATTCATCCTTTGGCGTCTTCTAGTGTCTAGTGTCACCACTAGACCCAGCGACTGCTGGCTTCCTCCAGGACTGTTGCAATGACCAATTGTCAGAGATCCTTCTCTGGTGTGGTCCCTGCCTCTCCTCCCCACGTGACTGTCCAGCTACACAGGTCACTCTCGTGGCTCCTCCAAAGAACCGAGTTCTCTTTTATTGGGGGGAAGGTGAACTTGCATATGTACAAGTCCTTCGGTATGAAATGCATTTCTCTGCACTCTTTTTTGTCTTATGATTTTACAATTTTTACTATTTTCCCCCAACCTTTTAAAAAATGTTTATTAAAATTCCAGTGTAGTTAATATACAATGTGATGTTAGTTTCAGGTGTACAATACACTGATTCAACACTTCCATACACTGCCCATCACAAGTGCACTCCAGAATCCCCATAATCTATTAAACCCATCCCCTGACCCACATTCCCTCTGGTTACCATCAGTTTGTTCTCCACAGTTAAGAGTCTGCGTCTTGGTTGGCCTCTCTTTCTCAGCTCTCCCCCCACCCCCTTTCCCTTATTGGCTTTGCTTTGTAAATTCTACATATGAATGAAATCATATGATATTTATCTTTCTCTGATTTATTTCATTCAACATAATACTTTCTAGCTCCATCCATGTTGTTGCAAATGACAAGATTTCATTCTTTTATATGGCTGAATAATATTCCATTGTACATATTCTACCTCATCTTTAACCATTTAAATGGGCTGTTTTTAACCATTCTTCAGTTGATGGACACTTGCTACAAATATCAAGGTGCATGTATTCCTTTGAATTAGTAATAAAATTGGAATTCATGTCTATCAATAATTACTTTGAGTGTAAATGGACTAAATGCTCCAATCAAAAGACATGGGATGCAGAATGGATTAAAACAATAATGACAACAGACCCAACCTTAATGCTGCCTACAAGAGACTCATTTTAGACCTGAATGTAACTGCAGATTGAAAGTGATGGGATGGAGAAAAATTTATCAGGCAAATGGAGGTCAAAAAAAAAAAAAAACCCTGAAGTAATAATACTTATATTGGACAGACTGAACTTTAAAGGAAAGATTCTAACAAGAGATAAAGAGGGGCATTATATCATAATAAAGGGGACAATTCAATATGATCTAAAATCACAAATAATTATGCACCCATTGTGAAAGCACCCAAATATATGAAACAATAACAAACATAAACTCATTGATAATACAATGACAATAAGTGTTTTTAATACACTAACATCAATGGACAGATAATCTAAACATAAAATAAATAAGGAAGCAATGGTTTTGAATGACACAGTGGACCAGATGGACTTAACAGATATATTCAGAACATTTCATCCTGAAACAGCAAAATACGCATTCTTTTCAAGTGTACATGAATATTCTACATAATAGACCACTTACTAGGTCACAAATCAGGCCTCGACAAATACAAAAAGATTGAAATCATACCATGCATCTTTTCTCAAAGATGTGAAACTAGAAGTCAACGACGAGAAAAAAATCTGGAAAGACCACAAACACATGGAAGGTAAACAACATGCTACTAAACAATGTCAAAAGACATGGGATGCAGAATGGATTAAAACAATAATAATGACAACAGACCCAACCTTATGCTGCCTACAAGAGACTCATTTTAGACCTGAATATAACAGCAGATTGAAAGTGATGGGATGTGTCATCCAGGAAATTGAAGAAATTAAAAAGTATATGGAAAAAAAAATAATCCAGGCCCTATGGGATGCAGCAAAAGTAGTCTTCAGAGGGAAGCATACAGCAATTCAGGCCTACATCAAGAAACAAGAAAAATCTCAAATAACATAATCTTACACCTAAAGGAGCTGGAAAAAGAATAATAAATGAAGCCTAAAGCTAGCAGAAGGAAGGAAATAGTAAAGATTAGAGCAGAAATAAATCACAACATAAACAATAGAACAGATCAGTAAAACCAGGAGCTGGTTCTTTGAAAAAGTTGATAAAATTGAAAAAGGCCTAGCCAGACTTAACAAAAAAAAAAAAAAAAAAAAAAAAAAAAAAAAAAAAAAAAAAAAAAAAAAAAAAAAAAAAAAAAAAAAAAAAAAAAAAAAAAAAAAAAAAAAAAAAAAAAAAAAAAAAAAAAAAAAAAAAAAAAAAAGAGAGAGAGAGAGAGAGAAAGGACCAAAAAAATAAAATCGGGAATGAGAGAGGAGAAATAACAACTAATATCACAGAAATACAATTAGAAAGCAATGTTAGGAAAAATTATATGCCAACAAACTAGACAATCTGGATGAAATGGATAAATTCCTAGAAACATTGAAACTACCAAAACTGAAACAGGAAGAAATAGAAAACTTGAACAGACTAATAATAACCAGCAGTGACATTGAATTGGTAATCAAAAATATCCCAATAAACAGAAATTTGGGGTCAGATGAATTCTACCAAACATTTAAAGAAGAGTTAATACTTATTTTCCCCAAACTCTTCCAAAAAATAGAAAAGGAAGGAAAAATTTCAAATTCACTCTATGAAGCCAACATTTTCTCGACATCAAAACCAGAGAAAGATGCCACCAAAAAAGAGAACTAGAGGTCAATATCCCTGATGAACATGGACGCAAAAATTCTCAATCAAATACTAGCAAACGAAATCCAGCAGAACATTAAAGAAATCATTCCCAATGAAGTGGGATTTATTCCTGGGTTGCAAGGTTAGCTCAATATTCACAAATCAATCAATGTGATACACCATATTAATAAAGAATAAGAGCTGCATGATCATTTCAGTAGATGCATGAAAATCACTTGACAAAGTACAACATTGATTCATGATAAAATCCCTCAACAAGTAGGTTTAAAGGAAACATACCTCCAAGTAATAAAGACCTTATATGAAAGCCTCACAGCTAATATCATCCTCAATGGGGAAAGACTGAGAGCTTTTCCTCGAAGTCAGGAATGAGAGAAGGGTGTCCACTCTCACCGTTTTTATTCAGCATAGTACTGAAAGTCCTAGCCACAGCAGTCAGAAAACAAAAAAGAAAAAGGTATCCAGATTGACAAGGAAGAAGTCAAACTTAAATTATTTGCAGGTCACATGATATCCTTATAGACAACTCAGGACTCCATCAAAAAATTGCTAGAACTGGTCCACAAACTTAATAAAGTCACAGGATACAAAATCAATGTACAGAAACCTGCATTTCTATACACCAACAATGAAGCGGCAGAAGAGGAAATTACGCCATCAATCCCTCAAGTTTTCACCCTGGAAAATCTCCAAAGTTACAAGAAGATGTATAATGAATCCCCATACATCCTTCATGTAGTTTCATCAGATATCAACATTTTGCACCGCGGTTTATTTCTCTCTGATATGTGCTTGTATAAGAAAACTCCGATGCAGTTATAGAAGACAAACATTGAATTAGGAGGATAAGTAAAAGCAACTATAGGCATAAATAGCTGATGACATGTTAGACACCGGTCAGCAAGGCGTAGCTGAACATAGATGGAAGAGGAAGGAGCACCCACTGTGATTAATACAGTACATTCGCTTGAAGCACCCTAGGCATAAGGGTTCATGAGCCGTGTGAAGCGAACAATATGTCAGTGTTCGTGAGGTCTTAAATCAACCAGTTTGTCAGTGACCTCTCTGTAGCCCCGTGTGTCTTCTGCTCAACAAGCACTGTTGTTCATCTGGTTAATTGGCCAAGGCTCATTAATGCTCACCACCCATCATAGTTTCTATCTTTCATAATCATTTTGATTATGTGAAGCTTGTTCTCCAATACATTTCCTAGAAAACATTCAAAGAAACAACTTGGGGCACCTGGGTGGCTCAGTGGGTTAAGTGTCCAACTCTTGATTTCAGGTCATGATCTCGTGGTTTGTGGGATCAAGTCCCGCATTGGGCTCTGTGCTGACACTGGGGATTCTCTCTCTTTGCCTCTCTCTGTCAGTCTCTCTCAAAAATAAATAAATAAACTTCAAAACATTTGAGTTCAAAGAAACAATCTTCTGAAGTCTCGCAGGTTGGTAACAGTTTGTAAGTGAATGTTTTTATATACTTGAAGATCAGTTTTGTTGGCTATGCATCCTTGGTTCATATTTTCTTTCCCTGAGTGTCCCTCACATGTTGCCCCATTTTCTTCTGGGATCAGGCATTGCTGTTGAAAAGGATGAAGATCCTATAATTTACCTGGAAGCCCAAAGACTGTCTCTAAAGTTCAGTACTTTACCTAGAATATGTCTTGGTTTTAGCCATTCTGATTTGTTTTCTTCAGTGTATGATATCCTTTTTCAATATGTGTTTTCAAATCTCTTCTAGGATGTGTGTGTGTGTGTGTGTGTGTGTGTGTGTTGTACTTTTCAGCATTTGTTCTAGTGTCTTCTTTTTATTTTGCAAGAATTCCTCTTACACATTGTGCCTTCATTGCCTGCCTTTATTTTTATTATTTTTTAATTTTTTTGACGTTATTTATTTTTGTGAGAGAGAGAAAGACAGAACATAGGTGGATTAGGGGAAAAGGAAGGGAGACACAGGATCTAAATCACGCTTCAGGGTCTGAGCTGTCAGCACAGAGTGCTATATGGGACTTGAACTCACTCACAAACTGTGAGATCATGACCTGAGCCGACGTTGGACCCTTAACTAACTGAGCCACCCAGGAGCTCGTCTTTTTTTTTTAATTTTATGTTTCCTCTTTTGCTTTCTGTTATTTATTTATTTATTTATTTATTTAAATTAAAAAAATTTTTTTAAACTTATTTTAGAGAGACAGAGAGAGACAGAATGAGCAAGGGAGGGTCAGAGAGAGAGGGAGACACAGAATCTGAAGCAGGCTCCAGGCTCTGAGCTGTCAGCACAGAACCTGATTCGGGGCTCGAACCCACAAACTGCGAGATCATGACCTGAGCCGAAGTCCAGTGCTTAACCGACTGAGCCCCCCAGGCACCCCATTTTGCTTTCCGTTTTTAAGGCATTATTATTGGGTTGATTTGCTTTTGTGTTCTTATTTAATGTTAATTTTTGTAATATTTTATCTTTATATCTAATTTTCTCTTGGGTCTGGCTCCTCCTGTCTTAGTGTAATGTAGCGAAAGTGATGCAGAAACTGAGGTCGGCTATGGAAGTAAAAAGGCTTTACTGGGATGCTCCCTGGGGAGGTTCACTGGTTGGAACAGAGAGGGGCCAGAGAAGTGGCGCCCGCAAGCAGGGTAGGGCGGTGTTGTATGGTGTTGGCCGGGGGGTATGACGTATTGACATGTTTATGTACGGTGATTTGTTGGTGGCTGTTTCTTGTTCGGGGTGAGGGGGGGCGGGTCGCTGTTCAGGGCAGAGAAGTTCCATGAATAATGCCCTGAAAGGCCTCCGGGTGGGGAGTGCTGAGGTAGCCAGTGGCTTTTTGCTGTCTGGGCCCTGAAGGTCACACCCGCCTCCACGGCCAAACACTTAGTTTACCTAATTCTCATTTATGTGGTTTTGTTTTCACAGAGCACCTCATTTCTTAAACATCTCATTCTGAAATAGCATATTGCTATTACTCGATTTTGCTTGTGGCTTGTCTTTCTCTTGTGCTTCCTTTGTAGGGATATTGTTCTGCGCCCTCCCCCTTATAGTACGTTTGTATGATGTGTGACTTTGATAATTTCCTGGTGCTCATTTTTATGTGGATTTTATTTTCCTGTCACTTATTCTTTGGGCTGTATTTTCCAGCTTCATATATCTTTCCCTTGGGTGTGCATGAGTGTGTGTGTGCGCGCGTCTGCACGTAGTCTTACAATATATAGTGACTGACATTTTCATACTCCCTGGCTCTGGTCCCCTTTTCCTTCCTCCTCCCCACAGTTTCTGTCTTCGATCCTGCAAGCACATCCTGGCAAGTGATTGAGAACCCATGGGGGCTGGGTGCTCCCCCTCTCATGCATTCCTGCAGTGGCTAAAATCTTTCCTTGTTTTATCCCTGCCTCCTGCCTGGCAGTGTGGGCTGACACTCCTTCCATTACTGTGGGCCGGTTGGTTTGCCTTTTCTGCGTCCTCAGAACCATCAGGTACCCTCACTCCCGTCTCCCTGCTTCTGCACCGACTCCTCACGTGGTGCAGGCCTGACAGCTGCTGGTGGCCTCGTATTCGCTCCTATTTGGGGGCTCTTGAAGACATACGGCCCATCTCACGTCATTGTAAATATTAGACAGGGGTTTTATTCTTGATTTTAGTTTGCTATCTAGTCAACCCAACAATTTTTAGGTTGGGGTTTGAGAACATTCAATATACTTGTCCTTGCAATTACTGTGTCCTCAGAATCGAAAACTTATTCCTTACATTTATAAAGCTCATATCTTTGAGACTTAATTTTGTAGATGGCATGGACCAAGACTTCTATATTATATTTCATCAAAAGTCTAAATTCAAGATGCTAAAATTTCATCAGATACTAAATCATATCATATACTAAAATTTCATGTCCATTTTGACCTGTTCCTGGATTTTCTTTTCTGCACCGATAGTTTGTATCTGTGTGGTAGCACCACACTGCTTCAATGATAGGGTCCTAATGGTATGTTTTAATACCTGGGTGAGTCTCATTTTATGGATTTTCTTTTTTGGAAATTTCTAGCTATTTTTCTACGTATGTATTTTAGAATCAAGGTGACCAACACTGGCTTAGAAAGGATTTGTTGTTACTTTGACTTTATTATTTACATTAAGCTTAGAAATTAATTTTAGGAGACCTGTTTTATATTTTGTCATCCTACCATGAATGGGATGTCTTTATGTTTGTTAAAATTTGAGCATAAAACTCAGTTTTTTAGGTCTCTGATTAGAAGTCACTTCTGAGATTTTCTCAATACCCCAAAGCAACATGTATTTGAACCTGAAGCTCTTTGGTTAGTGTGAGGAGTGTGTGCGTGTGCATGTGCGTGTGTGCGCATGTGCTCAGGAGGGGGAGTTCCAGAAGGATTCATTTTTGTTAATATTTCTAGGATTATTCGGAGTCTCCATTTCTTCTTTAGTCGGTTTCTAAAAGTTGGATTTCTTTTGGAAATTGTTCATCTAGTGTTCCAAATTCTTGAGATAAGGTGGCTGCTAATATCTTCCTATCATTTAATATCCACAGGACCTCAAGAAGTGTCCCATTATTTAATTTCTGATTTAATTTTTTCCTTCTCTCTCTTCTTTTGGTCAGTATCATCTGGATTTTGACAGTTTAAAATATATCTCTCCTTGGTTTATTCCTCATATAGTGTTTTCTGTTTCATTGTTTTCCATTCGAATATATACTTATTTTTCTTAATTCGAGATGAATGCTAAGTTTGTTAAATTTTGGCTGGTTTTTTTTTCCACTGCCAGTATATATGTTTAAGGTTATATACTTTTTAAGTGCTTATTGGGTGCATGGAAGAGGTGTTGAATATTTTCATTAGGAATCAGGGGGAAATCTTTCTTTCTCTAATTCATGGTTTATTACTAAATTATTTTGGGGCTCTGGGTTGGCACAGCTGGTCAAGTGTCTGACTCTTGATTGTGGGTCAGGTCATGATCTCATGGTTTGTGGGATTGAGCCCCACGCTGTCAGTGTAGAGCCTGCTTAGGATTCTCTCTCTGCCCCTCCTTGACTCATGCTCTGTTTCTCACAACACATTAAAAAAAACTATTTCTAAGTTTCCAAGCATATGAGGATTTTCTAATTATTGCATTTCAGTATTTCATAGAACTAGATAATACACTAATTAGATATTACTCTATTTCATAGAGAGAACTAGATAATGTGGTAATAGTAACTCCCATTGCTATTACACGGTAATAGAAGATACTCTGTATAATCTCTATTCTTAACAATTTGTTGAGTCTTTTGATAGCCCAGTATATGGTTAATGCTTCTAAATATTCTGTCCTACAGAATGTTTATCTTTATTTTTTTAAAGCAAGCATTAATTTTATTTAAGTGATTAATCACTTCAGTTGCATATTTTATGCTTATTACCACAAACCATATTATATGTAATTTATTTATATTGAGCATACAAGTGATAACTTTCAGTATCTACAGCAAATCTTTATATTAGGTCTTTTTATTTTATTTTTTTAATATAACACAATTTATTTTTTTAACATATGCAATTATTTTCTGTCATTTACAATACAGTAGTTACAATGACCCTCCAAACAGAGAAGCAAAGTAAAAAATCAAAACCCCCACTTCTATTTCATGTAATTAGACTTATACAGAAATTAAAAGGTTAAGTATCAACTAGTTAATCACCTAATTTCACAGCTATCTGAAGTGGCAATCATTATTTAGCAGCTTATCTATGATACATTCAAGATACATGATACAATTTATTACTTGCCTATAAGCTAAAACACAGCCTGCTTAATATCTTTCCTTACAGAATGTTTACCTTTAGTTGTTACCAGCCATGTTTATGCCTTTTGATTATTGCATATGTTAATCATATTGATCCAATACACACTAACTTATTTTTTGTGTTTTTTTAAATCAAGTAATCTTAAGAGGTGTGTTTGAGTCTTCCTTTATAAATAACTGTGATGTTTTCTTTTTCTTTTGATCCTTACAGATCTGTCTATATCTTGAAATGTATACATTTAGAGTTTTTATATTTTCCTGCCTAACTTTTTCCCATTTTGAAATTGTCTTTAAATACCTGGAATAATCAGTTCTACTGTGATGCTGGTTTTGAAAACTTGAACTTTTAAAAGTACAATAGATATATTAGTTGACAATTTGAAGAGTATGTAAATATGACTTTTTACTTACATGTAATTTTGTCCCTGAGAAACAGACAGAGAGTGAAATTGCATCAACATGACTAAGCCATATAGGAAAATATGCAGTGTGTGTGTGTATGTGTGTGTGTTGCACGAGAGAGAGAGAGAAACGCACAAACACACACACACACACGCGTGTGCACACACAAGTACAGGTTTACCATCGACACGGTGTTTTGGTGTTCTCTCTCTGCCCTTCTTCCTCCCTCTATTTCTTCTTTTCTAATTCCAGATAACCTTCTTCCCAACAGTAATTCACAAACTAAGTCTTCCATTGCCCATTTCCACAAGCAAACTTCATGTCTTTTTCAAAATTCATGTTCACTGTAGTATTTATGAATTCTCAACCTGCTACCATGTGTGAAATTATACCATCTTTGTCACATTGTCCTGTGTTACTGTATGTTGCACTGACCAAGTTTCTGCATTATGTTTTGTTTGGCTTGTGTGCTCTGTTAATTGCAAGGTATTACAGGGCTCCTTCCCTTTTAGGGATGCATATGTTTGTTACAGCAGAAATGACTGCTAAACTTCTTGCTTTAGAATCTATTTTGACAGATACCACTGCAGATACAACAGTAGTGTTTGTTTCACATGGGGGTGTTTGTATTTTTCCATTTTATTACTCTCCAACTTTGGATGTATTTGATTTAATGTGTCTCTGGTAAACAGCATGCAAGTAGAAATATTTTTATCTAGTATGACAATTGTTGTTATTTAGCTGAAACTTTTATTCCGTGGGATGTGACCACCATGCTTTGGGTTTAAATTTGCTGTCAGCGGTAACCGTTGCCATCATGGCCGTCAGAGCAGTAGGAACACGTGCTTTCTTCTAGTTTCACTTTCTCCGTTTCTTCCCTCCCTCTTTTGAACTGGTTATTCTGATCTCTCCTTTTCTTCTTGTTACTTTGAAAAGTACATCCTCCCCTTTGTTTTTACTGCTTTCTCTAAATAAATATGTACTTTAACTCATTAACTTAATATTAATTAACAGATGTATCTTGTTACTTTGAAAAGTATATCCTCCCATTTATTTTTACTACTTTCTCTAAATAAAACATGTACTTTAACTCATTAACTTATAATATTAATTAATAGATGTATCTTTTTCCTGGAGATTTTTATTTATCTCTGTCATATTTGCTTTATTGTGGTGAGATATTTTAGATAGATAAAGATACGTACATCTATATATATATATAAACATATATACATACACATACCTTTAAACCTGTGTAGATAGATAATACATTTTGTCTTCACATATTATTTTTATCTTATTTCTTTGTTTTGCTGTCTTGCTAAATGTTTTATTATGTGTCTTATAAATCATCAATTTCTTTAAAAATTTTTTAATGTTTATTTTTGAGAGAAAGAGAGACAGAGTGTGAGTAGGGAAGGAGTAGAGAGAGAGGGAGACACAGCATCTGAAGCAGGATCCAGACTCTGACCTGTCAACACAGAGCCCAATGTGGGGCTTGAACTCAGAAACGTGAGATTATGACCTGAGCCGAAATCGGATGCTCAACTGACTGAGCCACCCAGGTGCCCCATAAATAATCAATTTTATCTTAAGCTGTTCTATACTTTTCAGACCATGTTTTCAGTACTTTTTTTGGTTATATTCATTTTTCATTTACTTTTCCTAATTTACTCTTATTTAATTCTAATTGCTCTAATAACTTATTCTAGTTATTCTAACCTGCTATGTCATTGTTGTTGTTTTAGATATTTTTAAGTGTGTTTTTTATTTATGTCAATGTAACAAGTGTATTTTAATAACGCTTGGCTGAGAAGCCAGTATCTTTGCACATTTCTTTCTTTTGTGTGTTGTTTCTGATTGCTCTGAATCAGAGAGTCTTAATTTCTTGTGCTTGGGTGTCTCTGTATAGTTAATGATGTATCTATTTGGAAAAGTAATTTTTGGCAATAGATTGAGGCTGAAGATGTGAATTTCAATTTTATTCCACCCCTGGTGTTGGGTGGGGGTGTGAGATACTTCAAGACTGTAAGGTCTCTGGACCCTCAACTGACATAGTATGGATCTGTCTTCACTCATGTACAAATTTACTCCTCCTTCCCTCCCTTCACTGTATCAATTAGGATACAGTCAGGGAAGCCAAGTCTATTTCTGGTTAGGAAAGATAAAGTAGTCCTTATAAATCCATCAGAAAGGCTTGGGACAGTGATGTCAGGAAAGTCGGAAGTTCCCTGTGGAAATCAGGAAGTTTCCAGACTCCCTGGAAGCTTCTGTGGGTGACCTCACATGCCCACAACCAAGTTACTTCCTGGGGGAAACCCTGAAGCTCTTGGAAACCCTGAAGCTTCAGGACGCACAGTAATTCCTTCTGCTGGGTTGGCGGAGTCCAAAATGGAGCCCTGCTTGAAAGAGATTCTAGGGAAAGAAGTTTCCCAGATCCCTAACTCTGTAACACAGGGAAGATAACAGATAAGAGGGGGAGTGAGTGCTGATGGTTGAATGGAACCCAAACTCCGTATCCAGCACTCTTTAAACAGAGGGTACATCCTTCCAGGCTATTGATTAACTGGTGTCACGGTCAACAAGTCTTTCTAATTAATTGCTTCAATGTCTTTCACACTGTAATGTTAACAGATTCTTCCTATTTTTTGCTGACATGTTTTTGGGGTGAAAAATACTCGCCCTTAGAACAAAGGAGAGGTGGTCTTTACTCTTGTTTTGGCTTTTTTTTTCTCTGAGATTTGGTTTCATTGTTTCACCTTGTCTCGTAGCTTTTTAATCCTTTTAACATTTTTTAAACACTTTTCCTCAGTGGGCATATTAATATGAATCATGTACTCACTTTATGGGTAGTGAAACAGCTTCTTTTTTTCAGAGTGAAATGTTTTCCATTAGTAGAAGTAAAAAATGTGCCTGTTGTCATTCATTCTCTCAAATACATTAAAATTAACTGAACACAAAAGTTACTGCACTAAATACGTTTTATAATTGAACTATCACCATTGAGTATTTTTTATTTTTTCTCTGTTTATTTATTTATTTTGAGAGAGACAGAGACAGCACAGGCAGGGGAGAGGCAGAAAGTGAGAGAGAGAGAGAGAGAGAGAGAGAGAGAGAGAATGAAAGAGAGAGAATGAATGAATCTCATGCAGGCTCCATGCTGCCAGTACAGAGCTCAATGTGGGGCTCAAACTCCCGAAACTGTGAGATCATGACCTGAGCAGAAACCAAGAATCAAATGCTTAACTCACTTAACCACCCAGGTGCCTCTATTTTTTAAAATTTTTAAACATTTACTTATTATTTTTGAGAGACAGAGGCATTGAGTCGGGGAGGGGCAGAGAGAGAAGGAGACACAGAATCTGAAGCAGCTCCAGGCTCTGAGCTGTCAGCACAGAGCCTGACACGGGGCTCGAACCCATGAACCATGCGATATGACCTGAGCTGAGGTCGGATGCCTGACTGTCTGAGCCACCCAGGTGCCCCTAGTATTTCATACACTATAAGAAAATTGAGTTCTTTTTATGAGCTTGAAATCTATGTCAGCATTTTTGTTGTTGTTTTTTGAGATGGAGAAGAGCCATATGACTTTATTCAGCACATTTTCACCTTTAAAAAATGTTCCCCAAATCTTTAGAATAAAGGCAAGTGATGAGGGACAGAGATTGAAATAGTAAAATAAGGTTGACATATTGGGCTTCACCAGGAAAAAATAACCCAACCACATAATATAACAAAATTGCTTTTTAAATAAAAATAAGATTGTCTTACCCTTGAGCAGGTCTGAAAAATCAAACTGTCACCAAACAGACATCTTTGAGGAATGACACAAAAATGTATAGTTCTTTGTGTTTAGAGCAGTTCCAAATAATGCTTTGCAGCTTCCAGAACAGTCTTGAGGAAAGAATCATGGCTCATTGAACCAGGTAGTTTCAACCCCAGATAGTTCCCAAAGCTGTATCACTTATAGCCAAAGAGAACTTTAAATCTTTGCAGAATCTGGTTCATTACCAGAAAAAAAATCTTCATGCCTAGATTATTTCTGATTAAAAAAGTTTCAACCTAAACAGAAAAAGTTGATAATGAGTTAGAGTCAACAGTATTGTGTGCTGTATATACTTACTTCAGGAATGCAAGAGAATGCTGAATACAATTTTTCTCTTTTTAGTCTAGCCATGTGTTTTTGTTGGAGTTGAGATACTAAAATTTACCATTTACCACAATAGAATTTTATCTCTTTTTCTTTTTAAGAAGTATCTTGCTAGAGTTGGAAATATTCGATGTGTAATTTTAACAAGCAAATTAGATGAAAGAGTGAGTGAACTCTGTATGAACAGAGTTCCTTAAAAACTAAGGATACAAAAAGAGTGGAAATTATGGAAATGTATTCACTTGATCCCTTAAGAGATAAGAAAGGGAATTGAGCAACTGCAAGGGAAAAATCTCAACGTTGGTAGCTACTTGTTTCTGGGCTTAAATATCAGCATGGGGAACGTACAGAGTGTCATGTGGCATATATTTGTGGAACCCACCATGGTCCAGGGGAGTCAGAGTGAGAGAATCGTGTCTGTGTGATACTCTGAAAGATGGGAGAGAGAGCCTGGTTAACGGAGCATGGGCGGACAGCTTTGCTGAGGTGGTTGGATATCCCCAAAATTGCATGGATTTAATACACGCATTTTGACGAGATAGGGCATATGCATTCAAGAGTGGGTGATGGGCATGGAGGAGGGCACTTGTTGGGCTGAGCACTGGGTGTTGTATGAAAACCAAACTGATAATAAATTATATTGTAAAAAAAGAAAGAGATATCTGTAATCCAAAACAACAATAATAATATCCTAGAGCAATAAAAGAAAAAAAGAGTGAAGACATCACTACAACCAAGTAACAAATATTTCTATCACCTCCAAAATTCTCCTGTGTCCCTTTGCTTTTGTGTGTGTGTGTGTGTGTGCGCGCGTGTGGCGTGTGTGTGTGCACGCGCGACAGTAACACTCAACATGAGAACTAACCTCTTGACATGTTTTAAGTCCATCCTGTTGTCTAAATGTGTCTATCCCCAATTCCTGAGCTGAAATTCTAATGTGCAATGTGATAGTATTAGGAAGTGGGGGCTTTGAGGAGGTTGTTTTTGTCCCGAGAGTGGAGCCCTTATGAACTAGATAAATTCTCTTTTAAAAGAGGCCCCAACCTGGATGGCTTAGTTGGTTAAGTGTTGGACTTCAGCTCAGGTCATGACCTCAGAGTTTATGAGTTCAATCCTCATCCTGTGTCTAGCTCTGTGCTGACAGCTCAGAGCCTGGAGCCTCAGAGCCTGTGCAGATATTTCTCGGAGATCGTGATTTCAGTTCTTGTGGGTGTGGACCCAGAAGTGGAATTGCTGGATCATATGACAATTTTTAATTTTTTGAGCAACTTCTAGATTGTTTTCCATGATAATTACATTCCTACCAGCAATGTGCAAGGGTTCTCTTGTCTCCACATTTTCACAATACTTGTTAATATTATTTTTCAAGAGCCGTCGTATCAGGACTGAGGTTATATCTAATTGTGATTTCGACTTGCATTTCCCTGATAATTAGTGGTATAAACTACCTGTTTATGTACCTCTTGGCCATTTGTACATTTTCTTTAGAGAAATATTTACTTAGTTTCTTTGCTCGTGTTTAAGGATTGGGTTATTTGTATTTTTGCTATCAAATTGTAGGATTCCTTATAGATTTGGGATAGCAACCCCATATCGTATATATGGTTTGCAAATATTCTCTCCCATTCAGTAGACTACCATTCCATTTCATTGTTGGTTTCTGATGTTGAGAACAAAGCAAAGGAAAGAAAACTAAATTTCCTTACAACTTATAGCCAGTTGATAAGTCCTTGAGACGGGCAGCATGGCCTTCCTCAAGGAGCTCAGCTGCCTTGCTGTTACTATTTTGCTAAGAACAAAAGCAAACCTTATCTTAACATTATTCTGACCTTCAGGATTCTGTAAGTCTCCTTTAACATAAAACTTCCTTTGAGGGGTGCCTGGGTGGATCAGCGGGTTAAGCTTCCAAATCTTTATTTCAGCTCAGGTCATGATCCTAAAGTTCACCCATCATGCCCTGAGTTGTTGGACTCTGCACTGACACTGTAGAACCTGCTTGGGATTCTCTCTCTCTCTCTCTCTCTCTCTCTCTCTCTCTCTCTCTCTCTGTCTCTCTCTGTCACCCTCCCTCTCTCTCTGTACCTCCCTGCCACATGTGTGAGCTCTCACTCTCTCAAAAATAAACTTAAAAAAATTCCCTTGGAAACTTCCTTTAATTCTACCTGCTCCCCTCCAAGATATACATTAGCAATCATTCTCCAAGCCTGTGACCCACTCATCTACGTCTGAAGGGACTTATGATTGAGATTTTATTAGAGAGTAGTAAATGACCTTTTCCTAATAGCACCTACCCCTCAGGGTCCTGAAAGCCTTCCTTCCAAATTCCTTAGAGACTTATGCTATCCCTAACCCCTTCTCAACCTGAAGGTATATAATCAGCCTCTCCTCACGACCTCAGTGTAGCTCTTTCTACCCACAGGTCCTGTCCCCAGGCTTTCATAAAGCCACCTTGTTTGCACCAAAGATGTCTCAAGAATCCTTTCTTGACTGTATTCTCCCAAACCCCAGTGTTTCACATCAGTTTTCTTTGCCTTGTGAGAGTTTGGTCTGATGTAGCCTTGTGAGGTGGTCAAATGCAATGGCTGAGAAATTCTTAAGATAGTTTGCAAGTACAACTTAGGACGTTTGTGTAAATAGCACAGAAATAGGACCCATGGGCAGATAGAGCTTGACTTCTGCTCTCTGAAAAGCTGGTGGTTGTATGCTCCATGCTCAAGTGGGAGAGGATGTGCAGGGAGTGTTAGATCATAAATGTCTTCCTCGAATTCCTACTTGTAAAACTACTTTTGCAAGATTTCTGGGTGCATACGGTTCAGTTCAACATTAACTGTGGGTGAGACGCACGGGCGGTCATGAGCCCCTTTAAGAATATAGCAATAGTACGTATTTGGTCCTTATCAAAACTCTGCAGGCTATATAGGTCAGCGTTCTGGACTGAAGGTGCACATTTTCCTGCTGTCATCCCTCATCAGTCCCACTTGTTTCTTTGTGCTTTTGCTGCCTGAGCTTTTGGTGTCTTATCCAAAAAATCATCTCCAAGACCAATGCCAGGAAGCTTTTCCTCTGTGTTTACTTCTAAGAGTTTTACTGTCTCAGGTCTTACATTTAAATCTCTTGAGTGAGAAGAGAGAAATATTGAGAAAGTTTGAGGAGGTGAATTGGGGACAGATCACAAAAAGCCTTGTAAATAGGTATCTCTTTTTATGCTGTGTGCTAAGAGTTTCTGAAAACCATGAAGGTTTTTCAAGGAAGGAAAGAAACATGGTGAGATCCATTTTAGAAATAATCTGTCATATGGAGAGATTTCTTTTTTTTTGGATAGAGGCAGGGCTAAAGCTGAAAGATATGGTAGCCAGGAGGACATTGAACCATTGTAGCAAAGAGTTACTGTGTCTGAACCACAAGAGAGACAATGGTATAAAAAAATAGATGCCATCCAGTTCCATGTAGGAGATTAGGGTTGGTAGTTAAGAGGTGTGCTAGACTTAGCTGCCAGGTTTCTGACTTGAGCAACGACATAGAGTGAGACTTGTTGCTGATAGAGGAAAACAATGAGGAGCAGAGCATTTGAGAAGGCAGTGGGAGTTCAGGTTTTAAAAGTGTGAGTTTGGGTTTCCTGTGGAGGGGCAAATTAAGATTCAAGGCAGCAGTCGTCTACATGCCTGTGTATTCCAGGCAAGAAGTCAGCACTGAAAACACGCATTGGGAAGCAGCCGGGCTAAATGTGCTGCCTCAGCCACAGCACCAGGTGTGGGCATCCAGAGTGCAGAGAATGAGGCTCCAGGCCAGGCTCCCTAGCAACACTGAGGACCCAGTGGGGGACCGAGCAGATGAAAGGAAGGGAGAAAATAAGGGGTGTCAAGTCAGGAGAAAGGAACATGAAAGAAGATGTGGTCCTCACTCCTTCAGACTTGAGATATCATTTCACATCTGTTAGAAGGGCTCCCATTGAAAGAATCAAAAGATAACAAGACGTGGAGAGATCAGAACCCTCTGTCCCGGTTGCTAGGAATGTAAGTTGGTAGAGCCGCTATGGAATATGGGCTGGAGGTTCTTCAAAAACTATGTGTTTATAATTAACATATGATCCAGTTTTGGCACATCTCGGTATGTATATTAAGCAAATGAAATCAGGATCTTTACTTCTGTGTTCACAGCAACATTAGTCACAACAGTGAAGATATGAAGGCAACATACATATCCATCTGTGGATTATCAGATAGTGAAAATGTTATATCTACACAATGAAATATTATTCAGCCTGAAAACAGAAGAAAATCTTGCCATTTGTGGCCACATGCATGGACCTGGGGGACATGAAGCTGAGTGAGATCAGCTGGTAACTGTAGGACATATACTGTCTCAGAGCATCTAGGGATAGGATTAGTTTGAAAGTCACAGGATCAGTGTGGAAACCCTGGCTTCCTTTCCCCCTATCTAGCCATGCAGGTCAGGCATATCTCTCATCATTCAAGCCATCACCTGACTGAAGAACGACCTTAAGCGACATATCCTTAGCACCTGGTCCTTTGTAGGCATTGTGATAAACCTGGTTTTCAGTGCTCAGGAATCGTGGACCTCCTGGGCATTAGAATCTGATGCAGAAGTAAGGCAAAGACAGACAAAAAGCAAGGAAGTACACATGCCAGTGACACAGTGTCAGATTTTTTTGGATAGAGACAGGATAAAGCTGGAAGACTCGAGTGTGTGACAATGGTTGAGATGATCGGAGAGGGCTGCCGAGAGGTCTATATGTCAGCAGAGAACTGAAGGAGACAAAGAGAGTCTGAGCAGGGACATCATCCTTTTTCAGGGTCCTGAGGTCACCGAAGTGCTGTGAGTGTCCAGGGAGCTGACGGATGGTCCCTGTGCCCTACGGGGCCTGAGGAGCAGGTAGGAGCCCCTTCCCAAGATCCTTTGGACAGTGACTCCATTCTGCGGGCACTGGAGCTTCTGAGGACCTTCCAGTTGCTCACGTTGTCTGGTTTTGTGACTATTTTTGCTAGTCCTCTTTTTCCCTATTGACAATCCTTAAAATTCAGTGCCTGTGAGTTAAAGTGGAGGTAGAGGATAATGGCAGATACCACGGAAACTTTTCCGCGCACCATCATATTGGTGTCACTACACGTAAAAACGTGCAATTGTTACTTATTAATGAGTATGCCAAGCTTCATTCCTTCACTGAGATGGCCGAGAGAAGTTCTGGGCAGCGCTCCCAGCCTAAGGGTAGAGACGCAGATCCTTCGCGATCGATGCCAAAGAGTCAGATGGGCTACTTGCAGGGGAAAGAGCCAGAAGTTTAGTTGGCTTTGCTTGTCATTCTCTCCTCCCTGCTGCCTTGTCTCTTCTTTCTTTCTCTCTCTTCCCAAGGCTGCTTCTTTCTGAACAGGTAGCCACATCCATTAATGGCCTACTGAGACCTAGGGTGGCACTTAGAACGAGTCCCAGGGATGTGGTGTGTCTGTAAGCTTATGTGCTTGACGGTGTGTCTATGCATTGAGCTACTGAGATGATGGAAAGGAGGAGATGGTCAATGTAGAGTAGAAAAGAAGAAACACTTGCCTACAGACCTGGTGATATGAATCCTAGTTTGTACGCAGCTTTTTCTCCTGTGTCAAATTAAAAGAAAATTCTCCCAAATAAATTTATGACTATGCATGGAAAAAATAGAATTGTAGACTATCTAGCTATGCCCTTTACATGTAGAAGTGTTTTGAAATCACCTATCCAACTTTACAGATGAGCAGATAAGCCTGGTGAGGAGGGGTTGTTTGCCCCAGTCCTACAGCAGACTGATGGAGAGTCTGAATTTAGAATGAAGCTCTCTTCAGTGTTTTTCAGACTTTTTTATGCTGCCTTTCAGCCCCGATGAACCAGATCCGCTCCTGAACATGAAATTTAAATAAGCAGGAGGATAACAGAGCTTATAAAAGAGCAAGATCCGACATCAGATCAATCAGGCCACAGTTTGAAACCAGACTCTGCAATTCAGAGAATTACCCTTGCTCCATCTTCTTGAGTTGAGTTTTCTTGTTTGTAAAAGGCGCTAGTAACATCTGCCTGAATGGTTCATCATGAGATGGAAACAAGATAATCACGTGAAAGCACCCAGCACACAATACAGCCTCAATCCAACTCATATTCTATCTGAAGTAGCGGGAAAGGCATTTAGAATTGATCTCTCAGTAACTGGAGCCCCACAGTGTTGTTCGAATGCATTGGTGGATGTTGCCGAAATGCAGAAAGGTTTTCTGAAGTGATGGGAAGGGACCTCTGTGGAGTGAGCCCGGCCCCCGTGAAGTGAGTCCAGACAACAAGCAAAGCAAGGAAGCAAAGAGGAAGTATCGGGAGAAAGACCAAAGGGAAGAGCCAGTGTAGCCAGCCCACGGTCCTCGGAATTCAGGGGCTTCTCTGGGGCCCTGGCCATCATCACATAGAATGGATGGGAAAAGTGTGAAGACAGAGAGGAAGTAACTGCCACAAGATGCTTAACCCAAGAATCCCAGTGAGTCCCGTGGACAGAAATGCTCTCTGAGCAGCCACAAGCATATTCCAGCAGGCTGTAGTTAGCACACATTATTATAGTTATTACTACTGTGATTTACTGCCAATTGGAGAGGAATGTGCTGAAGAGGGGTTCCGTTGAAGGCTTTATGAATGTCTGGTTCCTGGTTCTAGTCGTTTCATAGGACAGAATGGGGCCCTTGCGAGTGACGTTAACAGTGCGGAGTCTGGGATCCTTGAAAGGCACGGCGAGTGATGTCATTGCAGGCTGGCTGCTTGAGAACAATTTAAGTTCTCATTTCAAAAATGCAAAACCAGGATTTACAGCCTATAAAGTGGGAACTTGTTATTGGCTCTCAGCGTTAATTGGGAAGAGATGATTAAAATGAGCACATGGGATTTAGAAAATAGGTTAAAGTCATTGGTTTAACACGTTTCTTCCTCGGCACAAGAAGCAGAAATCTTGGTCAGGGACATCAGACGCACCTGGATTTTAGCAATTTTAACACATTAGGTGGTGTATTTGGAATTGGTTGCAAGACAGTTTCCATAAAGATCTGGCTAATGGGCTGTCTCTTACCACACGATGTTCTCTAGGGAAGTTCTCAGACCTCAGTTCTGTTTCTTCTTTTTACCACTTAATTAAAAAGACCGTGTAGAATCTTCAGCAAAAGATTTTAGAACTGATTTGTATACACTATGCAATTTGCCGTACCTTGGCCATTTGAAAGTGAATAAGGAATAGTTCTGGACCTCAAATATCTCAGAGTTAATTAGATTCATTAAAAGTGTCCACTGCACAAATGCAGAGGTGTCAAATATTTGGGATAATGCATGTTGAGGATACCATGAGTAGTAAACAAAGAAATGTAAATTCAAATGAGATTCTTTTTTGCCTAACAATTTCTAGCTTGCATCTTTTATTTTAATAACTTTATAGCAAAGAATAGCATATACAGCATCTCATTAAAAATGATTCCATGAATACTGAAACTGAGGCATATTATCGTGTTGTCATTTAGATCTAAGATTTCAATGATTTGCTTAAGTGATAATCATGATCTGTGCAAATAAACCCTTTTTGAAGAACATTTCATAGCAGTAAACATGCTATAGAGCTCTTATCCCTTTTGAGTGTAATTTTAAAAAAAATGTTTGCTTGTTTGTTTGCTTGTTTAGAGTGAGAGGAGGTGTTGAGAGAGAGGGAGAGAGAGAATCCCAAGCAGGCTCCGTGCTGTCAGCATGGGCCCTCCTGTGGGGCTCGATCTCATGAACCGTGAGATCCATGATCTGAGCAGAGGTCAAGAGTCAGGTGCTTAACTGACTGAACCACCCAGATGCCCCTTTTGAGTGTGATCATAATGGCCCTGTGTCTCGGTCTGAAAATGTAGGGGAGACAGACATACAGACAAGTGTTGTGCTTTACATCTTCGCCTCAGCTAGCTCTTGAATCAGTATGGGGGAAACAGTGGGTGCCTGTTTATTGTTTAGTTGAGGATCATGAAATAAGGATTCGGATACAATTCATCTAACCCTGAAACCCTTCACCACAGTGGTTCTGACATTACATTGTGTTCTCTTTCTGGTGTGGAATTTCCAGGGGTGTTAATGATGTGGCGACAGGATGAATAAAAATAAGAAGAACAGACAAATCTGCCCCTTTTGTTTTTATGAATGAAATAAGACGTCAGCAAGCAAATGGGTGAGCTGTGGCTATGGACTGTATTTCACAGGCCTTTTGTTTTGCTGTCTGATTGATAAGCAACTAGTTATAGGAACTACCTCACAATGTTTTTTCTATTGCCTCATGTGTCCCATGGCACGTGTCCATAAGAGAAGAGTTGATTGGCAAAAGATTATCCTGAAGCCGTTTAAGAAAAAAGTCAGAGGAAATAGAGTTCCAAGAAATGAATTCCACTGGAATTGCCATTGGAATATTAATCTCCTTTTTCCCCCAGACTAGACGCATTTAGCTTGATTATCCCTCCTGCCTCCACCACCCGGCCGCTCTGCTCGCCTCCCCGCTGCATACCAATTCCTCACCTACAGGCATCTCCAGCCCAGACGCTGGCGTTCGGGGACCTGGTGTGAAAACGGAATCACTTCCCCACTCACTATTCTTCTGAGATCAGTCTTTATTTCTCTGACTCTAAAAGTCAGAAATCCTCTCCTGATAGCTGAGGGGGAGAAAAAGTACCTAGCTGGCTATGCAAAAATTAAAACCACCACCACAACAATCAGATTCTCCTGTTTTATGCTGAAGACTCTCACAGCAAAAGGTGTTTTCTGCTTCCTTGTCATCAATCCCAGGGGCAGAGGAGGAGCGGGTTGGATCGCTTCTGATCAGGGAGAGACACTGCTTTACCCCTTTGGCCACGTGCTGGAGTCCAGTCCGCCCATTACTGAGGCACCAGGTACTTTGAACTATACGCTATTTAAATATTTAATCTTTCTGACCATACCACCATCAAATCTTGGGCAAAGGGGAAACTGAGGTTAAAGAGCTTAAGTAACTTTCTAAGTTCACAGAGTTTGTACTTTGAAGAAAACCCATGGTTTTCTGTCTCTAAAACCTATGTTCTTCTCATTACCCCCATGTGCCCACCGGGGCACCTTCCGCCGTCATCTGAGGGCATGGGCTGGTTCCATCCGCTTGATTGGTTGCTGAGAGTATTTGCCAATTTACAACCACAGCAAATGTTCCCCTGTTAAAAACTTTGGATTTTATTTTGTAGTTTTGTGGTGCCCTTTTTGGGAAGCATCAGTGTGGGGTCACAGTGAGGGACATATTAAAGTGACAAGTGTCCCTTCTGTATTGCTGCCTGTAGACACAGATACACTCACAGATGACATGGATGGGCTTTCCAGGGTTTCTGGTGATTGGATAGTGGTTTTGTATATTTTATTTTGAATGTATTTATTTATTTTAAAAGAGTGAGGGAGGGAGAACAAGTGGGGGAGGGGCAGAAACAGAAGGAGAGACAGAGAATCCCAAGCAGCCTCCGTGCTGTCAGCACAGAGCCCAATGCGGAGCTGGATCCCATGAACCATGAGATCATGACCTGAGCCAAAACCAAGAGTCAGAAGTCAAATCAACTGAGTCACCAGGTGCCTCTGGTCAGCCCTTTAAAAACCAACCTGGCCCCTGTCCAAATGCTGAAGGTCTATGGAATCAATTATTCCTGCTACCGTCTTTCTAGGTAAGTGTGAACAAACTGCTAAATATCGTGATGGCTGCATTGTGGTGTTTTCATTTAACAGAAATCAGGGTGGCTGCCAAGAGCTCTGAAGGGACAAAATCTGTGCCGTCCCATCTCTTGGAGACCATCCTCCTGTGTTTGTGGCTTGGCTTTCCCAGTCAGGACACCCCATGTGTCAGCATCGGGCTCCCCAGACCATCAGAGCTAAAAAAAACTGCATTAAGCTGCAAAAACTCCAACATTCCTCCTCATTCTTAACGCACGTTCACTGAAGGTTTTGCCTCCAAATTATAAGTTGCAAATGAGAGAGAGAGAAGAATCAGTGACCCATTTTCAGGACTGAGATAGGGGCGTTCATTCATTTCCGTGGTCTCTCCATAAAAGGACATTGGCCCTTAAGATGGCCTTTGGCCAATCACTCACTGATTGGCTGGACCAAATATGTGGGACCTTAGTTGCTATAATGAGTGAGGAAGGAAAGGTTGATGAAGTAAAATACTGACTAAACTGCAGGGAATAAGGAAAACCTACTCCTGACTCACTGACGTTGTGAGTGTTTATTGTAAATCTTTAGGAGAATCCCAGTAGCAACAGATCGCTGTTTCTCTTGGCTGAGCACACACTCAGCGACCGAAGTCTGTGGGCTGTGACCTGAGACTGTCCCTCTGAGGACAGAGCCCACTTACCGGAGCGAGGAGTCTGCATGTCCGCAAAGTGAAAAGGCCAGCCTCCCCTCTGGCTCCCACATGCTTTCCCCACGCTGTGGCTGTGTCCTTACTATACGCGCCTGCGTATAGTATTTAAACACGTGCAGTAGATCAGGTACAATCTCAACATCATTAGCTCAGTCTGTATTTTTAAAAACCCTCCTCCTACGGGCGCCTGGATGGCTCAGTGGGTTAAGCATGTGACTCTTGATTTCAGCTCAGGTCCTGATCTCACGGTTGGGGAGATCGAGCCCCACATCGGGCTCTGCACTGACAGTGTGGAGCCTGCTTGGGATTCTCTGTCTCACTCACTCTCTGTCCCTCTTCTGCTCTCTCTCTCTCTCTCTCTCTTAAAATAAATAAACAAACATATCCAACCCTTTCTCCTAAGTACTTCCACATCCAAAAAGAACAGTGTAACAATGACCAACCACAGCGCAGAATAGGACTTTTAACTTGGTGACTACGTTAGAACACATGTGTCAGAATACGTGCTGCTTGTTCCATTGATGCCATGCCCACGACGGTGACATTTGTTGCTGAGAAGAGCCCAAATGGATGAGCTCAGGGTTCTGTGGGTCAGAAGTCTGCTGGGCTTGGCTGCCTTGTTTGCTCTGAGCTGGATGGGGGCGGGGCCAGCCTGCACTTCCTGCCTCAGGTTCTGGGGGAGAATCCGTTCCAGGCTGGTTGAGGGCTGCAGGGCTGAGGTCCTGGCCCCCTGCGGGCTGTCAGCTGTGGTCAACACACCCCTAGAGGCCTCTTCCTTCTCCCTGCAGGAAGTGCCTTCCTCTCAGAACCAGCAGTTGTGGGGAGTTGGGTCCTTCATGCGCAGTGGCATCTCCTTTGTACATCCCTCTTCCTCCTCAGGTTTTTAGGGCCCTTAGTGCTGATCTGTGTAATCCAGTATAATCTGATGTGATATTGTCATTTGTAATAAGAAATATGTATTTGATGTTCTGACAGAGAACACTTAAAACCCTTGTAATTTCTTCAATGAGAGCAATTAAAGTGTCTTTTGTTATGTTAATGAAGTGGCATTTGGACCACCCTACAGGGGACTGGTCGCTAAAGGAGCCAGCTGTCCCTAGAGGCTGAATTTCAGCCCCTGGATGGAGAAGGGCAGAGGCTGAATGAATCGCCAACGTCAATGATTTCAGCAATCTGCCTAGGTAATGAGGCTTCCATAACACCCCGAAGGGGTGGGGTCCCCCCAGCTTTCAGGTTGGTGAGCACCTGGAGGTTCGGGGCAGCTGCCCACTCAGCCCAGAACCTCGGAGCCGGTGCTGTCCCTCCCTCTTGTCCTCTGCCTGGGCTCCTCTACTTGGTGGGTCCCGAGTTGTACCCTTTTACAGGAAGCCAGTAATTCACTAAGTACAGTGTTTCTCTGAGTTCTGCGACTGCTCCAGCAAATTAATCCTCCCGATGATGGGGTCAGTGGGTTCCTAGGGACCTCTGATTTTATAACCAGCTGGTCAGAAGTACTGGTGACAGCCTGGGCTTGTGGCTGAGCCCTGAAGCCGAGGTGGGGACCATCTTGTAGGACTGAGCACTGAGTCTGTGGCAGCTGATGCCAGCTCTGGGGAGGGAGCATCAGGACTGAGTTTAGTTCGAGGCATCCAGCTGGTTCTGACATTACTTGGTGCCTGGGAACTTTGTCCCTGGCCACACACCCATTAGAAATTGTGTCTCAGAACCATTTTATCTTAGTTTGAAGTCAGTTGATAGAGCTGCTTTATTTCTATCTGGAAAGTCCTTTTGTCATATAATGAATCCAATTCATAAGCATGAGATTGTGGTGGACACAGTCCTGCTTATACTGTCTGTAATTGAGTTCTTTCTTTTTCTTCTTCTTCTTCTTCTTCTTCTTCTTCTTCTTCTTCTTCTTTTTAAAGTTTATCTAATTCTTTTGAGAGAGAGAGAGAGAGAGAGAGAGCAAGGAGCTAGAGAGAGAGAGAGAGAGAGAGAGAGCAAGGAGCTAGAGAGAGAGAGAGAGAGAGAGGCCATAGGGACTCCAGATAGGGGACGGACAGAGAGAGAGGGAGACAGAATCCTGAGTAAGCTTCGTGCTGTTGGCACAGAGCCCTACGTGGGGCTTGATCTCAAGAACCTTGAGAGCATGACCTGAGCTGAACCAAGAGTAGGACGCTTAACTGACTGAACCAGCCAGGCTCCCTGTAATAGTTATTTCTCTTGAACTGACAAAACCCAGTCAGGGTTGACTTGTGGACTGAGACAAAAGGAGTTGAAAGAAAATTCTCATACATATGACTAGTTTCAGCCAGACCCAGAGACTGTTTCCAGGACACTGTCTGTCTCTCTGTCCTTTTTCTGCCTCACCTCGCACTGACTTCCTTCCCAGACAAGCTCCCTACAGGGTGGCCCCGTGTAGGCTTCAGGCTCAGTCCTATTGGCTGAGCGAGTACAAAGGACGACCGTCTCCCCTTATCAGAGTCTCTACTCCAAGTATCAGAGCTGGGTCTCCTTGGTGTCCTTTGTGCACACACTGCTCACCCACATTAGGGAGAAAGACGAGTGGTGTGGCCAGGCCTGGGTCAGTGCAATCCTGGGAGACCAGAGCCTGGGTGCCAACGTCCTATCCAAATGCACGGGCTGAGGATGAGGGAAGGAGATTTCCCAAAGTCACAGGGACCAGAAGACAAGAGATTAGATGCTGGGCAGGCACAGCTTGGTCTTTTCAGGGGTTTTGGGTTTTGCTAGGGTCATGGCTAAGGACTCCTTTGTGTGTGATTCTACAGATCACCTGTAAAGTATCTTAATCAAATGTCTTTGTCTTCCTACCCCTGCCCTGAATTATATTTCAATCTTGGCACTTTTACCCTCAAGTAAACAAATGTCTCTTGCAAATCTCAGTTTCTCTTGTTCTCGACCAGGATACTGTATCACGCTACTTGATTTTGCCAACAGAATTTGTATCTAAATGTTTGAGCTGCTGTATTTGTTCTGTTCAAAATTTGTGCTTCCGGGGTGTGGCCGGGGTTCACCGTGGGCACCCCGACCCCTTTTTGAGCTGATTCCTTTTTCTGTGGCCAAATGTATCCCATGGCTTCTAGAAAACTAAATGTAGGCAACCACAGATCTCCCTACATGGCACGGGCCTCTTCCCCCTTTTAAGTTTCCACAAATGTGGTGCAAACCATTGGTGTATTTGGGCAGAGCTGACAATAGACAGAGGATGAAAAATAAATTGTCACTGCCTCTTTGTCTTTGATACCAGTGATGCCACTGAGGTTGAGTGTCGATGCCACTGAGGACGGAGCCTTGACTGCTGATCCTGATTGTAGTGATAGGACTTTGGTTCAGGTAACATATTGACGTGGAGCCCAGAGTCTCCAGTGAAGGCTGTCAAATTAACAAGATCCACTAAGTCATATCAGGGGACAGGTGAGTCTTTGTTCCAAAGAATGACAGCCCTGATGAGCCATGCCGACTATTCTCACACCCCGAGGGGGGGTGTTGACATCCTGCTGTGGAAGCTAGATGAGAAGCCCTGTTCCAGAGGAGACTGTTTGCCCCATGTAGGAGATGACGTAGTGAATGAGTAATGGGAAGGTCTGCTGTGTGCATACTGAGACTTCCATGGTAGGTCGGTGCAGACTGTTCTGCTGTGCACCGTGCTAGCCCCCACGGTGACGACCATGCAGTGAAGAAAAACAATGTGTGAATGTGTATACGTGTATGTATGCCTGTATATGCACGTATCTTGTATATAGACATGTGTGTACACAGTTTGTTATGCTCTCCTGTTATCCTGGACTTTTCTTCATTCTTCATCTGTCATCTACTGTTTAGTGGATGTCATACTCCACCCACACTGCTAGGAACCCCTGGCATGAAGCCCTGTTTCGTCCAGGGTGAGAGGCACCCTCCCCTGTGCTCTGAAGCTGCCTTGCTCACCTTTGTCCCTGCACACATTGCATCTTGTGATGAGCACTGTTCCTTGTCATTAATGTTTTGTGTGGTGTTGTTTGTAATCGATGTCATCTGTGTAGCCGAGTCCTTAGCACAGAAGGCCCTCAAGGTACCTGTTGAGGGAATCAAGAGGGCACCAAATAAAACAGGAGACATCGACTCAGACAATTCTATTTCAGAAACCCAACCAGTTGCCTCCTTTTCCAGTCTCAGACTTTGTACTTACGGAAATGAAATTTCACAGTAGCATACGCACACATGCATTGACTTTTACAACAATTTTTTTCTCCTTCCTTTTTGTTTTTACCTGAAGTATGGTTGATACACAGTATTGCATTAGTTTCAGGTGTACAAGTAGTCGTGTAGGACTCTGTACTGATCTGGGGCACCTGGGTGGCTGAGTCAGTTAAGGACTCCATACTGATGCTATGCTCACAAGTGTCACTACCCTCTGTCACCATACAGCACTATTAGTGTTCTGTGTGCTGCACACCTCATCCCGTGGTTTACTCATCCCATCCCATAACTGGATGCCTGTATTTCAACTTCCTCTCCCTTTCACCTGTTTTTCCTATGACCCACCTCCTCCCTCCTCTCTGGCAACCATCAGTTTGTTCTCTATATTTATAGGTCTGTTTTATGCTGTTTGTTTGTTAAAACATAATATTTCTTCTATAGTTTTTTAGTGCTAACCTTTATCTAGACCATTTATAAAAATAAATAACAGAGTTCCTTCATCTCTTGCCTTCTTTAATAATTTGCTGTGCCTTCCAGGCCACACAGCACAACCGACCAGTGAGGCAGGCTGCTGGCCTGCTCTATTGGGAAATGACAGGGTGGGGATGAATGTGGCTGTGTCACTGGGTACCCACAAGTTGGCTCTAAAATGGCTTGGGCCAACACCAGTATCATGAAGGTTTTCTGCCTGTGTTCTTGTTGGAGTTTTATAGTTTCAGGTCTTGTGTTTTAGTCTCTCATCGACTTTGAGTTGATTGTTGTGTGTGATGTAAGGGGTCTAATTTCATTATTCTGCATGTGAATACCCAATTTTCCCAGCTCTAGTTATTGAAAAACTTTTCTTTCTCTATTGTGCATTTGTGGCATCCTTGCTGAAGATCAGTTGACCAAATATGAGTGAGTTTCTTTCTGGGCTTTCTATTCTATTCTTTTGGTTTATATGTCTGTCTTATGCTGGTACCACATAATTTTAATTACTGTGGTTTGTATTATATATTGAATTAGGAAGTGTGGGATCTCCAGTTTTGTTCTCCTTTCTCAAGATTGTTTTGGCTATTGTGGGTCTTCTGTGGTTCCACATGAATTTCAGGATTATTCTTTTCTTTTTCTGAAACAAACAAACAAACATGCTTGTGGAATCTTGATAGGATTACAAGGATTCTCTAGATTACTTTGGGCATTTTGGATATTTTAATAATACCATATCTTCCAATCCATGAACACAGGTCATTTATCCATGTCTTTGGGTCTTCATTAAGTTTTTTCATCAACGATTTACTGGGTATGACACCATCAGCCTAAATAACAACAGAAAAATCAACAAGTTGGATCACATCAAACTAATAAGTTTCTGCACAGCCAAAAAAGCAACTAACAGGGGCGCCTGGGTGGCTCAGTTCGTTAAGCGTCTGGCTTCAGCTCAGGTCATAATCTCACGGTTCGTGGGTTCTCCTGCATCGGGCTCTGTGCTGACAGCTAGCTCAGAGCCTAGAGCCTGATTCAGATTCTGTGTCTCCCTCTCTCTCTGATCATCCCCTGCTCACACTGTCTCTCAAAAATAAATTTAAAAAAAAAGCAGCCAACAGAGTGTAAATGACACTTAATAATGGAAGAAATGTCTACAGACTGTCTAGTAAGGGATTAATAACAAACTCTTACAATTTAATAGTGAACAAGCAAATAACCCTGTTAAAAATGGGCAAAGGAACTGATTAAACATTTCTCCAAAGAAAACATACAGATGGCCAACAGGTACATGAAAAGATATTCAGTCTGACTCATCACCAGAGAAATGCAAATCAAAAGTACCTGAAAGGCCACCTCCCACCAATTAGAGTGGATAGTATCCAAAAAGTAAGAAATGATAAGGGTTGGCGACAATGTGGAGAAAAGGGAACGCTCTTGCACTATTCGTGGGAATGTAGACTTGTATGACACTCTGGCAACACTTTAGAGGTTCCTTGAATAATCAAAAATAGAACTACTAAATGATCCAGCATCCCAACTTTGGGATCCTTATTCAAAGGAAATAAAAACAGGATCTCAAAGATATCCCTGACCTTCCATATCCATTGCAGCATTATTTACAATAGCCTGCAACACGGGGGAAAAACTATGTCTGTTGATGGATGAATGAATAAAGAAAACGTGGTGCATATATCCAAGAGAATGTATATTTGGCCTTAAAACAGAAGGAAACACTGCCATTTGCGACAATATGGATGGACCTGGATGACATCATGCTGGCTGGTCACCGAAGAATAAATACTACATGCATTTTCTCATGAAGCATCGTCAGCAGTCAAGCTCAGATGGGGAGGGGTTGCCAAGGACAGGGAGGTGGCAGAAATGGGGAGCTGGTGTTCAATGAGGATAAAGTTTAGATTATAGAAGATAAAGTTCCAGAGATCTGCTGCTCAACCTTGTGCCCATAGTTCACGATACTGCATTGTGCACTCAAAAACGCATTAGGAGGGGAGAGCTCATGGTAAGTGTTCATCCACAATTTGAAAAATAAGTACAATGAAATAAACCAGAATGAAAAGGCTCAGGCTGCCTCCTTCCTGCCGTGTTCCTGCTGGCAGTGCCCTGCCCTCAGCCCCAGCCTTTCTCAGCTGTGCTTAACAAAAGGCAACCCAATCAATTGGCAGGTGATTAAAAGTGATTATCCAATGGCCTCCGCTACAGGCCTACAGGGAAAATGGAATCCTTAACTGCTGGCAGGACTTGGCAGGTCATTCCAGAGTAGCCAGCCCTGAAGTTATCGGGATTGGTGACTATTTACAATGCTTTCCTTTTTCACCAAGACAAGGGGCAAATGAGCATCCGGGGTGGTGTGCGTGTAACTGACAAATGTAAACAGAGTACTTGACCTTGTTTGAAAGTAGCGGCAGTGGTGATCATTTGGTTCAACGGATTGTGCTCCGATTTTAAGCTTGCCTCCTTCGCGGGGATGGAGTCAGGCTCACCTCATTCCGTGAGCGGGGGGAAAAAGGGTTGGGGATCTCACATTGAGATCAAACAGCCATGAGCCTGTAGGGCTGCCTCAAAGCGTGGACAGTTTTTCTGATTTCGTTGCCGTTTATTATCAGGTGCAGCGTTTTGCATGTCTGTTACCTTCCCTGAAGAACTCTACCTTAACTAAGCGAAAATGTGGCGATTTTTCCTCACACTTTCTAGGCTTCTTGCCCAACAGAACATCCAGTGAAACTCAGGACAGAAGAGGCAGGACCCAGAGAGCTGGGGCTCCCCGTGGATTTCCCAACTCCTTCCAGTTCTTTCTCTCCCCTGAGCCACTTCTCTCCTCCCCGGTGGCCTTGTTGTTCAACATCTCACAATTTCTCATGAATGTATTCATTGCACTTGGTTTCCTTCCTTTTCTGAAATCACAAAAGTAGCTTCTTCATTTTCGTTGCCAAACATTTATAGAGTCCCAGCCATTCTAAGGGTGAGTGTGTATCCACTGTTCCTTGGTTTGCTTTTGATTTTTCCCACTGCGCATCGACTCTCGGTCCCTGTTCCACACAGTGTGGACAAACGGTTTGGCGTTCTCTTCACATGTTTTAAGAAGATATCAAATTTTTACCCAGGTTGTTGATTTATCTTAAAATTAGCTCCGGGTGGCTTGGGGAAGGTCATGGACTCTCCTCCTGCCTGAGGCACCGTATTGTCTCTGTCCTGATCATCCCTGCCTCTCCTCTGAGCTCTCAGACCCGCTGGTTCCCATGATCTAGTCTCTCCATGCTATAAATACCATCCTTGTATCTTTAAGACACATCAGGATGATGTTGTCATTCTTTATTTTGGAAATTATTTTCCAAATTAAAGCAGTAGTTCATCATTAGGATATGTGTGTATTCTAAGGAATTCAAGAATTACACTTTCTTTCATGATAGAACAGCAAAATTTAAGAGAAATGTTACATTTCTTCACTTTGGGACAAAAATTTATCATTTGAGTGTAGAAACATTGATAATTTTATTCCAACAAGAAGCTCTGATTGTCTATACATACACACACACACACACACACATTTGATTAATACCAAGAGTAAAGACCAATCCCTTTAAAAAATATTTTAGTTGTCAAATATATATCTTAATATGTAGTTTATCAGGGAATCCTCTGTGGATTTGGGGAAGTGGTGGAAATCATTCTTTAAAGGAGTCCTCAAAATGGCAGAGGCCTTCAGGCCATCTTTCCTGGATAATCTCACATGTGCTTCAGAAACATAGTCAGATGTGCAGCCTCTATGAACATGTTCCTACCTCTGGGCAGTACAAGCTGAAACCTCCCTCCCCCTCACCAATCTCACCGAATAGGCACGTGCAACAAATTCGAGGTACTACATCATTAGAATGCTCCAGGAGCATTGGGATTTTCCATGTTACCATGTATGCACCACAATGTAACTCAAAATGCATTTTTTCTTTATATATTTATTAAAGAGAGAGAGAGAGAGGAAGAGAGAGAATCACAAGCAGGCTTCGTGCTCAGTGCCAGACCCTATGCATGGCTCGAACATGGTAGAATGTGGTTGGAAAAGGGAGATCTTTCTGGGAAGAGAGAGAGGCATATACGTACATATGTATACATGAAGGCTCAGTGGCATGAAATACCTACAAACAATTTGCTGTAGGTTGAGAAAAGCCTTGCGTGTAGGGGAAGTACAGGAATAAAATCAAGGGAAATCTGTGTGCCAGGGCATGAGAGGCTGGGTGTAGCTCAAGATAAACTTGCATACAGATGTAGTAAGTGATGCAACAGGTATATAAAAGCAGAACTAGACTTTACCAACCAGTTCAATCCATAAGCCAGAAACACACATCTCAGAAGTAGCATTGAAGGGGCCTGGGTGGGACCAATGGGTAAGCTGAAACCCCAGAAATATACAGAGAGGAGTCATATGGTCAAGGGTCAGAGAAGCAAGTTCTACATCAGTGAACAGGTAGGAATGAGGAGCAAGTAGTTGGCTTCAAAAATATATGCATGTTTCCTAAGTGTCTGTCAGTGGGTGAATGGATAAAGAATATGTATATGTGTATATATGTAACAGAATATTATTCAGTCATGAGAAAGTAGGAAATCTGACATTTGCAACAACCTGGATGAAACTTGAAGGCATTCTGCTAAGTGAAATAAGTCAGAGAACAACAAATACTGTATGATCTCTGTTACATATGGAATGTAAGAAGGCCAAGTCAGGTAAAATAGAGTAGTTGTTACCAAGGTCTGTGGATGGGAGAATTGGGAGTGTTGTTTTAGGGTACACACCCACACTCAGTAGATAAATAAGTCCTGTAGGTCTGGTGCACACCATAGTGATTATAGTCAATAATGCTGTATCATGAACTTCACTGTGACTTAGAGACCAGGTCTTAATTGATCTCACCACAAAAAAAGAAATGATAATTATGTGCCATGATAGGGATATCAGCTGACACAAATCACATTGTAGTGCATAGATACCTCAAGTCAACAGGTTGTATCCTGTAAAGGGACACAGCATGGTATGTCCATTATACCTCAATTAAAACTAAGACCTATGCATGTAGGCAAAGGTATTTAGATGAGTGTAGGGAGTCTCCACCTGTTGGGAATGTTACCTCTTTCCTCTTTAGTGGCTTGTCCTTCCTGACGAAACTTCGCCTGAGTCTATCAAGTGCAGGTGTTGGACTTCACTACCTCGAACATCCCCATCCCACCCCCTAGCCAGACCTGGGTAGTGAAATTATAGCTATTAATTTGAGGTGTAGAATCCTATATTCCAGGAGAAGGCAGAGTTTTTCTCTCCAAACTATTACTAATAGACCAGGCACAGTTTTGGTGTGGAATATATTATTTGCACCATCAAATCTGTCCACAGCTAGAGGGAGATGATTGCACTCAACAATAGAGACTATGTTCTGACTGGGAAAGTGTTTAAGTGACAAAAAACCATCTATTTTTTTTTTATATCCTTTTTCTTTGCTCTTGAGTATTTTTTTTAGAGACAGTGTCAGAAAATAGAGATACTTAAATATATTCTATGCAAACAGTGAAGAAGAAAATATACTCCTTGAGCTGTAAGCCATATAATATCTGTGTCTACGTATATACCAATAAATGCACTAATATCATGGCTACATTTTAGTGTGATGTATATAGTTTTTTCATTTAAGCCCAATTAGAAAATCCTCAAAGGCACCAAAAAAATAGAAAATCCTCAAAGGCAGCTTTTATTACTAATTACCTATTAGGACTTTCTAAAAAATAAAGTCTAGTTGTAGATTTTGGAAGAAAGAATTCTGATTTAGTTATCGTAATTATTTATACTGCCTCTCCCGACCAGGCAGTTTATTGACTTTTCACAAAGCCATAGATTTTTTTCTTCTACTACCCATGGTCTCCTGACCTTCTCAATGTCCTGTGTCTACCTTTTTAAGTTAGACATCTAAAAAATTCACATTTCCTAAAGGGCTGTTATACCCTCCTGTGGTTTATTGAATTTTGTCTATTGATCTAATTTAAATACACAATCCCAGAGGCCTTCAAATAATGATGCATTTTTTGTTGTTGTTAAAGAGCGAGGGGATTTTTAAAAAATAAGAAAATGTATTTTATTTTTGTTCTTATTGTTTTCAAGTCAAAATTTTACCTGGGGAAAATTTTGCCTAGGGAGCCAAACTGTAGCAAAAGAAACATTTCTTTTAAAAAGGCAATATTCTATAAATGTGTTTGGGTAACTATCAAAAATTACTTAACACAATTTGTAAAGGAAATAAAGCTACTTATAAATCTGTCATTTAGAAATGCTTTGGGCCAAATAAGTATCAGAAAAGTGTTAAACATGCATATAAAAATTTTTTAAAAAGTGAAGATTTATTTATTTTTGAGAAAGAAAGAGAAAGACAGACAGAATCTGAAGCAGGCTCCAGGCTCTGAGCTGTCAGCATAGAGCCTGAGATAGGGCTTGAACTCATAAACTGTGAGATCATGACCTGAGCTAAACTTGGACAGTTAACCAACTGAGCCACCCAGGTGCCCCATGCATATAAGAATTTTCAAGTAAGACCCAATAAATACCCCGGGCCTGCCTCAAGTACGGCTTGATGAGGTGGTTGGTGACGTGATATGGCCCTGGTCCATGGAAAGTAGAGAGTCTGGAGGGGGAGGAGGAGAAGCCAATCATCTTGCCGATGGACAAGAAGTGAACTGGGTCACAGCACAATATATCTTGTAGCATGAAAGTCACATACAAAACATACTGTCTTCAGGTGTGATTTGGTGATATAATGATTTGTGGGATTCGGTGTCCCTCTTTCAGAACTCAGATGGGCAATGTTTGAAGCTGGAGGCACGGAGCAGCTGTCATACTGATATGCACAGTGGTAAATAGGAAGGAAGGATAGGAAGCCAAAACAGAGGACTACGAGCAGATGATAATTTCTTTCACAAAATTTGTTTAAAATTTCCTCCCAGACTATCTCAGGACACTGCTACCTGCAGTGAAACCAGGTTCTGGCTCATCCAGAACAAATCCTAAGCTGCATTGGAGACATTGATGGTACTGAGATGAATGGGATTGTAAGGTCAAGGGGATGTGTTTTCTAATATAAATATTTTGCATGAGGTTACATATACTGAAGGATGGTAGAACAACCCCAGAGGCAGTTTTTGGACTTCTACCCAAGTGCCTGTGGTGACAAAGCGGCCACTAAGCAAGCCCATTGGGAGGTGATTGGAATGGTAAGGTTGGTATTTTTCATCATTCATCAGTGATGAATGGTGGCTTTTACCCTCTTCAACTTCTGTGTTGACTCCAGTTCTGACCTTGGAGCTACGTAGAGAAAATTTAAGCACTTCTTCACATAATAGTGGCTCTGGGAGTGCAACTGTTGGGTCAAACATTGTCTTTCTTTCCCTGAATAAACATAACGCATTTTCCTCCATCTCTGGAAAGCATATGCCAGTGTTGCAATGATTTCTATCTGTAAGATTGTCCTCTGGAGCCCCTTCCCATTCTTTGACTCTGACGTAGACCCTGTGGCTTAAATGGCAACCACATTAGTGTGATTTTAATATTTTGAGAATGATATGGAAGGTCATGTCAACCCAGAGACCTGGCTGTGAAAGGCTGGGAGTAAAAGCATCCAGAAAATTTTCACAGACTCTTTTGTTTCTGCAGCCTGTCCACGTAGTCAACTAAATATTTATTTTCTGTTTAGAAGAAGTTTTATTATTTTATTTGTATTTTTAATTATTTTAATTATGCTTTTTTAAAATTAAAATTTATTTTAGAGAGAGTGCACGTATAAGAGATGGGATGGGGCAGAGGGTGAGATTTTTTTAAGCAGGGTCCATGCTCAGGGCAGAGCCCGATGTGGGACGATGATCCTGGGATCATGACCTGCACCGAAATCAAGAGTCAGACTCTCAACTGGCTGAGCCACCTAGACGCCCCTGGGAAGAATGTTTTTAATGGTGTGGGGGATATTGTGAGCCATCCCTTTCAGAGTAACAAGGCTAAAATGATCCCACCACGCCAGAGGGAGGGAAATCCATATGATTACATTTGGCTTCTCAGAGTTCCCAAGACAGGATGTTCCTTTATGATGCCTATATACATGCTAGCACATGCTGATTTGTAGTGGGTAATCAAGGAGCCAGAAAGATTGGCTGGAGAGAGCTGAATATTAATAGACTCTGCAAAGGGAAAAGCAAATGTTCTGGAATAAGAGAGGATGATTGAGCTTGTCATGAGGCTCCTTGCTCATGCAGTCTTACCAAGTGCATATCCTTAGTCTCCATGGAATCAATGAGGTGGGGTAGAGTTTCTACCTACTTCTTCCAGGGTTCAGAGATATAAAATATGCTTTTCTCTGATGAAGTCTGGAAGTCATGAAGAAGTAGCCAAAAAGCCTCTCATTAATTTTTTCCACATGAAAACTCTGTGATGCAGGCAGATCAATACAGATTTCCTCTTTGAAGGCAGTATTGTCTGTATTGTAAGGTGTATGTAATTGTGTGGGTTTAATACATTTGTACCTCTGTAAGGTAGTCATTCTCACTGATGCCCAAGGTGGTTTGGAAGAGAACTGCCACCGACGGTGTGGCTGGAAGGCTTCATAGATCCTCTTTTATAAATTCATAGAACAAGGCACAGGATGGATGCATTGAGAAAGAGAGAGAATGTGAATTAATAAATAGATAACATACGAAAAAATACCCATCATATCTTTTGAGAAGAAAGCACATTGGGGAATTTGAGGTTCCCATGGAGGGAACTTCAGTAGATAGCTCCTCATCTTTAGTAGAAAAGAGTGAAGACAATAGAAAGCCAAGGACTGCTCCTCGTTTTAGCTCAGGGCTATAATTGCCTCAGAGTCTTGAATCCTACTTAGGAGGATTTTCAGAACTAAGCCATGAAGCTGAGAAACCAGTATTAGGATTTAAAAAATATTTGAAAGGCACTAACCATGGGGAGGCTGAGACACACACGAACCCTTCAATGTCTGGGAACAAATACACCATTGGTTTGCACTTAAGAAAATTGATCCAGGGCACCTGGTTGGCTCAGTTGGGTAAGCGTCTACTTCTTAATTTTAGTTCAGGCCATGACGTAACGGTTTGTGAGTTTGATCCCCCTGTCGGGCTCTGTGCTGACATTGAGGAGCCTGCTTGGGATTCTCTTTCTTTCCCTCTCTTGTCCCTCCCCAGCTCATGCTCTGTTTCTCTCAAAAATAAATAAACATAAAAAAATTATAAAGAAGAAAAGTATGATGGGGCACTTGTGTGGCTCAGGTAAGCATTCCCCTCTTGATATCGGCTCAGGCCTTGATCTCATGGTTCATGGGATCCAGCCCTGTGTTCAGGCTCTCTGCTGACAGCACAGAGCCTGCTTGGGATCCTCTCTCTCCCACTCTCTTTGCTTTTCCCCTGTTCGAACAATCTCTCTCTTTCTCTCAAGATAAATAAACATATAAAAAAGAAAAAGAAAAATGATTCAGAAGATAGATAATTAAAGCACTATCAGTTATACTTTAAGGTATTAGATCTCATTTAAAGTCTTAGTATTAGGAAGGGATGAGGGGAGACAGGAGGTTACAGATAACACCATATCTGTCCCCATATTCCACGCATTGACCCGATTCTGTTCTCTGTGGTCGTACAGCAAAGTTGATCTCTCACATGCGACAGCCCTTCTGAAGCTGAAAGAGAGTGGGGAGCTCCTAGTTCAACACTGATGGAGTTGAACTGACATCCTACTTAGGCCACAGCTCTGCTTACCTAGAAGCTTATGGGTCCAATTCAGGCACCTGAACTCTTGATGGCTCTGGAGCCTAGGGTCCTATGGTCAGGGTCCCTGGACAACATATTTCTGAGTAATTTTCATCTCTTTCACCAGATCTTGCTACTCCTATCCATTGGTCTATAGTGGGGATAGTTTCTGGAAGTGATGAATCCTTACATCTATTCTAGAAAAGGACACCTTGTTTATCCTAGTGGATAAAGGGTTTGGGGCACAAAACCAGGCCCATAAGTCACCAGTACAAATCAAATCTGGCCTTGGCGTGACTTAGCTTTATATTTCATGGAAGGAGAAGTCTAATGGGGACATCTTGATATACTTTACTCTCCTTTAGTTAATTCAGGGAGTAATTCTGTAATTATCTTAATTCACTATTTTTATTATATTATTTTTTAACGAGCCCAGTGAAGGGTGTCTCTGCTATTTTGACATCTTCCAGTGCCATCTGGGGAAGCCTCTGCAATGCGAGGATGCAGCTTTGCAGGCAATTCAAGATGGCCTTTGGTGTCCCATGGAGAAAGGAAGCAGCTAATCAGAAGATACGGTTTCTCGGCCAAGAGACAGGGTCTGTGACAGATGACACAGGAGCCTTCCAGCTCTTCCAGGACCCTCCGGAAAGGCTGAAGAGGCTCCATAGGATGGGAAGTCAACCAGGCAAAAGAGTGCCATGCCGTTTTCTGAATTCAGTCATGAGACACACAAGTCCTCCGTCCCCCTGTGAGTGAGAAAGAGGGTGTTTAAGTTTAGAAACCCCACCTGTCTATGTAGCCTGACGTGATGACCCTACTTACTACTCACAAAGGCCTCCTTGTTGAATTGATCTAGGTTCACTATGGAGAAAGGATACAGATGAAGTAAATCACAGGCTGCATCCCAAGTTCCTTTGAAACTAGTAGACAACGAGATATTTCAACATCTCCTGAGAAAAGGGATGTTCTCCTGTATACCTTAAGTGCCAATTCCACACATAGGAAATGATCAGAATATTACTTTCAATTCATATTCAAAATTTACCTTTATTTTAAAAGTTCATTTTATAACAATTATATTTTATTCTTTCACTTGATTTTAGTACGTGACATGTTTCATTGCATGCAACACAGCATCAAATATTCTCAACATCTTAAATATGGTGAGGGCAGTACTTCCTATGGAAAGACAGAAAAGCTGCCCTTGACCTTCATTTTAGAGAAGGCTTAGATGACAAGACTTGCTGAAGAATTAGACGTGAAGTAAGAGAGAAAGACAGGGGTCAGAAGAGCTGCAAGGTTTCTGGCCTTGGCCAAGCTGAAGGAGCCGACTTGCTGTTTGCTGAGGTTTCGATTAGACTTCTAGAGTTCAAAGAGAAGTCCAGGCTGGAGGTGTAAATTTGGGAGTCATCAGCATATAATTGGTCTTTAAGGCCAAGCAATTAGATGAGCTCACCAAAGGCATAAGTTTATATAGAGAAAAGGTCCAAGGACCATAGACTAGGGCTCTTCAAAATTAAGAAGTCAGATAAATGCAGAGTCAGCAAAAGACACTAAGAAGGAATTGCCAGACCAGGAAAGCAGGAAAGGGGAATATGCTCTGGTTGTTGTGCACAGCCCGAGAACAGCAGTGACTCAAAGAGGACTAATTAACCGTGTCACTGTGTCACACCTGCTTACATGAAATAGAGCCGGGAATTCGTCCTTCTGCCTTGCCAACATGAGGTGCTGGTAACTGACACAAAGCAGTTTTGGTATAATGTTGGGGGCCAAAGGCCAGCTCAGATGAGAGAAAGAAAAGGAGTGAAGGGATTAAAATCATCAGGGGATTTTACTGTAAATGGTGATGGAGAAAATAGAGTAATAGTAGAGGAGGAAATGGGGGTTGAAGAAATTTTTTAACTCATGAGCAATATGGCTTCAGGAGACATGGCTCAGTATTCTTCAACAGGTAATGTGGTGGCTATTTATCAACTTGGCTATACTGTGGTACCCTTGTATTGGTCAAGTGAGGTTAGTATGTATGTGTGTGTATGTATATGTTTTGTGAGAGAAAACACATGCATGCAGGGGAGGGGCAGAGAAGAGGACAGACAGAGAATTCCAAGTAGCCTCCATGCTATCAGTGCAGACCAACTATGAGATCATGACCTGAGCCAAAATGAAGAATTGTACACTCAACTGACTGAACCCCCAGGCACCCCTAGATTAGCATTTATATCAGTAGTTTCTGAGGAAAGCCAGTTACTAATTACTCTTCATTCTGTGGGTGGGTCTCATCCAATCAGTTGAAAGCCTTAGGAGGAAATAAAAAGACTTTCCTGAGGAAGGGGGATTTCTGCCTACAGAAGTGACTTCTGATTTGATTTGACAAGTAGCATCTACCCTTCATGGGTCTCCAACCTGTCGGCTTATGGAACCAGCAAGATTTAGGACTTGTACACAATCCACAGTTGCATCAGCTAATTCCTTAACATTAATCTGTTTGTCTGCATATTTATCCATCCACCCACCCAGCTTATTGGTTCTTTTTCCCTGGAGAGCTCTATGTAATATGACTCAGTTTGTAAATGAAAGTATTCCCTTAAGAATAGGAGTGAGGGGTTGCTTTTTAACAGGAATGAAAAGAAACAGCTAAACGGATGTAGTGATAGAGGTTATGGATTCTACTGATAGCTGAAATGCTGGGCATTACAAGCGCATAATAAAGTTAAGTCATGTATTTGAAGTAAGATGTCAGCAGTTGTGCATTTCACCCGATGACATGCAGCTGCACTAATATTGGCACAGAATGGCAGAAAATATTTAGTGAGGGTTGAGATCTTGCCAAACAAGAGCAGCAGAGTTTGTGAGGGTCAGTGTTGTAGAGGGAAGCTGAGGCTTGTAATAATGTTCCCTGCAATTTAGGCTGATAAACGAGAGATGTGAGGCAGTGAGGGGGTGGTAGCACAATGCACCAGGGGTGTTGGTGGAGTTGACTTGTTAACTGCAGTCAAGATATAGGTAAGAATTACAAGCTGACCTACTGGATGGGAGAAGATACTTATAAATTATATGTTCAATGAGGGGTTAATATCCACAATCTATAAAGAACTATACAATTTAAGGCACAAATACTGAAACAAGTAATCTGATTAAAAATGGACAGGGTGCTCAAATAAACATTTCTCCAAAGAAGACATTCAGATGGCCAACAGACAGATGAAAATGATCTCAATATGACTCATCATAAGGGAAATTCAAATCAAAACCACAAGGAGATATCACCTCACACCTGTTAGAATGGCTAACAATAACACAGGACACAACAAGTGTTGGTGAGGATGTGAAGAAAAAAGAACCCGTGTGTACTGTTGGTGGGAATGCACACTGGTGTGGCCACTGTGGAAAAGAGTAGGGAGGGTCCTGACAAAGTTAAAAGTTGAAATACTATACTATCCAGTAATTCCTCTACTTGGGTATTTACCCAAAGAAAATGAAAACACTAATTTGAAAAGATGGATGCAGCCCTACATTTATTGCAGCATTATTTAAAATAACCAAGATATGGAAGCAGCCCAAGTGTCTGTTCAGAGATGAAGGGATAAAGGAGTTGTATATAGAGAGAATGAAATAATACTCAGCTATAAAAAAGAATGTGATCTTGCCATTATCAATACATGGGTGGAGCTAAAGGGCATAATGCTAAGTGGAATAAGTCCAAGAAAGATAAATTTCATATGATTGCACTCATATGTGGAAGGGAAAAGAAGCCAACCAAGAAACAGACTCTTATCTATAGAGAACAAACTGACTGGTGCCAGAGGGGAGGAGTGAGGGAAATAAAGGGGCTCAAGAGTACACTTATTGTTATGAGCACTGAATAATCATAGAATTTTTGAACCATTATATTGTAGATCTGAAAGTAATAAAACACTGTACGTTAATTATACTTCAAAAAATATATAGAAATGAGCTCAGCGGAGAAGAGGTAGAGTATAATGTTTGACATTGAGTTCATGAAGGAGTAGCAGAATTGAGTAGTAGTAACTGGCATATGACCATGGGAACAGAAGACTTAGAAAGGATTGGGCCAAGTCAGTTTAAAGGACAGGTGGAGGTACCGTATGGAGAAAACTCTGGAAGGGGCTTCGGCACAGACACTGGCTCATCAAGGAATACAACATGAATTGTGACCGTGACCCAGCAGCTGATATCTCCAGGAAACAAAGAAGGGACAATCCTTGGGATTTGGTAGATGTTGGAGTCCATGTAACCAGTTTATATCATCCACTCACTCTTTTGTGCAAAACTGGAGAGTTTTAGGAAGGAGAAGAATTATTTGGGGGAAACAACGAGGAATAAGAAGTTGTGGCCCCAAAATGATGCCTCTATCCTACAAAGGGACCTACACTCTAATGCATGGAGCCTGTGGATACACTGCCTTACAAGGCAGGAGGAGAGTTGCAGATATAATTAAGTTAGGGAACTTGAGATGAGGGCCTTGTGATTAAGTGGAACTTGGAACTCACCTAATCACAAGAGTCCTTACAAGCAGAGAGCCTTCCCTGGCTGCAGTAAGAGATGTGAGTCTGGAGGAGTCATCAGAGAGAAGCAGTGGAGGTGGAGAAAGAGAGTCAAGAGCCAAAGACAGAAGCAGGATATGAATTGTGAATAGCCCTCCGCTCCCAGCAAGCAAGAAAATGTGGACTCAATTCCATTGTTTCAAGGAACTGATTTCTACTATCAAGTCAAATGAGCAGGAAACCAATTTCCCACTAGAGCCGCAATAACGGAATGCAGGCTGCCGACACCCTATTCTAGTCCAGCAGGACCCATGTTGGACTTCTGACGTAGAGGGATAAGAAACCAATACAGAATTAAACGTGCTTTGCTAATAAGTCTAATGATATTCAGGAATGGGAGAAAAAAAATCAGAGCTTCAGAAAGTTGTGGAGAAATTAATTACATGATGCTCACATTTCCGCTTGTAAAGTTTGAGTTACTCTTGGGGCATCCCAGCCAGCTCTGATCCTGACTTCCTAAAGAGATGCCTGTGTTCTGAACGCACAGCTACGTGTGGGGCTTACACTCTGCTGTCAGAGGATCAGAGGGTAAACTTGATGTTGAAAGGCCTGGATATGTGAGTTCAGAATCTTCTTGCTCAGACACAGATCTTTTTGAGAATTCCCTGTCTCATCCATTGATGGAAGCCAGAATTGGGGCGTTGTTAAAAAAAATTTATTCTTAAAAGTCTTTCAAATTCCTCTGCTGAATTTATGTACATTTTCATGGTCCATGGCCTGATTGTCTTTAATTTAGTTAGGATCAGAGCCTCCCCGAAATAATGGTCTCTTACTCTGTTTGCACCCACATAATCACCCATCCAGTAACTGTAGCCAGCAGGGCCCTCTCTTCTAAAATGTTTCAGTGCCTTTCTTTTCTATTGGCTTTTGGAAGAAAAAAAAAAGATGATGCTCCATCACGCTGTCTAGAACAGTCCTCTCCACCCTGTCTGCTCAGTTTATTCATATTACCTTTTATATCTCTGCACAGTCCATGTTCTCTCAGGTGAGGATACTTCCTAAATACCTGGTCAATTGGTCTTAGGCATTATATTGTGCTCTGAGGATATGTCCTATCAGTGGAGTACTTTATTTAGTTGCTGTTTTGATTAAACTTATCTTCTCACCGCTAGGCTTTAAGATAGTACTGAAGGTAGTCTTTTGACTCATTTCCCTCTCTATCATTCCACATGGTGTTGGGACATGCCAGATACTGAAAAATGGGAATGAATGAATGTCTGTGAAGATATTTCCCCTCTGGGATGGAACTAGCAAGTCTTCAGTTCTGTTTTTGTTTTTTAATTCTTTTTTCCAGTTGTGTTTTGAGAAAACCCATGGAAGGATTTCAACTTAGCCTGCTAAAGCCTAATGACCACTTAGAGGAGGTCATCCAGAATCCAGACCATACGCTAGATTTCTGATGACAGGCATAGCGGGAAATTTCACCAAACTAATGTTCCAGGTGACATAACATATACCAAAGTAGATAGCCTATAATCTCATCCTCATCACTTTCAAAGCCAAAAGGAAGCATGCATTTACAAACCTTGCAGGTAACCTGGAAGCCACGTGATAGACATTTGGGCAATGTCTCATCCATATTTCAGGAATAGCACTTTTGGAACATACATAAGCAGTTTGTTTAGCCAAATGCTGAGTGGAGGGAGGGTTTCCCTAGATCTCATGTTCTCTTCCTCTTCTCTTTTGCACCTGCTTAGTATTGAGTCTCCATGAAGGTGCCATGCATGATAGGAAGGTCTGAGAGCCCTGAATTACCTTCTCCTACTATATTTGCCTCTCAGTGTGTGGTCTTGGTTGAATGAAAACTTGGTGATTATAAGTCATTGCACTTTTCAGAAAGAGTATCTTAATTCAGAAAATTATGCGGGAAACAGAAGTCAGAGGACTAATGTAATAGGTACTTATGGCTTTTAGTGTCTCATATTTGTCATGGCTAGGTTATAGAAAACTGCAAATGGTAATGGCAATAATAGTAATTAAAAGGTATTATCTGTTAGGCATTATGCTAACATTTCCAAATGGATTATCTCATTTAATCGTCACAAAGCACTATGAAGTCGGTACTGCCATTGTCCTCATCTTACACATGAAAAAATAAAAACTTACAGATATTAAACTTCCTAAGGTCACGTAGGATAACATGTGCCTGTAAATGTTATGTTTTCCCTCTTCCTTTGTTCCCACCTGTAGCCATATCAAATTCTCTAATCATTCAAGCTAATTCTTAGTTTTCAAGACATTTAATTCATTTGGAACTGTTGGAAGAGAAATAAGAAGGATAAATATCATCATATTTATTCCGGGATTGTTTTGGAGGAAAAAGGACCTAGAAGTACCAGTAAGGAACAGTATTCTCAGTAATCATTTCAATTGTTCAGAGCAAGAAAAATACCCTGTATTGCTTTTAGGGGAAATAATCTGTAGGTGGAAACTGTAGAAATTAACAGGCTTGGTAGATGATGTGATAGGAAGCACGTAAATCATGTTTATCAAAAGCAAAAGTGAGCTCCCAGGCACCCCCGCCAACATGACTGAGTTCCAGTACAAAGTGCTTGGGGACATGTGTCCCTAGGAAGCAAGATAATAATGTACGTGGTTTGTTCAGTAAGCACTAAGACCGAGGTCTTTCCAATATGCAAAGGAAAGGAAGTGCGTGCGTCCACTTTCTTCTGTCTTCTTTGGCACACTTTCTTGCAGCAACCCCAGACTGTCCTATAAAAGTTCTCTAATTCATTTCTCCTAGAAGGCCTTCATGGTAGCTGCTGTTTGAAGAGATTATAAAATGTAAGCTTAAAAGAAACATATCTGAAATGGATAAATGTGGCTAATGAGATGTCTTATAATTAAACTGTAGAACTCGCTGCCACAAGTTATTAAGACTTGGAAATCTTCAAACAAGGATTAAACAAGGAGAGCATCAGCAATCCCATTAACTGAGATAAAATTAGACGGAAGATCAATCATTCTACTTCAGGGCATCCTCTGAGGACCAGATAAGTTTGCGAAGATTTTTCTTCGTGTTGGAGGATATCACTTAAGCATTATAATTTCAAACATGAAACCCTTCAATAATCTTAAGCATGGGCAATTTTCCTATAATTACTCCCTTTTGATATTTATTGCATATTTACCACGAATTGACTAATGTTTCCCTTTTCAATACTGGATGCTTCCCGTTTCCGTCCTTGGTTCCATTAGTACAATGGTTCAAATATTCTGGTTTCTTTTAGGCCCACGGTGATTTGACCCTGAAATGGTACAAGTAGGATTATTGGTTGAAAATGAAGAAAAGATGCCACGGTTTACAATCTTTTTCCTTTGGTGAATGATTTATTAAACCTTACATATCAAAAATAAGAATTAAACTTTGAAGTTTAAAAAATGCTGTTTTTCAAACTATATTAATTCTATTTGTTTTTAGGATTTGCATTGAGAGTTTTATTGTATGAAATCTGGAGAAAAATATCTCTACCTCATTTCTGGGCTGATTTCTGCCAAAGAGAGGACAGTGCTGGAAAGGAGCTCACCATATTTACCCTTTTCTCCAAGATGTCTTAATTAATTATAATTTTTCTCAAAACAATTCTGCTACCCTAGTAGGAAGTCAAGACCCTCAAGATGGTATAGTAATCTGTATATTTTTATGCATAATTAGCATATAAGTAGCTTGAATATTTTGCAAATAAAAGTTTCAGCAACATGGTTTGCAATCTTGGAACAGATTTGGTAATAAAAGACCAACAATATTGGGCAAATTATTATTACATTATTGTGTAAGTGTTTGTTTTTAAAGTTTCTGATAGAAATAGGGATAAAGCCCTACAAAGCACATTTTGATAGGGTGTCTGAAATTCAAGGGCTTTTCGTTTCTCTCTGGTTTTCAGTAGAGATTCTACTGGAATTTAGGATCTGGGGTATAAAGGATGATGGTCATAGATACGATTAAAAGACACATTTTAGACTCACGGAACTTTCTCTGATCTAGAAATAATCTTAGATTGCTTTGTTTGTTTATGAAGACTTCATGGACATAGAGGATGCTTGGTGTCCCTTGTATAGATCCAGTAAGTGCCGGTAGCACCAAAGACATGCCTAATTTTATGGCAACACAACTGACCTGCATTTCAAACATTTGTGGACCTGATCATCTTCCTAGTTGAGGATGCTCGGATAAGAATGCTGAGAGGAGGGGCGCCTGGCTGGCTAAGTCGGTTCAGTGTCTGGCTCTTGGTTTCAGCTCAGGGCATGATCTCACAGTTTGTGAGTTCGAGCCCCATGTTGGCTTTGGACTTATAATGCGAAACCTGCTTGGGGTTCTGTCTCTCTGCCCCTCTCCTGCCCACGCTCTATCTCTCTCTCAAAATAAATAAACATTAAAAAAGAATGCTGAGAGTAGTAAGGACTATTTCCTGCATCACCATCCCTCCGAGATCACTGACTGAGCCAGTGGCACCAGCTAGAATTCTGGCCCCTGCGCTCCTGATCCCGCCCTGCTCCTGTCCGAAGGCACCCAGCTGCCTGCAGTGGCTGCCCTGGGGAGGAAGAGCTAACAGCTGCAGGAAGTCAACACCTGCCTGTAGACATCACAGACAAAGGGCAAGTTTTCCAGGCCATTTCCAAATATACTTTTTTCCTCTTGTATCTTAAGTGCTCTCATCAGAACAAAGAATATAACCTTGGTAGCTTACACAACGATTTCCCTCAATGAATAAGCACATGTATTTAAGTTATGTTCCCACAGTGCTACCTAATCCCAAATAAAGGGCTGTCAACAGAAAGGGCATATTACTTACTGAAGAGCTAAAGCCCATGCACTTTGTTGCAAAAAAAAAAAATAATAATAATAAGTGGGTGTTTTTCAAGGATGGTTTGAAAATTACTGCAATCTCAAAGCAACTACAATTTGTGTGCCATGAAGTGGGTCTTATTTAGCTTTTCAGTTTCCATGGCAAAGCCAACGTTCAGGAAGTGAGAGAAGTTGAACGGTACTTCAGTGTGACCTGTACATTTTAGTTTTCTTCATATGCCAATTGTCTATTGTGATGAAGTGATGTAAATATATGTGTGTGTGTTCATGTAAGCATTTTTAGTGTTATAAAATCATTATAATATAATTTTAAGAAATAAGTGACTTTTGTCTAGTGATCTTTCACTAGTCCAAACACATTAAATTTATAGTCAAAGAATTGAAAGATGGAAAAAGTACACACACACACACACACACACTTTTTTTGTGTGTGTTGGCAATAGTGGGTGTCAAAACAGCTGAGAACCAGATAATTGGAAGAAAAAATTGAAAATGAAATAATGTGAGTCTAAAACTGAATAATCAACCTCTTGGATCTTAAAATGTTTCTTTCCTCCCTCCCTTCCTCCCTCCCTTCCTTCCTCCCTCCCTCCCTCCCTCCTTCCCTCCTTTCCTTCCTCCCTCCCTCCCTCCCTCCCTTCCTTCCTTCCTTCCTTCCTTCCTTTATTCCTTCCTTCTTTCCTTCCTTCCTCCCTTCCTTCCTTCCTTCCTTCCTTCCTTCCTTCCTTCCTTCCTTCCTTCCTTCCTTCCTTCCTTCCTTCCTTCCTTCCTTCCTTCCTTCTTTCCTTCCTTCTTTCCTTCCTTCTTTCCTTCCTTCTTTCCTTCCTTCCTTCCTTCCTTCCTTCCTTCCTTCCTTCCTTCCTCCCTTCCTCCCTCCCTCCCTTCCTTCCTTCCTTCCTCAATATTTTATAAATTGATGTAACTCCATGCCTAGGGAATGATTGTGACTTTAACTTTGAATTGTCTCCAAAATTGACTAAGAATGGGAAATAAAATTTTCAGTACCTTCAAGACTATTTTAAAATACCTTTCCTTGATTTTCCTTCTCTGGGTCTTCTTAAGATCATTATTATAAGAGATACCAATACATAGAAATAGTGGCAATTCTAAGGTATTCTAGGAAAATCTGTGATATTTTTCAGTGGACTGTGATATCTCTACTTCTCATAGACAAGAAAGGAAACATGCTAGGCTGTAGCATCTATTTAGTGGGCTGGAAACATTTTGTCATTAATTAAATAAGTTAAGACTTTGTGAAGAAATATGAAATCCTGTATATGGGAAGGACTTTATTGGGTCCAGACCAAGTTCCAGACTTAGTACAAGATTTTGAAAAGGGAAGGAAAAACTCAATTTATGTGGGCATGAGGCAAAGCTGGAAATTAAGTCAATGTATTTAATAGGTGATAACTATAGACATCATATTCTGCTTTGCTGTAACATAGGAAATGTTTGGCCAAGGCTGAGTAGAACAAAGTCAGTTGGCTACATCTTTTAATATCTGTGCCCTCCTCTAACTACATATCTGGGAGAGAGTTTAAAAGGGCACAGCTCAGTCTTTTAATAGGGCTTGTGTAATTACCAAACAGCGCATACACAGATATAGCAATAGAGAGAATTCTGTCATCAATTTTCCACCCAAAGTGCACCTGACTTGTCAAGAAATAATGATGCCAGGATGTAGCAAAGTCACTTGCCAATTGCTGGAATGCAATGTGTGAGACTAGTAAATAAAACCTCGGTTTAAAAATTTAGGTGACATTTCCTCATAGTTGCCCTTCACTGAAGTGAAATGTGCGTCACCGCTCAAAACAATTTTTATTTTGTTTAGTTTTGCCTTACTATTACTGTCTTGGATTACTTCCCTAGGAGTGTTCACAAGCTAAATGAAGGACATGGATCTAGTATCCAGCATGCATCATGGAATGTCACTGAATTCTAGAAATAAGGGACTTAGCTAGAAATAATGAATTCTATTTATATTTGGGCAGACTAGCAATAATCATATACCCAAGTGCTGAAAGTATCGTAACATTCTATTTTGAACTCTATGAAAGCCAGATGACCATGTATATAATTTAAATTATTGATTACGATTTATAAAAATGGTTTCGGTGAAACTGTAGTTGCTTGTAAATCTGTTTAGGAAGACTCAAATAGCTGATGTCTGGAATGAATGCCGTGTGCCGCTAAGAATGGAAAGAACCAGAAAAGGAAATGTATTGGCTAGAGTTTTGTATAATTCACATCTGCAAAGTGGTCCCAGATAAATCTCTGTAATTCAGTAATGTGTTCTTATGTAAAAGTTAAGAAGTTATGTATCTGTATCTTTAAAGGGACAGCATCTTAATAACATGGTATTTAGTCATAGGGAAACCATTTATATCAACCTACTTTTGTGGGAGCAAAATGTTTGGGGAAGAGGTCTTCATCTCTTGAATATAAGAATCCCTTTCTTTTATTTTTTTATTTTTTTTTAGATTTCTTTATGTTCTTTACTTATTTTTGAGAGACAGAGACAGTGGGAATAGGGGAGGGTCAGAGGGAGAGGGAGATACAGAATCCAAAGCAGCCTCCAGGCTCTGAGCTAGCTGTCAGCACAGAGCCCGACGCGGGGCTCCAACCCATGAACCGTGAGATCATGACCTGAGCCGAGGCCGGACGCTTAACTGACTGAGCCAACCAGGTGCCCCAAGAATCCCTTTCTTTTAACAAGTAGGGCATCATGTTATAGTTAGAACTATGTTTGCAGCAAGAGGACCAAGGTTGACCTTGTAATAGTCTCTATAGTGGGACCTGAGAATCCTTGTTTTTTACTACTCAGTATACATATCTTTCTTCTTTTCCATTCTTTTTTCCTTCAACTAATATTTCTTGAATCCCAAGTACATGTAAGGTGCTTAGGGATCATGGGAGTGAATCAGATTCAGTACCTGTCCTCCTGTAGAATATAGACCAGGAGGTATTTGGAGTCTTGTTTCTTCCTTCAATACAGCAGGCTCAGCTTCAGGGTCCAAAGGAATCAGAAAAAAGAAGTCACATGCTGACTTTAAAAGTAGAGATTCAGACTTTTGGCCCCCATGATAAACAGATAGATCCTCTAGATTCCCCACTTTTCCATGAAGTAAAAATAGAATTATGTTTCATGGTAGATTCCAGTTGAATAATAAGACAAGAATCTCAGGTCCCATCTTCCATTAACCATATTTTAATTATTTCCCACAATTGTGTCTTCCTTCCCAGGGCTTGTCCTTTCAAAGAAAATGAGTCTAACTTTCCAGTTTGTGGCCAGGTAGCCTTGGAAGGACAATTGAATTGAAATGCAGCTACGGTAAGTAACCTTCATGTGTTTAATTGCTTTTTGTTTCCAATTTTTTTCTCTGTAAAAGCAACTCTGTGCTACCTGGTGTCTGTCCTGGTGCCAAGTCACAATCTGTCCCAGAAACTGTGGGCACCGTGGGCATGGCGTCAAGCTGACCGTGACTGCTGAATGTCTTGTGGGTGACCAAGAGATTTGTCTTCACTGCCTTCTTTGAGGTTTTTTGACCAGAGTTAAAAATAAAGAAAACTATAGGCACAGAAATTTTATTATTGCGTGAAAATACATTAAAAGGAAATGAATGATATTTTTGGCTTCAAGATTCAAATCTTTTATTCACATACAATGAGTATTTGTTTAATTATTGAGAAAAGGAAATGAAGATCATTTGCTTTTAGCTTCAGGTCTGCCTCTTGGTACTTTTCTCACTGAGTGTGTAGGAAGCTAGAGGAATGGACTGGGGACGCTTGCTTATGATTCTTCTGTTTTCAAAGAAGGTACTCATCTCCTGAGTCCTTCTCATGTTCAGAGGCCTGTGGCTTTCTCTCCACCTTCTCTTCTTCCAATGCTCTGTCCTGACCAACTCTCCTCCAGAATACCAGACCCCTCCTACTACCACCAAGCCAGACAGCCCCCTGGAAATTCTGGACCCCTGCTTCCCTGTGTGGTGAGCTCTGTCCTCACCTAAATCAACAGCTCACTCTCTCAGCTTTCTTCAGGTATTTGTCCACATGCTGCTCCTCAGGGAGGCTTCTCTGCCCATGCTATTAGATGCTGCAGCTCTTACCTCTTTCTGTTTTCTTATCTGACTCTTTGATTTCCTCTGTCTTATCTATTTCTCCACAGGAAAGACTGAGCCCAGGAGAACAGGGACTTAGAACACTGCCTGGATACCGCAAGAGAGCAATACATACTTAATGAGTGAGTGAATAATTTATTAGTGCCTGAGTGTAGATACCCTGTTAGCACATACACAAGGAAGCTAACCAATAGTACATGAGAGTAATAAGGAGGAAATCTTTGTGTTCTTTAATTTCCTACCAGTACTATACAGAACTAGGTGATTTCATAAAGATTTTAGTAAGATCTCTTTCTGTCTTAGATACCTCAACCACCCAAATAGAAAAGCACGTTTTCTGACCAATCGAACTAACTAAAATGTTCCATTTCAGTGTCAAAATATTTCGATGGAAGGTGGAAGCACACACTGATCAGAAACTCTTTGGCAAGTGTCAGGATTTTATTACACCACTAAAGGACACATAAATTAATTTTTGCTCAATACTTGTTGTTCTAGGAAAAATAAAAGCCACAAGGGTGGTTCCTAGTTTCAGGTCAACACGTTAGTACACAAATGTACTCTCAAAAATGTCATTAACCAGAAATGCCTCTTTCATTCTGTTTTCATGGTCTCTTTTACTCCATAATTGAGGTTGGTCCTGTAGGGCAAAGTCAGGCAAGGTCAGCTGCTGTTAAGAGGCAATACTTTTGGTCCAAACAGTAGTAACTTTAATCATTCAGGTAGAAGCACAGATAGGAAACCTAAAAGCAAAACAAAATACAGAAAAAAACCCCAACACTCCATTTTGCTTTATGAGTAATGCAAGTTTTGGCCTGGGAACCCAAGCACGTTACAGAATGATGGGGATATTCTATGTTGATAGGCAGAGACAAATTCTTCCTGTGTCTTTCTGTAGTTTGGAGAGTTGAATGTAGAAGAGATAATAACTACTTGTCAAACTCGTACTTGGAAGTGAACTTGGGGAGGACACGCAAAGCCACTGTGCAGACCTTGGGCACCAGAAGAGTCAGGTGGGCTCAGCAGCAGCACTCAAGAGGCACACAGGTTGATCAAAGGTGGCAGGTGGTAACTTGGAGCCTTTGAACATAGAAACCCTAGAGATTTATGAGAGGAGAGAAAGAGAAGGCTGAAGAAGGAAACATCTTTTTTTCTGCACTTCTTTGAAAAAGACATTTTTCATTGCTGATCCAAACTTTCTCTACCTCTCTCTCACTCTATCTCATAAGGTTACTTATTCAATTCTATAGAGCAGTTCTTTGTATTATGAGAGTCATAGAGACAGTAGGGGAAAAAATCTATTAAAATAACCCCACATGTTATCATATCATACTACCTCCCAGCACCTACTTTTGTTCAAGGAATATTCTTTAAGATGTGTGATCCTTTTACAATTCAAACATGTAGTGTTTATTGGTAAAGAATGTTACTGTGGGTTCTGGAATAGGAGGTACCAGTGAGAAGCTGAAACGGGATCTTAGCAATGTCTATGGAGCGAGGGGAGTGGATTCAAGCACGTGCCCCCAGATCAGGACAAGAGACAGTGGATGAGTAGATGAAGGTGCTGAAGAAGGTAAGCAACTATATATGCTCTGCACGTGTGTGTGTGTGTGGTGTGTGTGTGTGTAGAACTGCCATGCAGTGATTTCTGTAGTGAAGGCTACAGGATTTTAGATGATGATAAGGACCAAGATTAAGGGGGGGGGGGTGATGAGAAAATCCAAAGGAGACCTGGGAAATCTAATTGTTCTGGTTTGGTAGAAATGACAGGTGCTGAAGACAAGACAGTGAAGGGAGTGTGAAGCCTCATGCTGGTAGGGCCCCCTGTGTTTATAAGTGCTGTCTGCAATGATTGAGGTGAGTTGGGGGTCAAAGGTGTCCAGCAATGTGGAGCAAGGTCATTGACATAGTAGATAATGACTTAAGATTGATTGGTGATCTATAGGCCTGCAAGAAACTGTGCCTTCATTACTTCCTGGCCTCCAGTTGGGTGGTCTTACTGGCAAAATTGTCTCCAGTAGTGAGACTTGTAATGGAAAGAGTGCTTTTAGCGTCTTCCAGCCTTCATGGGATACATTGGGGGGGAAATAAGAGATACCAAAAGAAAATCTGTTCAGGGTAGGAAAACAAAAGTCAAAATAGAAAATACAAAAGATGAGTCAGAATCAGAAAGGGAAGCCCTATGAAGTGCTAAGAACAGGGAGGCAATACCTCTTTAGAAAGAGTAATGTTCTTGTTGGTAATGGTGGGCACAGCAATGATCGGTGTGGGCTGGATATTGAATGTCCTGTGCATGATTCTAGGGGAGACCTTGGTGCATGACTGAGGGAGCCAGTTGCAAGCTCTGTCTCTTGGAGGGGGTTCTCATTCTAGCATTTTCTGACTCGTAGCAGTGAAAGATGCTCCTACTAGTGTTGAAGTTCACTTTAGTGTCTTAGCTCCTTAGAAGAGACTGAATTCTCTACATCACTGCCAGTGTTGTGGAGATCACTGTTGTCTAATGTCGATTTTTTGGTCTTCAATCTGAACTACATTACTTCATTTGCACAAAAGAATCAAGTGTGATATAGTAAGTTCAGTGGCAAGTCCTTCCTGAGGTTCGTGTTGTTCGGTATGTGTTCATTAATCACAGTGCATTTTTGCGTCTTTAACATGTGTGCAGTTGAATTTCCTTTGAGTGAGGCTCTGTTTCCATGAGCTACTCTCTTGGCCATATGTATCTTAATGAGATAATCATTTGGGTGAATATCTTATGTATTAAAAGGAGTCTGAAAAAATAAGTCTGCTTCAGGTTTTTTTGTTTGTTTGGTAATATAAAAGGGCAATAGAAGCTGATTTATTTTTGAAAGCCAACTGTTCAGTTCACAACTGTTATAATTTTACAAAGGTGACATTTCATCTTTCTGTGAGGGAGCTGGGGAGGTTTTACTGTTGGGTGTCAGTACTTTGGTATGCATGTACTCCCTTACCTGTTTGGAAATGGCACGAAAGTTTTCAGAGACCAGATGCACAGTTTGGAAAGGTGGGCATCAGCCAAGAACTCACCTCTCCTACCATCTCCAGCTTCCAATTCTGTAGCCAAAAACCAATTACGGAGAATAAGAATCACAGTCTTCTTCAGTTCGTAATGGAGAATATTGCATGACACCTGCATGTGGGTGGAAGAGAATCATCACAGTTGGTGCAGAAGACTTCCCTGTGGGGGGTTCTGGGTTCTTTACGTGCAGCCAAATGAGAGAGGGGCCCAGCTGATTCCAGTTCCTACACATTTCTTCCTTCTCTGGAAAAGGTGTCATCTGTGTGGGTCTTTGGGAGCTGAGTGTCAGCAACACGTAACCATTGGTAGAAAGGGCCGATCATTTCTTGCTCAGATGATCTAATTTGCATGCTCCAGGGATTGCTTGTTGTTTATAGCACTGCTTCTGAACATTTTCTGATGCTGAAAATAACAAGGTATACCTAATATGGACATCCTTCTAGGACATTCCATCCGGGGCCCTCCACTTGAGGACCCTCGGGTAGGAGCCTAGGAAGCTGAATATTTTGTAGGCTTTCTGCTTCCTGGACTCAGAGAAAGTTGAGAAATGATGGTTGAATGATACTTGTGCATTGATATCTCTAGTTAGATCCTGAAAGTATATGCTTATATTTGCCCTTATGAATCAAATCTTGCATCCCTAAGGTTTAAGAAACTCTATGCTTTTTATAACATCCCCTGAATATACTCACCTACCTTTTGCTTTTTATAGCAGTAGGGTAGGAATATCTTCTATAATTAACATCTAAAGGAAACGTGGGAAACAGGCAAATAAAAAGAAAATAGCATCTCTCTTTGAGCAAAATTCCTGGGACATCACAGACACTCAGGGGCTTCATAAAACCACAGAGTTGTGCTCTGTCATTGTCCTCACTTCTTTAAAAAGACTCATAAGAGCTACAGACTATCAAAACGGCACAGAGACAGTGCAGGGGGCACAGAGAGGCAGTTTGGGAGTGGAAAGCACACATGTCACTTGAAGACCAGAGCTCAGATCCCCAGCAGCTGCTGTTTGTGTCCCCTGGGGGAGTCCCTCACCCACAAAGCCATGGAAGCAGTAAAAAGATCAATGGTGGCCCAGGTTACAGGGAAGGAGGAATACGCAGATCACAGATTTTTAGGGCAGTGAGACTACTCTGTAAGACGCATAATAATGGATATGGGCCAGTGTGCCCTTGCCCAAACCCATAGAACATATGGCACCGAGAGTGAACCCTAATGGAACCCACGGACTCTGCCCATGTAGGTTCACCAGTTATGACAGATGTACCCTCTGGTGAAGCAAGTTGACGTCGGGGAGGCTGTGTGTCTGTGGGGGCAGGACATTTATGGGAAATCTCTGTCCTCATTGCTCAAGTGTTCTGTGAATCTAAAACTCTTAAAAATAATAATTACTCGGGGCACCTGGCTGGCTCAGTCGGTTGAGCATCTAACTTCGACTCAGGTCATGATCTCAGAGTTTGTGGGTTCAAACCTCACCGTTGGGCTCTGTGTTAACAGCAGAGAGCCTGGAGCCTGCTTCAGAAATTCTGTCTCCCCCTCTCTCTCTGCCCCTCCCCCCACTCACACTCTTTCTTTCTCTCAAAAATAAATAAAAACAGTAAAAAAAAGATAGTAAATAAAATAATGATAATAATTACTAAATAGCAAACAAAAGAAGAAGAAGAGAAGATGCTACTCTTTGATGCTTTGCTGTTTCAGGGACACCAGCTGGCATATTGCACACGGAGGGAACGAGGGAGGGGCCGTGGTGGCCATGGACCTCTCATGGCTGTCCTGAAAGATTAAAATGGACCATTTTTATACTTAACCATCTTTTTGAATTAGGTTACTCTGAGTTCCCCAAACATACCAGTTTTAAGGAAACAACAGATCCATTTCCTGCAGGATTTTTCTATAGAATTGTAGTGAAAATCTCTTTTCAATCACGTTCCACTGTCTGTCAGGAGGAAAAAAAAATCAATTGTGGGTCACACAGAAGGAAAAACAACCTGAATTTAACAAGTATATTTAGTGTGAAAAATACTCGAGTTTTCTATCCTGACAGTTAAGGTGAAATGCTAGAGAAAGTTAAGAAGAGTCATTAGAAACAAGAAAACTGTTAAGACACTTAAAAGAGATGGACCAATGGAATAGAATAGAGAGCCCAGAACTGGACCCTCAGGTGTATGGCCAATTAATCTTTGACAAAGCAAGAAAGAGTGTCCACTGGAAAAAAGACAGCCTCTTCAACAGGTGGTGTTGGGAGAGCTGGACAGCAGCATGTGGAAGAATGAAATTAGACTACTGTCTTACACCATTCACAAAAATAAACCCAAAATGGATAAAGGACCTGAATGTGAGACAGGAAACCATAAAAACCCTAGAGGAGAAAGCAGGAAATAGCCTCCTAGACCTCAATTGCAACAGTTTCCTCCTGGACACATCCCCAGAGGCAAGGGATTCAAGAACAAAAATGAACTATTGGGACCTCATCAAGATAAAAAGCTTCTGAAAGACAAAGGAAACAATAAAAAATACTAACAGGCAACCGACAGAATGGGAAAAGATAGTGGCAAATAGCATATCAGATAAAGGGCTAGTATCCAAAATCTACAAGGAATTTACCAAACTCCACACCTGAAAAATGAATAATCCAGTGAAGAAATGGGCAGAAGACATGAATAGATGCTTCTCCAAAGAGGACATCCAGATGGCCAACAGGCACATAACACAACAGGCTCAGCGTCACTCATCATCAGGGAAATACAAATCAAAACCACACTGAGATACCACCTCACACCAGTCAGAGTGGCTAAAATGAACAAATCAAGAGACTATAGATGCTGGCGAGGGTGTGGAGAGATGGGCACCCTCCTACACTGTTGGTGGCAATGTAAACTGCTGCAGCCGCTCTGGAAAACAGTGTGGATGTTCCTCAAAAAACTATCGATAGAACTCCCCTATGGCCCAGCAATAGCACTACTAGGGATTTACCCAAGGGATACAGAAGTGCTGATGCATAGGAGCACATGTACCCCAATGTCCATAGCAGCACTGTCAACAATAGCCAAATCATGGAAAGAGCCTAAATGTCCATGACCTGATGAGTGGATCAAGAAGATGTGGTATATATACACAATGGAGTACTACATGGCAATGAGAAAGAATGAAATCTGACCATTTGTAGCAAAGTGGATGGACCTCAAGGGTGTCATGGTAAGTGAAATAAGTCAGGTGGAGAAGGACAGATACCATATGTTTGCACTCATAGGTCTAACAGGAGAACAGGAGAAACCTGATGGAGGACCAGGGGGAGGGGAAGAGGGAAAGAGAGTTGAGGAGAGAGAGGGACACAAATCATGAGAGATTCTTGAATACTGAAAACGAACTAAGGGCTGAAGGGGGAGGGGGAAGGGGGTGATGGTTATGGTGGGGGGCACTTGTGGGGATGAGCACTGGGTGTTATATAGAAACCAATTTGACAATAAACTATTATAAAAAAGAGAGAGAGAGTGAGAGAGAGAACAAGAGAGAGAGCGCAAGAGTGTAAAGGGATGATAAAGCCTAGCATTGGGGAACGAAGTACAGGAAACGGGGGATAACCAGGCTGACTAGGAAGAATGATAGATTTGAGAAAGTAAATTTCTCTCCAGTGCCCCCCAGGTCACTCGGGCTACGGGCATAAGATGAATTATCACGTGCTGTCACACCTGTAAAATCCAGGGCCGCTCTTTTGCAGTTTGGAGTCACTTCTTCTACATTATGCGACAGATTTCCCGTGTCCACTTCCAAAGTGCAAGTGTGCTTTGCAAGAAAGGTTTATTTTTCTCCACGAAACTCTTAAGCCTATTGTAAACGTTGAGGTAATGAGTTAGCTTTAGAAACCGGCAAAGGAAGCCCGGTATTAGCCATGTGTTTAGTATTTAAGAGTGGGTTTTGTTTGACTCAAAACATTGCCTTCTTGCTTTCTTTTGCTTTTAATCTATTGTTTGGAATTAATTTTGAAATGAAGTGCAGTTTAAAACAAATGTGTGCCATTGGAAATAATAAAATCAGGAAAAGAACAATAGCGTTTAGTGAAAGTATCCTTAAAGTAGTTACAACCACTTTTTACTCCGACAGGTGAAAAACGTTGCCTCTGCCAAGGTTATGGGGAGGAACAGAAGAGCATTCCACTCAGGGACATCCTGGAGAAACCCAGGCGCGTGCCGTTGGGTCAAGGTTGTGCACAAGATAGGTTATTCACATCAGTTAGAGAATGTAGTCTTTATTTATTTATGCTTGAGAGAGAGACAGCATGCACACAGGAGGGAGAGCAGTGAAAGAGAGGGAGACACAGAATCTGAAGCAGACTCCATGCTCCCAGCTGTCAGCACAGAGCCCGATGCGGGGCTTGAGCTCACAAGCCTTGAGATCACGACCTTAGCTGAAGTCACACGCTTTACCGACTGAGCCACCCAGGTGCCCCAGGAATTTAGGTTTAATAAACAAGTGGGAGTCTGAACAAAGTCATTTGTTAAGAAATACAATTGTGATGGCTCACTGGTGTGTGAGAAAGGCTGTGAGCAGTCTCTGGGGCAGACGATACCTTGAAATCTGTGGTTATTGGGAGAGGGAGGTTAGCAGTGGCGACAGTGAGGAAAGGAACATACCTGGTAAGTTTGACTGGTGAAGTGCACCGGGATAAGCGGTTAATTCCCTGTGGCAGGTGGAGAAAGAAGGAGTCCTGGAATCCATCAGTTTCCTGATGTGGTCTAACTAGAGTTAGGAACTAAGCTTGTATTAATAGACGCACTGAGGAAAAACATGAAGTGCTGATAATTCTCAGGGTGTGTGTGTGTGTGCGTGCACACATGTGTGTCTTTCTGTTTTAGCAACATTTATGCAGTAAGAGGGAAAAAATGCTTAATGCTTTTATTTTAGATGGTTATATTAGTTTGTGTTATTTTGTTTATACTATTTCTTTTTTTTAATGTTTTTATTTATTTTTGAGAGAGAAAGAGAGATAGCGTGAGCAGGGGAGGGTCAGAGAGAGAGGGAGACAGGATCTGAAGACAGGGTCCAAGCTCTGAGTGATCTTCAGCACAGAGCCTGATGTGGGGCTCGAACCCACCAACGTGAGATCATGACCTGAGCCAATGTCAGATGCTCAACTGACTGAGCCACCCAGGTGCCCCTGTTTATACTATTTCAAAAAGCATGGATGGGGGAGGGGAGCAGAGGCTGTTAGGTGCCCTGAGGACTGGTATGTTGAATAGAAGGAGCAAGCCAGTGACTCCGATGAAGATCCCCAAGGGCAGAGCATTGTTTGCCCTGGTTTTCATTTGTATCTGTCTATCTGTCTATTTCGGAGTCTCCATTACCCAGCACTCCACGTGGGGCATCCATATGTCGTGCTGGCAGAATTTCAGGTGAGCATGAAGCCTGCTGTTTGAAGGCAAGGTTATAAATAGAGAAGAGGGTTGGAGGGAGCATCGATCACATGCAAATCACGCTCAAGTCAAGCCAGGGCATTTCTGTTGTTTCTCCCCAGAATTTTAAATGATTATTTGTTGCAAATATCATTTTGCACTGAGATGTAGGGAACACTTAGAACTGACATTCTTAGGGGCTTACAGTAAGGGAAGGGCTCCCTGAGGTCCCTTTCAGTCCTTCCTTTTGCTACTGAGGCATGTACTCTGGGTGCAGGCGGCCGTTCTCTGGGCTGAGTGTCTGCTCTGGGGTCTCCCTGCTGACCACGCCTGACCCACTCCTCCTACCCACAGAGTCTCAAGGAAAGAAACTCTGCAGTATCTGATGAGATTTCCAGAAACTGCAAACACATCAGAGTCATGTCATCATTTTTATAGTCAAGACAACTGAGGACCTAAGGTAAAGGCAATGCTTAACGGACAGGCACAGCCATTGGGCACAAGCTCAGCATTCTGTAGGGAGGACCGCCCGGGCAGAGGGCGTCCCCAGCTTCCTCGGTTTCATGGAGACACAGCTGGGACTTCGTGGGCACAGAAATGTCCTCCTGGCTGCAGCCTGTGCTTCTGGTCTCAGGACCTGCTCCCCTTCTCTGTCACTCGTGGGTGCTCTGTCTCATGGTTCTTCAACCATAGTGCAGACTTGCTACAAGGTCCTGCCTAACCTCACCTCTGGTTAGCTCTGTCCAACTCCATCTGTTGCCAGTTTATTTTCAGTATTTTATCAATCACCACTCGATACCAACCCCAATGATGTAAAGCTTTGGCTCCTCCCACACCCTTCCCGTTACCCCCGACCCCTCTCTGCACCATGTTGTCCAGCCCCATTTGCAGCTAGGTTTCCATTTTTGGTGCTGTGAGCAGGAAGGTGCGGGACAGGAGGGGTGGTGGCCGCAAGGTCACGTCTTTGCAGGTTCCTCTTTGTCACTCGCTTGAAGTCCAGCCACATCCATGGCTTTCCTCGCTGCCTTGATCTCAAAGAAGTAAACACACAGCCACCTCCGAGTTCTCTTGCCTGTCTTTTCACATGTCTTGATGAACTCTTCATGTTTTGTTTTCTCTTAAAATTTGAGTGAGTGTGTGTGTGTAAAGAACACAAGCATGAGATCTACCCTCTTCCCAGATTTTGAAGTGCGCACTCTGCCATTGTTGACTACAGACATGAGGTTGCCCGTCACTAGAGCTAATTTATCTTCCTTGGCTGGAACTTATGCCCGCTGATTACCTTCCTCACGGACTCCCCAATTCCCCCTGTCTCCAGCCCTGGCCACCCCCATTCTACTCTTCCATTCTATGGATTAGACTCTCCCTGCACCAGAGCCCTTACCTTTGGTCTTCCTATTCCTGAGTGCCTGCTTCTCACACAACTCCAGTTCACACCAGAGCATCATCGCCAGGGCCCTGATGGCATTACCGTACTGCGTCACAGTGCTCTGTTCCTGCCTTCTCACTCTCCTAAACTGTACAGTCCCTAAAAACACACAGGTGTCCTTGGTTCACTTTTATAAGGCTAATACTCAGCGTCATATGTGGAACCCACAGTGTCCTCTTGTGTCAGGGCAGAATCTGGATGCTGTTGTTTTAGGTCGGCACCATTCATCTCTTGCTTTGCTCTGACCTTAGAGTGATGCTGATGACGATGATGATGATGATGATGATAACTGCAGAAAACACAAGATTAGTAGCCCAGAATTTACTTCCCTTGGTGCCCTGATTTTATTTTTTGTTATTATTAAAATTTACTTAGTGTTTCTGTAATTTTTATTAAAAATTTTTTATATGTTTTCTATAGTTTGTCAAGTTGGTTTCCATATAACATCCAGTGCTCATCCCCACAAGCGTCCTTTTCCATTAAAACAAAATAAAATTGGTTTAATGTTTAATTATTTTTGAGAAAGAGACTGAGCATGAGTGGGGGAGGTGTAGAGAGAGAGGGAGACACAGAACCTGAAGCAGGCTCCGGGCTCTGAGCTGTCAGCACAGAGTCCCATGCGGGGTTTGAACTCACAGACCGTGAGATCATGACCTGAGTGGAAGTTGGAGACTTAACTGACTGAACCACCCAGGTTCCCCAGTGCCCTCATTTCAAATGACTGTGTCAGGCTGAGGAAGTCTTTTCAACAAATGAAACTTCAGAATCTATACCTGAGAAATGAGGTTCCCATTACCTCTCCTTCCAGTGTTACAGATTTGGTGTAAATGATAATTTGGGTATTTTGCAAGTACTTTGTAAATTGTAGACCACTCTGAACATCAGTGTAATATGAGATCAGGTCAGGCCGGAACTGTCAGAGGAAAATTCAGATACAGAAAGGTTGAGTTGCCAGCGTTTGTTACTGCTGCCAGAGTGGTCCCCCCAGCTCTCTGGGAGACAAGATGCTGGCCATTAGCAAGAGGAAAAGGGGAATCCGTCCTCAGGCAAGGCCCCCGGAAAGAAATGTTGTGTTGTTGAGTACCGTGCAAGAAAAATCTCAGTAGACAAAGTAACTCCATTTCTCCAGGGAAACTAAAATCTAGTCCAGGTTTCATTACCTCCTGATTCTAGAATGAATGGACAGCAGGCCTGGGTGTGAGCCTGTCACGTGTCCTGTACCTGGAATTCCTGGTATATAAGTAACCAGCTGGCCCACTTGCTTTCTCCCAACTTCTTTTTTTTTTTTAATAATAGTTTATTGTCAAATTGGTTTCCATATAACACCCAGTGCTTCTCCCCACAAGTGCCCCCCACCATGACCATCACCCCCTCCCCCCCCCCTTTCAGTCCATGGTTCATCTTCAGTATTCAGTAGTCTCCCTTGATCTGTGTTCCTCACTCTTCTCCGCTCTCTTTCCCCCTTCCTCTCCCCATGGTCCCCTGCCAGGTCTCTCCTGTTGGACCTATGAATGCAAACATATGGTATCTATCCTTCTCTGCCTGACTTATTTCGCTTAGCAGGACACCCTCAGGGTCCATCCACTTTCCTACAAATGGCCATATGTCATTCTTTCTCATTGCCATATAGCACTCCATTGTATATGTATACCACATCTTCTTGATCCACTTATCAGGTGATGGACATTTAGGCTCTTTCCATGATTTGGCTATTGTAGAAAGTGCCGCTATGAACATTGGGGTACATGTGCTCCTATGCCTCAGCACTTCTGTATCCCTTGGGTAAATCCCTAGGAGTGCTATTGCTGGGTCATAGGGGGCTTTCTCCCAACTTCTGAGCTGTGTACTGGCATCGTGGCACTTAGGTGCCCTCTGATCCTATGATGACGCCTTGTGGCTGAACTCTTAAACCCTGGGTTCTGCCTGTGCTCAAATGGTGTGGCCAAGTCTTCTGTTGAGTTGGGACCGGAATTGATCTCGTCATTACACCAGCTCAGAGTAATGCTTTCTCGAGTTTTCATAGCTATTGAACCTGCTAGAAACGCTTCCTCAACTCCAGGGATCACCACAGGATAGGAAAGGAGATTTATCCCCAAAGTGCAGGTGGAAAGGATGAGACTCGGAGAGACAGCTGACCTAGAGGTCCCAGGAGGTTGGACTCAGGTGGGAGAGTATCAGGGTCCCCTGGGTGCTCTGGTTCTGCATCCTGGCTCTGGCCAGGAACTTGGGAACTGTGCCCCTTCAGAAATCTCTATAACCTCTTCTTGCTCAGTTATCTCCTCCAATAAGCCCATTTATTGGGATTAAATAAGCTCATGTCTGTAAGGTATTCAGCATAATACCTTGCACATATCTGGTGCCCACCAAATTTTAATATATTAATATGATGACCTTTGTTATTTTCATCCATACCAGCCTCCGAAAGAGTAGAAAAAGAGGAGTGTGGCAGTTGGTATCATGGCTCTGTTTTAGCACATGTCTGTATTATGCAGAAATCAGGATGGCTACCGGTGCTGTAATGACCAAGACCAGGGTTTGGCTATTTGTAGGGGCCACATGCCATGTTACAAGGCATTCCTATTCTCATTAACAGTGCTGCATGCCAGGGTAATGCATTGAGAGACAATGGGATCTTTTTTTAATTATTTTTTTAATAGTTTAGAGGGAGAGAGTGCAAGGGGGAGAGGAACAGAGGAAGAGAGAGAGAATTCCAAGCAGGCTCCACACTCAACTCAGAACCCGACATGGGCCTCAATCCCATAACAGTGGGAATCATGACCCAAGTCAAAATCAAAAGTCAGATGCTTATCTGACTGAGCCACCCAGGTGCTTTAATAATGGGATCTTTTAACCCCAAATGGGAGTTTACTCTCTGGATGACTTTCTCACTATGTCCATGACTCTGGACAAAATGTACTCCGCTCTTCTAGCTGAAACATTGGTCATTGTCCAGGTTGGGGAATCTTTCCAGGTGTTTGGGAGTCCTGTCATGCAAACAGAATGACTAGAAAGGAAGGTGGGTGCCTGGGGTTGCTTTGCTCCGTGACTTGGGCCACCACGCTGCCTATAGTAGGTTTATGTGCTGACGTTAGCCTGTGTGACGTCATTTGCTGGTGCTCTGGCTACAACTCTACAAGGCTTCATTCCAACTTATTTATCTATTGGGGAAGGAGTAATTGAAACATTTTTTAAAATTAGAATTACTAGCAAGACATCCCACTGAATGTTTAAGAAGAGGAATAGCTCAATGTGTCACCTTTAGATCTGATGATTTTAAAAAATTACATTGTGCAATTTACTTATTTTATATATATATATATATATATCATGCACAGAATATGTGAAGGGACATTCTTTGAATTGGGGGGCATACTACTTATCTCAAGGAAGTCTGCCAATTGGCCAACGTGATGGCTGGTGCCAATGGGAAATGCAGGCAGCCACCTGTTATGTGCCAGAGAAGGGTAGGACCACTTGTGATCAATGACTTGTTGAGTCAAGAGTGCAGGTAGAGTTGAAGGTACCCCTGAGTTCCTTCATTTTTATGTCTTTTTGTTTCTTTTAATTTCTTTTTATTGTTTTATTTACTTTTGAGAGAGAGACAGAGACAGAGTGTGAGTGGAGGAGGGGCAGAGAGAGAAGGAGATGCAGAATCTGAAGCAGGCTCCAGGCTCTGAGCTGTCAGCATGGAGCCTGAGGTGGGGTCCGAACCCGCAGACCATGAAAGCATGACCTAAGCTGAAGTTGAATGCTTAGCCAACTGAGCCACCCAGGTGCCTCTCTTTTAATTTCTTAGAACAAAATTACATATTTTATTTTAATTCTATTTTAATAATAGAAAAAATAATTGTATTTTAATAATACATTGAACTACTTGAATCTTGATGAATACTTATTGAACAGTTGGTTGTGAGCTGTTATGCAGTGGAATACTGACAACGATGTTTTCTCCCCAAACATGTCTGGAGGCCCCGAGTTCCTGTCAGTTTGCAGGTCTAGACTGAATCACTGGAACTTTATAGTGATGAAACGCACTCCTTTTCAAACTGATGAACACACAGTGACAACGTACTGTGGATGGGCGCTTTTTATAGATATGGTATATGAATGAGAATATTAGTTCCATTGCAACATCCTCATTTTATCATCCATAAAGCTAAATTCTGAAATCCATTTTTATAGTCAGTTTTAAGTATGAAATCCGTTTTTGCTCTGTAACTTTATTATGCGCATTAGAGAAATATTTTCTCTACTCTCTTCAGAGCGAGCTCACTTCTATGAAAAGCGTTTTTGCGGCAGCGGAGTGCTGTGACGATAGCAGCAAATCGTGTACTACTGGCTCCAGAAAGACCGTTATTATGAATGTCTTAGTCCACTGACTCTAGACAGAAAAGCTCAATAGGAGCAGACAAACACACTTGCCTATTTCAAGAATACAGACAAAAATATTTGGCCTGGGGAATTGCAAAAACAAAGCAATAAAAGTGAGGGAACTCAGTGCTTGCTTTGGAGCACAAAGACATTCCTGATGGCTTTGATTGCAACACAGCAGATGCTTCTGTGGTAGGTTAATTTGCAAAAACGTGAAATAAAATAAGCCTACCCATCAGAACCTCATTGAAGCCCCATTTTGAACTGGGCATCAGAGAACGCTCCGGAGTTGCTGTGGGGATCTGGGAGTGATGCGTTTTGTTCTGCGGAGTTGTTTTATGGATGCATAATTCGATGCTTCCCCTTCTGATTGGTGGCTGGCCATCCGTTAAGATCTCTTCCCTAAAGGGTACAATTGCCCATTCAAATGTTTATTAATAAGAGAGTAAGGCTGATTTAACCCGCAAACACTGTCAGGTCCATTTATCGCAATGCATTATTTAAGAGCTATTTGTAGCAGATTAGAGATAATAATTGCCAGTATTATCAGGTGGAATATTGCAATGAAGAACCCACTAATATAACGTGGTGAGCTCCCGGAGCGAGAGGAATGGTACTTTTTGGGAACCTCCGACACTTTGCTGTGAGCTGCCAAGTCGTGTTTTTGGCAGATTTACTGTCACAGAACGCTCACAGAAGTACTCTTTTGTGGACAGTAAAAAATGCAAATGGCAATTCATTCATTGAGTAATGATTGCTTTGGACAGACTGTGAAGTGTAATGTATCCTAAACACTCAACTATCAGCCTTATTTATGACACCCAGTGTCGGTGCTCACCCACTATGGAGGTGATTCTTGTCGGGTAGTGTAGGTATATTTCTTAATCGCGTGTTACCGTTGTGGGTGATTGAACATTATCTTTCCTAGATACAAGGTAGGTAGGTTGGAAACACTGCTGTATTCATTCAGGAAAGAATGACTCGTTCACACAACTGTTACCAGCAGGAGCAGGTCCAGAGGACCGGGGCCAGCCCAGAGACACCGGCCTTCTTGCAAGTGGGACTGGCTACAAGGGACATAAGCACTTCTCGCTCAGATTCCTAGACTTCTCCTTCCAGTCAACCTCTGCTAGATTTGACCCCAATGTGAGCATAGACTCCAAGTTCTTTCTCAGTCTGTTCATAGGTGAAGCTTCCTGCTGCATGCCCATCTGATTTTGACCTTCCTTTCCCATCCCTTTGTGAGGCCAATTAGGAAATCATGTCTCCCCAGATCTTACAGGAATCTGACCCCAGCCTACCCATGGCCTTCCCTTTGCCCTTTGCTTCCCTCACCTGCTGGCCATGAGTCCTCTCTGTCACGCAGCCTGGGTACACAAGCCACGTGTGAACACTGCCAACCGTGGTGCACAACCCTTAGTCATTACAGGTGGGCCTGTCATTGTTTCCTCGGGTAGTGGGTACCAAGCCAAGGGAATTCTCTACAGCAAAAAAGAAAAAGAAGCCTATTTTTCAGTCTGTTAAAACTCCGTGGTTGTTGTACAAGATGACATCTAGGATACTTCCCTGGAAAAAAGTCTCATTACTTGTAAGCCAGAAAGAGGAACAGTGATGTGTATATATACATTTTATATATATATATATATATATATATATATATATATATATATATATATATATATATATATATTCCAACTTTGCTTAGCAGTTGTATCTCTTATGAACGCGAAGATTCTCACAAAGTCCTTGACTTTAATATCTCTTTTCTGAGTACTTGTCATGACTCAATAGGCCCATAAATGGGCCGCTGGTCAGTGTACTAATGGTTTGACCATAGGCTCACTTAATTCTGAGGATTGTCCAGTAAAAAAGAAAAAATGCTTCCCTCATGTAGATGGCTGAGTGCACGAAGCAATTTAATACTTTCTTGTAACCAGCAGTGATTTTTTTTCCCCTTTTGATTACGAAACTCACCAAGCGCTTCATTGTAATGATTAACACCAAATAAAGCTTCCTTCACACGGTTAGACTGGCTTCAGGGAAACATCCTTATTTTAGAGATGTTTCTCAGAGTTAGAATTTCACTGACAGTAAATCATAATGCTGTTTTTCTTCTACTTTGAGGTAAGGCACACCTGTTAGAAGAAACTATCTATGTGTTAAACCTCTTCTTTTGTTGGCTTTGGGAAACACTTTTGGTTTTGCTCTTAAAATGAAAATCAGCTCTTGGAAACGGAGTTGAGGGAGAAACAAGGCTCCTTGACAGAGGAAAACATTTAACAATAGAAAGAGAAAAAATCCTTTATATGTCTTGGTACTTTATTTAAAGAGAGGAAAATCTGCCTTTCTGTTTCTAAAAGTTAAACTGTATGGGGTCTTTGTTCTGCATTGTAGAATTATCAGTAGTGAGCCCATCTGGAATAAGAATGGGAAATCTAACCCTCTGAAAGGAACTTTCTTTTTTTATATGGACCACCAAGATGGAAACTTCCAAACTGAGTTCCCCCACTCCTGCTGAGGTTGGAATTGAAATTTCTTCTCGCTATTACTGAGCTTCAGGTGAAATATCAGTCTCTCACTCCATAGACCAAGGGGACAGCATGGCACTGACTTAGGCTGACTTGGTATGGATTTCCTTTCAGCAAATTAAAATCTACCTCCCTCGATGGGGCAAAAAAGAGGATGTGGTCACATTCTGCTGTGTCTTACCAGCATATCCTTGGCCTTCACCACATTCAAGAATATTCTTCTTTCAAGTTTTTCAGATTGAAGAGATTTTTTAAAGGTATGTCTGAATTTCACATCTTCTAAAAAGAAACATTTCCCCTAAAAGTGAAAAATCAACTTGGGAGAGTGGCGGGGTACCAATAAAAGAGAATTTTTGTTTTTTTGGAAAAAATATGTATATATACATTATTGGATGTGTGATGGTAAATGTGGTTAGTAATCTGAATGGAAGAAAAAAGGCAAGTGAGTGATTTGACACCCATTTATCTTTCATTTTCTTTTCCTACTTTTGTAGGATATCTGTTATGCATGGTGATGGGCTACCATCCAGATACAGAAAAATCAATAAGATGTGGGCCTGTGATGCTTAGCTTTATGGATCAGTCTGACTGGACCACGAGCACCCAGATAGCTGGTTAAACATCGTGTCTAGGTGTGTGCATGAAGGTGTCTCTGGAAGAGATTAGCACTTGAATTTGCTTTCAAGGGGCAGGCTTAGTAACACAGGTGGCCCTCACCAGTGTGGGTAGACACCATCGAATCCCCTGCGACCGGATAGAACATAAATGGAGAGGAGAATGAATTTGCTATCAGGCTCTGAGGCCCTAAAATTACACCACTGGCTTTTCTGGGTCCCCGTCTTGTAGATGGCATACCATGGGTCTCCTCAGCCTCCATGGCTGGTCTTCTTTCTCCAGAGTCCTGGACTAACACAGGTCTGTTTCAGGGTTTCTCAAATAGGTTGGTTGATGGAAGACATCATCTGATATTTGAATGCAGTATATGTTCTTTATTTCATTTTTTTTTTTTTTGGTGGAAAGAAACTATTTGACTAGATTATGGGAAATGGCAATCTCCATCAAAACTACTTTGAGAATTAGAAGATGTAGAACAGAAGTGATCAGGTAGAAAAATAAAGATTCCCACAGCAATGGTTCATGTTTATTTTGCGGATCCTATATCTATGTAAAACAAGCATTCAGTGTTTTAGAAAATTATGAGAGGAGTACACAATTTGTACGGGGCTTTTATCGCTGATGAAGAGATTCCTGTTATTTGCAAATTGGAATCACATCCAGGCCTGGCACGGACCCAGCAGCTGCCATTGCCCTTGGATTATACGGTGCCAGCTAGGGCCGAGGAGGTTACTCAGACAGGAACTTGGAGCAAGTCTCTTTCCCAGAAGTATTTCAGCCCCAGCTTTCTCTGAGACCATAAATGGTGATATGGAATATTGGTCATTGAATATTTTTTAGGCTGAAGAAATGGCAGTGCTTGGTTAAATGGACAATAGAAGAGAAAGAAAAGATGGGAAAAATATGCTACATGTACCGTTTGCCCCTGGAGCCACATGGCTAGTTCCAAAGCGAGGATGGAGATTAGGTAGTGGTCATGGTGGCTTAGCCTAGGGCCAGGGGACACGTAGGAGTTTAAGAATGGAGATGATCCTGTTGTGTGAGTGTAAGAGAAAGAACCTTAAAGAATTTTAAATTGGCTTGGGGGATGGAGAGATGGAGAGGTGGCTAAAAGAAATGTCAGGGAGGACAAAATATAACTTTCTAAGCTTTGTAGTGAATAAACTCAAGAGAGTATTTCAGACTTAGGGTCTCCAAGGTAAGGAGATGCAGCAAAAACATAAAGCACAAGAACGATCTATAAATTCGTAAGGCTATCAGAATATTGGCAGCTTCTAGAGAACCATGTGTCACTGCAGTGTTGGTTCATGTTACCCTGAGAAGCAAGGATGACGTGTTTTTTTCTTGATCTGGGTTACACCCCCTGCCTTCCATGGAAACCTTCCATTGTTTCTGGGTGAAAAGAGACTGCTGCAAAGGGTTAATAAAGCCAAATGACAATCGAAGTGGTGGAAATGTGGGGAAAAAATACCTGGATGCAAAGTTTAAAGTCTAAAAATACTTTTAAGCTGGAGAAATCCTTAGCCACAGAGCTTCAGGTATAGAAGATAATTTATGCAACCAGTAGGCTTAGAGCGCTGTGGCCCTCTGTGATTCTAAACTGCTCAGCTATACTCCATCTCATTAATATTTCGACCATGGTCATTCATTTTACTGTGAAATTATTTCCTTATATAATTGTAGTTTGCTACTGTTTGCATATTTTTTGTGTGCGTGTCATCGACGCTTTGATGGTAGAAATTAATTTGTTTTAATAATGTAAGCAGAACAATAGGTTTGAAATAGAAGCGGAGTACAATGAATCCAGCAAGTGAAATACAGATTTTAGGTGTGTGTTAAAGAGGAAGCAGCTTCCTTGGTAGCGGAGGATCAAGGTTTTGGGGGACAAATTGCTTTCATCAGACTACTAGGAGGGGCGGGAGGGTGTTTCAGAAGGAGCACTAGCCCATGTGCAGAGCATGTCAAGGAGTAACGTAGTTCAGCGAGGCTGGGTGCTAGAAGCTATGAAGGTATGCCGATCTTAGGCGGAATATTTAGTGCAGAAGTTTGGGCTTTGTCCTGTAGAAATAGACTGAAAAAATGCTTCTGTACAATTGCTGAATAGTCTATATACTCATATTGCTAAAGCAATGCATATTGTACATTTCTCCTATATCCCCAGCTCACCGCTGCGCCTGCACCATCCACAGATAGCCATTTTTATCTGTTTTTGTGTGTATCCTCCCACAGGCTCTTTAGGCAAATATAAATGTACATCGTTATTTCCCTTTTTTATGCAAAAGGCAGCATGCTATGCATTCTTCTTGCTCCTTTGCCCTTTTCCCTTACAATATGCTTCTTGGCCACTTTCCATACTTTTTTGTAAACGCTGAATGCTCTGCAAGTACTTGATTTGTTTATTAGTTTATTAGCTTCTTGCTGATTTGGGATGGTTTAGTTGTTTACTGTTACAATGTAAAACCATCAGTTTGCCTGTGTCAAAGATACCTCAGCAGTAAGTGACAAGAACCAGGATTATGGAGTTCAAAAGACATTGAATTTCTAATTTTGATCGGTCTCAACAGTTGTCATTTCTGGACGTAGTTTCATTCATATTCTACACCGTGCTTTTTTTTGCAACAGCATTACTGATAGCATGCTAGCCATCTTCCAAATATCAACAGTGATTGGTGACATAAGGTAATATTGGGGTAGCTTAATAGTCACTTCTGTTTTGAAGAGTGAGTTTGAATATCTTGTTAGGATGTTGAGATTTTTTTTGTGTGTACTATCCATAAACTCACTGTTCACTGTTTCTGTCTGATTTTATGACGTCATTATTTTTATAAATTCAAAGGTGTTAATTGTAAGTTTGGATAGAAACCCTTAGATCATATGAGTGACAAATGTTCTTTTTCCTAATAGATTGTTTGCTGTTTAACTTGGCTCATGGTATTTCCTTTGTTTCGTCCGTTTACATACACTTGGGTTAGTGGTTAAAGGAACCTACACTTCTCCAGGGTTATGCACACATTCTACCATTCTAATATTTTAAGGCTTTTATTTAATATCGACTCTAAGACTTTGATCTTCGCTTCTGTTTATCTGACATAAACCGTGAGATAACACAGATTATCTTCTTATACGACAAGTCAGTGTCGGCAAATATGCTGTTTCTTAATCATCCACCCTTTTCTCAGCCGACTTGTGAGGCCAACTCTTCTCATGCATCCAGAAAAGATGGAGCTTTCTTCACTGTTAAGTAATAAATGTGACGCGGTAGTGACACACACAACCAGATTTTTAAAATTAGCTGGGTCTCAGTATCATGCGGAAGAAAGAGGTAAAAGTAACAAAACCCAAGAAAACACTCAAAAAGGAAAGATGAAAGGAAAGTGAACGCAAAGTAAGTGACGGGAAATTGCCTTATCAAATGTAAAAAATGTGAAGCCACATGGTCCAAGAGTAGGCTTAGAGACACAGATGGGTGGAACACAGTGGGCGTTCTGGTATAAAGTCACTTCAGGGACACTGGGTGTGTCTATATGGGCACTTCTTGGCCTGTTTTTGGTTTTGTTTTAGTTTTTTTAATATGCCTTCTGTTTTCATTCTAATCAATACGATTTCCTGTTAGTACCCATTCCCCCTCCCTGTATTTCGCTTTTCTCTGTCGGTCACCGTGTTTTCTGCGGTGTCTTCGATTCCCCCTTAGGGTCTCACCCATTGCATCTTAGATTAGGAGAACTTTTTCTTGCTTCCTCAGTTCTGCCAGCTCAGATTTGACCCTCTCCTGCTGCTTCATCATCTCTTCCCAGAGGTACCGTGTCTCTGCTTTGTGGTAGTGATTGGTACATTGAAGATTATTTTTTTTGAAAGGCAGAGAAATCTTTAATTGCTTTATGACATCATCTTCCTAAGACTGTTCGTCCATCTGGTGACAGAGCTGTCTTCTCTGCTGTACTTGGAAAACTGTTAGTTATATATCTCGTTTTCTGTTCTCATCTTTTCCTGAAGCAGCGGCTCACAGAAGTTCCTGGAGGGGCCCAAGCAGGGCAGTTGCACAAGCTTCCTTCCCAGCCCAAGGCCCTCTCCCTCCTCCCGAGGGAAGAGAAGGGCCAATTCCTCTGAGTTTTGTCTGTGTCAGTTCTGTGACGGCCTCTCCTGGTTTCTTCCCCAAACTGAGGTGAATGCGGTGGGACTCCTCTGGCTCGTCCTGATTGCCCTAAACCCATATTTCTCGTTGCAGTAAAGATTGTACCTTCAGGGGCGCCCCGGGGGGGCTCAGTCTGTTAGGCCTCTGATTCTATCTCAGCTCAGGTCATGATCTTGTGGTTCATGAGTTCAAGCCCCACGTTGGCCTCTGCGCTGACAGCTCAGAGAGTTTGGGATTCTCTGTCTCCCTCTCTCTCTGCCCCTGCCCTGCTCACTCTCTCCCAAATAAATAAATAAACTAAAAAATATATTAAGAAGAAAATAAAAGATGGGCCTCTGGGGCAATCAGAGCACCTGCACACCTGTCCTTGGGTGAGTGCGGCGCCCCCTCCGTGGGGCCTCCGGGACTTCACAGGCCTTGCCTGCGTCTGTCTCCCAGCTTGGCTGACAATTGAGGTGGCCTCTCCTGCCCATTCTGCCGGTGGTGTTTGCACGGAGGGCAGGTGGCATAGACTGCTGGAAGTGGCTGGAACAGAAGTGGTGGTGATAGTAATCATACACGTGGCGGGTACTCATCTCTGCCATGCTCCAGCCTCTGATGGTCAGGGCGCCTGTGAGCTGGGCAGTCCTTCTCCTTTTGGCAGAGGTGGACACGGAGGCACGGGGGAGGGTAGGCGGCTCGACCATCTGCACTTAGCTGGTAAGTGGAGCCGCAGAGGGTGCACCGAGATGGTCTGGCTCAAGCCTCCGTATCTTTAACTGCTGTGCTGTGTATGGTCATGCCCACAGCAGAGTCTGATTTGAACATTTTAGATCCTAGAACTTACAAGCGTTTCAAAATGTAAGTGTCAGCAGCTTGGGGGAGGAAGAGAGAGGGTCAGGAATGAAGGCACTTTTGTTAAGCAGAAGCTTCTCAAAGTTCTGTGTGTACAGAAACCACCTGGGAGTCCTGGTAAGACGCAGATTCTGAGTCCCTGGGGCCTGGGACTCTGCATTTTTTAAAATTTATTTTGAGAGACAGAGTGTGCATGCAAGCAGGAGAGGGGCAGAGAGGAAAAGAGGGAGTGCCCCAAGCCCACTTCATGATTTCAGAATGGAGCCCAATGTGGGGCCCCGTCTCACGATGGTGGGATTATGATCTGAAGCTGAATTCAAGAGTCAGTTGCTTAACCCACTGAGCTACCCAGGCCCCCCGAGTCTGCACTTATTATAACAGGCTCTCCAGGGACTGCTGAGGTACTCTAGTAGCTAGGAGCTAGGACACTAGTCAGGCAGCGCAGGGCAGAGATAAAGGGAGTCTGAACTAGACCATCATCCTCGGGGGTGAAAAGAAACAGATTGAAGTGAGAAAGTGTAGCCTCAGATCAGATCGTAAGAAGCGTTGACAGGTTGAATGTGGGCAGTGAGGCATGAATGGGAAAAGATGACTCTCTGTCCTAGCCGGGGAGATGCTTTCAACCTCTGAGAAGCAAATGTAATAAGCAGATAGCTAGGCAGCTTTGAAAATGTTGGCTCTGAGGTTTTGATTTTTGAGTTAAGAGACACCCATTTGGGAATTTGTAGCAGGCGTGAACCATGGCAGCAGGGTGACTGACCAGATAGCTAGAGAACTTCTGGAAGGTGGAGACACTTCTGCAGTGAACCTCTGGAAATGTGGAACAGCCAGCGGGTGGGCAAATGCAAGGCACCAGCAGAGGAAGTAATTTGGGGGCTGCCTTCCATTCCCTCGTTCCTTAGACTGTAGAAGACAGTGATGTGATTGGCGTTCCCGTCTTCAGTGACAGACTGGAGAAGGCAGGGAGGCCCTGGATGGTTCGGGACGCTGGAGGTGAGCCGGTAAGCATGGAAGGAGGGCAAAGTTTCTTGTCCAATTTCTGTCAGGAAGTTCGACCAGAAATGTGCAGTACAAGCCCATCTTTTATAACATTTCTAGGTCTCTTGAGACATTTTCTATGATCACAACTTCACACTTCTAGGAAGTAGCCTTTCTCTTACTGATCAACCTCCATATTTGCTTGTTTTCCAACCCTTAAAACTCAATTTAAGTTCAATTTTCTTTCCTTTATGTCCAGTTAGTTCTGGCCTTTGAAATTAACACACAATGGAAGCCAAGATGACAATGGTAGGAGCCAAGAAATTGAAAGTAGCGTGTTGCATTGAAGTCTAGTGCCTAGAACCAGAAGATGCATTTTGATTAAACCCCGTGTTGATATCTTGGAGAAGCCATTTATTGTAGTAAGCTCCCATTATATGCCTTTTGAAGTGGACATGCACAAACCCCAACACCATCATTCTAAATCAGGGAATTACATTTCAGGAGGTAAACCACAGAGCGTTCCCACTTTTTCCAAAGTGAACTCTCACCTTTCATCGGAATACCATTGTCCAAGTCACATTTGTTCTGGAAATGTATGTGCCTATCAGTCTTTTAGGGCTGGGAAACATTATTCATGCCCTTAGGCAATATGGGCTCTGGGGGGGGGTAGAGGTATTTTTTAATATATATTTTTAGAGTTTTTAAAATTTCTATTTATTTTTGAGAGACTGAAAAAGAGCACAAATAGGGGAGGGGCAGAGAGAGAGGGAGAGACAGAATCCAAAGCAGGCTCCAAGCTCTGAGCTGTCAGCATAGAGCCCAAAGCAGGGTTCGAACCCACGAAATGTGACATCATGACCTAAGCCAGAGTCAGATGTTTAACAGACTGAGCCACCCAAGTGTGCCCTGAAAGGCATTTTTGATGTACTTGACATTGTCAAGAGAGGACATTAGAAAGAATTCCTATGGGTCACTAAAGCAGGCAATGTTGTTAACTAGAAGGTGATGAAGAATTACAGGGCACCAAGAAGTTGGGATGTGATTGGAAAGGGCAGAATGGAAGATGGGAAAGCCCAGACTTGGCTTGATTTCCTGTAGACAGTCCTTTCTTGTATCTGCTTGGAACACAAATAGTCTGAGACCCTTGTGTCATCTTTGGATATGCACTGAAGTCTATGTGTGATTGAAGATTTTAATTTTGATAAATTGTCACCTACAGAGGTCAGTCCAGCCTGTACAAGCTGCCCCTACCTGTTGGATGGAGAATGGAATCACATGCTGTCCGGCAAATCATTGAATTCTCCTGCCCTTGCTTTGTCTGCTTTTCCTCTCATTCTTGAGCCATGGTCTCCTGTTTATATTTTTCCTCTTTTCTAAGAATAGCACACAAGTAAGGTTTGAAGAGTGCATCAAGAGTGCAATCACTCTATTTTGTCCAAACCCCAAATACACATTAAGCATTTCAGCATTTGTGAAAAATATAGCTGAATCACAAGTATTTTTAGGATTAAGTACATTTTCTTTTGTTTTTGTTAGACTTACCAAATTGCTCCTATTAATATAATGTTCTCATGCATTATGTAATAGCTGAGAACAAAGAATAAAGTCTGAGAGCCCTCCGTTTTAGAGGCTTTGTCGCTTTTTTAAAAGGCGGGAAGCCTTGGGCACCAAACCCCCACCCGCCATGTTGAATTGGACCTGTAATACACCAGTTGTACAAAGTGCCCAATCTTGTACTGCAGCTCATCCCCAAACATTCCCTGGAAGTTAATTAAAATATCCAATATCCCTTGGGAGGAGAAAAAGTGTTGTGATTTTAAAAATAGATCTGTAAACAGAAGTAATAAAAAGTTTAGGAGACAGAACTTTAATGAAACAAGAAAGAGAAAAATACATTACAGAGAAAATCATAACGAATCATAGAATGTTAGCATGTATGCAGTCCTCAGGGGTCTCTGGTCCAAGCCCTCACATTAGAATGAGGGAGCTGAGGTGCCCGGATGGTATGTGAGGTCACAGAGCATCTTGATGATTTGGATTCCCGCTCTGTGTTCGTATCTCTCTAGGAGAATATTGGGCACTTGAGACTGTTTCATTCTTTTTTCTTCTTCCTTCCTCCCTTCCTTCCTTCCTTCCTTCCTTCCTTCCTTCCTTCCCTTCCTTCCTTCCTTCCTTCCTTCCTTCCTTCCTTCCTTCTTTCTTTTCTTTTCTTTTCTTTTCTTTTCTTTTCTTTTCTTTTCTTTTCTTTTCTTTTCTTTTTTTCTTTTTTTCTTTGTTAGTCCACTAAGGTACCCTTGGGTGCATTAGAAACACTAATTTCCCTTCAGTAATCCTGAGCACTGAGGCTATCGGACTGTTTAAAACTTAAGCTGGGCCTTAGGAATTACTCAGAATGGTCTAGGACCTGGGATACTCAAACTGGTAACTCCAGAAATTCAATTTTGACCATTTACCATGAAATGATCAGGCTCTGGGGGAAAGGACAGATGCAAAACAGACTCATGAGCCATAAATACAAATATGCTCCCACACTGAAAGTTGGAATCAGCAAGCGAATGAACTCTGTAAAATGTGGAATGTTCTGCATGGAAATTACATTGGTGATAGTTAAGATAATTAGAACTATTATCATTCCACATGATTGGGTTCACATAGAAATCCCAGTTATGCCTAATGCATTTTCAGTATAGTTACAGCCTGACAAGATACCCACATCTTCTTCAGGGACACTGAGGTTTAAATACCTGTTTCTAGAAATTTCCCTCTTGGGAATAGTGGGGGGATTTAACTACTCTGTGCTATATCCAAAATGATGCAGTGGAAAGCGTTCTGGTTGAAGGCACCTGAGATATGGTTTGAGTCTCTGTGTACCGTGTGGTTGTACAACGCAAGAAAAGTCCAGAGATTGCTCTGGGCTTTAGCTTTCTCATCTCTAAAATGTGAAAGTTGATCTTGGTGAGTTCCAAAGTTGTTTCCAGTGTTCACCCTCTCAAACCTCAAGGAAATTCCTTCTCTAGACACCCTTTTCCTCCTGCTTCCCACATTTTACTGACCTTCATCATGGTATTACCATTCATTTATAGTATTTTTATGATATATGGTGATTTCTAAGTTAGTGGTGTTGGTCAGACTCCTCAAAAAAGAAGGACCTGAGACCTAGAAAAAATATTGGCACTATATTTGGGAGGCCGGAGGCTAAGGCACGGCAGGTAAGGAAAATGGGGGGTGGGTGAGGAAGGGAAGCCTGCCAGATGAAGAGTCCCTTGTATGAGTCATGGGCCTGTGCATCGGTGCAGAGTTCTGGATCCTGATTCGGCCTGGGATGTTCCCAGGATGGGGTGCACAGAGAACCTAGACCTTGGAGTGCTCCCAGAGGAAGAGAAAAGCAGGTGAAATGATCTATCTGTGCCTCGCATGTTGGTCGTGTTTCACCCCCTGCACTTCTGGACTGTGACACTGAGCGCTCTGGCAGACACCGAGGGAGCCAGAGGTCCCTCTTGCATGCCATCCGTGACAGAAGTGAAGGGAGTTGGTGTGCAGGTAGGACTCCATGCAGCAGAGCTCCAGAAACCCAATATGAGCATCTGTGGTGGTGACAGTGGTGTGACTGGGAGGGCTTTGCGGAAACATGCAAAGAGGTTACCAGAGGGGTCACACAGTCCGTGTCCTGTGGTGTTTGTGCCCCCTGACTGGCTTCTACACTGTGTGTCTTTCTTCTTCAGTTTCAGTGGGAATGAAAGCATTTCACTCTTCCCCTGTAAGGGCTGTCAGAGGACTCTCCCCTTCCTGAAAACCAGGGCTCCTTGTTACCACCTGTACATCCTAGGCTAACGCATTAGTGACCCAGATGACAGTCACCATTGCTGTGGTTGGGGTAAAGCCATAACTAATATTCACCTTCACCTTCTTTCTCCTTGTCTACCCATTTTACGTTTCCCTCATCCTCACTTAGACGCATGTGAGTTTATTGCCAGTGACCCCAATCTTGAACCTCGGGGTCTGGATCCTTAGTTTATCTCCCTTTGTTGGTTTGTAGTTGTTATATTTCCCCCCAAAATGATCATTGTGAGATCACGGAAGTGTAAAGAAGTTCCCCACGTGGGGTCCAGACATCACGCCTGCCCCCACTGTGCTGCACTGGCCCTGCCTCTCCCTGGTAATTAGCAATCCTTTCTTTTGCCCACACATCCTTTGCCCAAAAGGGCCTGCAACTCTAGGGGAACTCACATGTCCTGGGGCATTACTGCATTGATTTCTCCTGGGATCTAGAACGCAAACCAGCAGAAGGCTAGATATTGGCAACAGGAAGACAGTGTTAAAAATGGGTCACCAGGTATGAGAGTGAGAGGGGCAGCTTCCAATTCCACACATTGGTGGCAGGACCCTATTGTGAGGCATTTGGACCCACAGTACAATGGATTTACCCAAAATCCCTTCTGTAACCTGGCTTCTCTGAGCTCCCAGTCTGCCCTGGGGTTGATGGTGGTGTTTTGGGTTTTCAGGGTTTGTTGGCAGCTCAGACCCTACTGATGTCTGTCCTTTAGAAGTCCAGGTAGTCCCCTTTGCCCATGACATGAGTACCCTGCAGGGTGGCCACAGGTGCATCTACAGAAGGGTCAGAGGAGTGACATGATCTTCTTATAGATGCGCACAGTCCTTCCTAGAGAGCTTCTTCTCACGGCAGGGTTTCTGTGCATTAACGTTCTCCTTTTTACGATAACGCCAATCATGGAACCTGTTACCCGCTAATCTGTCTGACTCCTACAGAATCATGACCTGTGATCCACAGACACCCAGATTTCCGCTCCAGTGGTGTGGCTGCCATTGCAGTGATGACACCCGCTTTGCTGCTGATAAGCCAACCCTTCATAGTCCTTTGTCACAATCTTAGTGGAATGCCCTCCGGGCATAAATCCATTCCTACTTCCTACTTTCAGCTTCAGATTTCTCCATCACTAGGCTAGGAAAATTCTGGCAGTCATCTCACTTAGGACAGGCCATCATTAAATCCACATGACAAGGAGCTTCCTTAAATGCTTAGGGCCAGCTGCACGGATGCATGACAAAACACGCAATCCCTAATCATGAGTCAACGTGCTCCTGTTGCTTAATTGTCCCCTACTCGGCAATTTCCCCTATTCGGTCTTGGACTCCATTCCCAGATATGCAGAGAATGTGCAGAGGGCCCTTTGTATCTCTGCCCCATTATAATCAGATCTGCATCTTGATTCTTAACACTCTGCATGGTGAGTTCCTCCTGCAAGATGCCACAGAGACCTCAGGCTTGTGCCACCTGCTGCAAGCTGGAAACGGACAGTCGTCCTATACCTACTGTTCCTGTGTCGCACCTTCTCTGGTGACATCAGAGCAGCCTCTCCCCCACAGTCATGTCCCCATGCTGGCTGGGTCGCAGCACCCTGCTCTCACACTGATTTGCCCTCTACCTGTACTCCATCCCACTTCACTACTGGTGAGCGCCAAAGTGGTTTTGATGCGGCTGCTTCTCTGCCTGCCAGAGGTTGTCCCCATCTTGTTTACTGCTGTGGGCTACGAATTTGTGTTCCCCCAAAACTCATGCATTGAGTAATCTCCAGTGTAATCGCATTTGGAGGGGAGCCCTTTGGAAATGATTAGGTTTAGATGAGGTCATGAAGGTTGAGGCCCCAGGATGCAGATTTAGCCCTTATCAAAGACACAAGACCTCTCTCTCCCCCTCTCCTCTCCTCTCCTCTCCTCTCCTCTCCTCTCCTCTCTTCTTTTCTTCTCTCTCTCTCTCTCTCTCTCTCTCTCTCTCTCTCTGCATGTATACACCAACGAAAGGTCATGCAAAGATATACCCAGAAAGGCTCTCATCAAAAACCTGACCATATTATCAGACTTTCAATCTGCAGAAGCGTGAGAAATAAATCTTTGTTGATTAAGCCACCCAGCCTCTGGTATTTGCTAGAGGCTGGAGCCTACAGAGCTAAGGTACTTGCCATCCATAAAGGGTTCCTTCTGCTTTCAGATGGATGGGCAATCCTACAGCACATCTTCATGTTGAGGGCCACTTTTCAGAAGACTCTGGCACCAATTAATTGTCTTAGTCTGCATCTTTCATCAAACAGAGACCAAGGAAAGCCTCACTATATTCACGATTTATTTGTGATTTTCAAGACTAAAATGGTAAGGCTTTGGATGAAAGGGGAAGTATGGGAGAAGGAAACGTGTGTAGCAGTGATCCTTTTCAATGTTGTACTGGCTGCCTCCTAACCGAGGGCCAGGAAGAGATCCGGTGGATTCACCAGCAGGTGTGTTTCTTGGAATGTGGGAGTAAAAATGTGTGCAAGGGAGAAAATCTCACACACACAGCTCAGAACAATCCATGGAGGGAAGAAAGAAGGCTGTCATGTAACTTGGTTCTGTCTCCTCTCTGATTAGATAAGATTTATTCTGGGACAGTTTCTCCATAGTTTTCAGTCATATCTTCTGATCCTTTAGGAGTCTTGGAGGATGCAACACACCATCCCTGTGATGTTCCAACTGTGCCTGGAAGTGGAGGGGTCATTTATGTTTCATGTAAGGGTCCTGAGGTCCAGGCCTCGATGAGACTCTCACCTCCTGAAGCATGGCCAGGCATGAATGAGGAGAAGATGCACTTCCAGATGTGACTGGAGTCTTCAGAAAGAAGGGAAGAGTGTGCAAATATCTGAGAATGTACGTGGCACGTTTGCATACATGACAGTTCAAGTCCTAGATCTGTGCAGCTTTGTGTTTGCACACAATTATGTGTAATAATATGTATATCTAAAAATGGGCTAAGATGTGGGGTGCCTGGGGGGCTCAGTCAGTTAAACATGTAAGGTTGGCTCAGGTCATGATCTCGCGGTTCTTGAGTTTGAGCCCTGCGTCGGGCTCTGTGCTGGCAGCTCAGAGCCTGAAGCCTGCTTTGGATTCTGTGTCTCCCTCTCTCCCTGCCCTGCCCCTGCTCATGTTCTGCCTCTCAAAAATGAATAAACATTAATTTTTTTAATGTGCTAAGACATTAGATCTTGTGTGAAGTATTCTTAAGGAGGTGGAGGAAATGTGTGCAGGTGAAGGATATGACTGTGGCACAGGTGGTGATGACGGTTCATGGTGTATCCTCATGTTCAAGCTCATCAAGTTACATGTTATGTCCGTACAGCTCCGGGCATGTCAACCACACTTCAGGATACTGGTTTTCTCGTTGATTTATTGATTCAGTGAATCGCCTTCTCATTAATGGAGGGACTGGACTTCATCATGAGTCCTCTCTTAGGTTTGTTCTAACTTGGAGACAGTCTATGCATGATGATCTGGTTGGCTTCATCAAAGGACATGGCTTTATGGCTATCTGACTTTGAGGGCTCCTTTCTCACCAGTTTATTCTTTCCCTGGAAGGGTAGTAATGGGTAGAGACCATTGGACCAGAGGTGTGAGAGCTAGGAGTTAGACATACATGGGAGGGCTTGGAAGCCCCCTCACCGTCATCGTGCCGGATACTCACTGCAGACAGAGAGGGTAGAAAGCTGTTTTTCTGGTCTTTAGAAATGTCCCTACACACTCATGTTGTCTTCTTGCCAGTGTGCACCTGAACTACGTCTCACACTTGGGACTCGGGCATTTTGACTCGAGACTGAGCTTTGCAGATGGACAGATTACAAAGCTTTGCCCTCTCAGAAGATCAGTACACAAAGAGATCTTAAATAGCTTCTAATCCAATGGTTCATTTGAGAGATGAGGGTTTTGTGGGCTACAGAATTTCTGACTATCCCAAATGTACACAGTGCTTCTCTTACAAAATCCTCCTTTCTTATTGTTTGGGGAGAACTGTGCCAGCAACTGTCTCTAGGTAGCAAAGGACCAGCAAGCTTGGAAGGGAACGGAACCAGCACAAACAGAGGAAGGTTTGGCTTATTTTTATAATCTAAAGAAGGATCATATACCAAAGTATCTGCCTAAATATTAATTAGTGAATCATAAGGGCCTGATGTCTCGGGATTTTAAGAGTGGAGTGAAAAACGATGGCTGTCTAGACAGCATGAAGTGGATTCACAGGAATGCTATAATCACAGCCCACATGTCCCCCAAATCACCTTTCATGTGGCATTTTCTCGGTACTGAGTCAGATGATTGTCCAGGAGACAAAAATCAGATAATGCCATTCTCTCTCCACAGAGACAGCCGCATGTTTCCTCGAGCTGAAAATTCTTGTCAGCCACTGGATTTTGCCAAAATCAATATTGATTAAAAAAAATAATGTTATCCAAAAACTCTATAGTTCTAAAAAATAAAATCGTGATACATTCTGAGACATTGGTTTTTAGGGCTTAAAGTTGTGTTTTAGGACATGTGTGTGTGTGTGTGTGTGTGTGTGTGTGTGTGTGTAAAATAAATGGCTGTAACAATAATGCCATCAATTAACAAAATCTGCAGATTGAACAGGATTTTAGACATTATCTACATGACCCTCCCTAATTTTAGGGACAATCAAAGTGAGACTAAAGGAAGGGGCTGATCCCTGGGAGCAGACACCATCTAATTCTCAAGTCTCAAAGACTTCTCTCATTTTTGCTGGGGTGAAAAATAGTTATTAATAAATGATTACTTAATTAGCAGGGAGAAAGTCTCAGTTTAATAAAGAAATCTAGGCATTTGTTCTGCACATTTTATAACTTCTTCACCCGCTCCTTCTTTTCCATCATTTAGATGGTAGGAACCGTCAGCCAGAGAGTACATTGAATTCCTCTGCATGTGCTCTGAGAGTTTGAGCTCATTTGACTGCTGGTCCCTTGGTGCCGCAAGGTAGCCTGGAAAGAGATGGAGCGGTAATTTAATTGAATTACAATAACATCCATTTTAGGTTTTTCTTTTCAGATGCCTCTGCTGTGTTCCAGCCCAGTCATGGCATCCTGCAGACTAGGAGGGAAAAGTCTATTACAGAAACTCACAAACATTACATTCGCACAGTACATTTATAAGGTTCAATGATCACAAAATATAAAGGGTCCAAGCAATACACTCTGCAGAATTCTATTACTTGAAACTGTAACCCTTTAGGAAGAAGAGTGCCCAGGGTAGCCTCTAAGTTGTGGGAAAGGTGACCCGGTGCAGAGCCGGGGAGTCTTAGCTCACACCACTGTCCACTGTCTGTATGTGGGTGTGACCTGTCACCCTTAGGAAGTCCTGGGTCCAGGGCGCCTGGGTGGCTCAGTGAGTTAAGCATCCGACTTTGGCTCAGGTCATGATCTCTCACTTTGTGAGTTTGAGCCCCGCATCAGGCTCTGCACTGATGGTGTGGAGCCTGCTTGGGATTCTCTCTCTCCCTCTCTCTCTCTCTCTCTCTCTCTCTCTCAAAAATAAATAAATAAATGAGTTAATTAATTAATTAAATTCTGCATCCAGTCCTTCTGCCTGGCAAAGACCTTTGGTTGGTGATTCAGATAATGTTTGTAATGTATTGAAAACCTTTATTACCATGGATTTCAACCAAGACTCTTTGTAAAGCTCTGAACTCCCTTTGTAGCCCAGCCACGTCTTTTAAAAGGACACACACACACACACAGGGCGCCTCGGTGGCTCAGTGGGTTAAGCATCTGACTTTGGCTCAGGTCATGATCTCACGGTTCGTGGGTTCAAGCCCCGCATCAGGCTGGCTGCTGTCAGCCTGTCAGTGCAGAGCCTGGAGCCTTCCCCAAGTTCTCTGTCTCCCCTCTCTCTGCCCCTTCCCTACTCATGCACGTTCTCTCTCTGTCTCTCAAAAATAAATAAATATTAAAAAGTGTTTAAAAAAGTACACACACACAAACATCATATATATACAAATATGTCTATGTGTTAAACTGTGTATATGTGTTAAAATTATATTATGTATTTGCTTGGGTAGTTTTAGACAGTAGATGCCAAGATAAGGTACCACTGAAGTCTGAGTGAGGGCGCCTGGGTGGCTCAGTCAGTTGGGTGAAGTCTGAGTGATACTGGAAGATTCTATGGGAGGGCAAGGTCTTGTGGGGAGCCTGACAGACGTTGCTAGCAGAGGCACCTAAGAGGTTGACACTTTTAAGTGAAATGATGCACCCTTAAGTCTCCCCCACGTTTGATTTCTCTAGCACAGTGACCTCCTGCGGTAGCACACTTTCTGGTTAGTAGTCCCTGCTGCGGGGGTGGTTCTGCATGGCGTTCACAAGGCTACATGGCATTCCCAACGCCCCTCGCCCCTGCTTCCCATGCGCACCCTGGAAGTCTCTCTGTAGCAGGTGCCCCTCAGCGACACAGCTTCTTGTTGATTGTTTTTCCTTTCAAGAGCCATTCATGGCTGATGCTCTGGGCTATTGTCTCATAAGAGAGAGACGTTCTGGGTCCCCGGATCGCCTCACAGAAGGATGAGACCACGCGCACCGTAGTCTCTGTGTGTCTGATACACAGCACTGCTTGTGCGTGTGAGTGCACTGTGAGTGGGTATCGTTGCCAGGACCAAACCGAATAGAAGGGTGGGGATTAAATATACATATTTCCCAGTTTTACACAGGAAATGTTGTTTTATTTGAGTACTTAGTTTTGTAGTTACTAAGGCTCCCTTTAATTTCCTTGATTTTCTAGTCTCCTAAACAAAAAGAGGCATTAAAAACTTATACTTCAGCAATGCTATTTACAACATTGCCTGGAGAGTGGGAGAAACCTGAAATTTCACTGCAATTTTGTGTGAATATTTTCGGTATCCTTCCTCACCCTAATTCTTTTCCATCAGCCGTTTTTTTTGGACATCACTAGGACACACAAGATTCAATTCTCTGAGATTCTGAAAGAATCCTATAAATCCATCCACAGGGATAAAGACTTATTAAATGATAAGACTTTAGTTAAAGGTTATCACTACTAGTACTGTGTGCGTTTGTTACTAGCGTTGTTTGCATTTCAAGAGGAAAGTAGGCTTAAGCAAATGTATCTTACAAGGACCAATTAAGTTTCAGGCAAGTATTTACTGCCTGAAGTCTTACAAACAGTGTCTGTAGCTGCCAGTTCCAAGGATACAGGCTGCCCTTCTCACGATCTTGTTGGCCTAGGACTTGTCAGGGTCTCTGCAAGTCGATAGTCTCATCAACATGAGAAGAGGTGGCCGGTCAAAGGAGACAAGGCGCCAGTACAGCCAACGATTTGAAACAAACCCTCAGACACTTACCTTACCTAGATATGTGCACCTCTGGGTTATCTGAAATACTCCATGCTCATGCAGTCATGGACCTCATCTAAAACACCCAGATGGAGGGGTTGGCCCGTCTATATTTGAATGCCACCTGGGGGAAGAATAACCACTCACTGAAAGAATGTAGTCTATTTTAGGAACACATTTGAAAAGTCATATTTGTATTCAACTAAAACCTCTTCGTAGCATCCAATCATAGACTTTTTAAAAAAAATACATAATATCTAAAATACATCAGGTACTATACAAGGTGGTGTACACATTTTAATTAATCCTTCATGGGGAGGTACTGTACTCACCACCTTACAGATCAGAAAATAAAGACTGAGTTTAGAAACTTTGTGCTAGATCAGTACAGTTGGTAAATGACAGCTTGATCCAAACCCAGGGAGTTAGAGTCTAGAATCTGCTTTAAACACTATTATCGCTATACTGTCTTTCTTAAAGCTTTGGGTACTTTGGAGGGAGAACTAATAACAGGTTTTTAGTCTTCTAGGAAATTAAAATAGACTGTATAACAATGTTACCAGCTACATACTGGCCACAAATACAAGATTTGATATATATCGAGTATAGATACAAATATAAGACTCAGTTCAGAACTTGGCTACCTGATTCAATAGCTCTGAATAAAATGGTTTGACCCACTTGTTTTTGCACCTGCAAGTCAAGGTTATCTGGTGAGCTTTAATCCAGTGCAGTGTATTAAATCATATACCCTGTAAATGTTGATTCCTGAGATCTGGGTGGTGATTAGGATTCTGCATTTATTATTATTATTTTTTATTGCTTTTGTGTTTGTTTTATTGAAGTATAATTGACGTACTCTATCGCATTAAGTTCAGGTGTATATCATGGTGAGTTAGCGTTTTTATATGTTCCAAAATGAACCCCACGATAAATCCAGTCACCGTCTGTCACCCCACAGAGTTATTACAGTATTATTGACTATGTTCCCCAAGCTGTACATTACATCCCCATGGATTATTCTCTAACTGGAAGTTTCTATCTCTGGATCCCCTTCGTCTATTTTTTCCTCTTTTCAACACCTTCTCCTTTGGTAACCAACATTTTGTTTCCTGTATCCACTTATCTGTTTCTGTTTTGTTTTATTATTATTTTGTTTTGATTTTGGATTTCACAAATAAGTGATATTATATTTGTCTTTCTCTGTCTGACTTCTTTCACTTAGCATAATACCTTCTAGGTCCATCCACGTTGTTGCAAATGGCAGGTTTCATTCTTCTCTAATGGTTAACATTCCAGTGTGTTGTATTGTATGTACGTATGTATGTATGTATGTGTGTAACATTCCAGTATTGTATGTATAAGTATATATAGTTTGTATATAGTGTATGTGTATGTCTGTATATAATTTTTCAATGTCTATTATTTTTGAGGGAGACAAGAGCACAAGTAGGGGAGGGCCAGAGAGAGAGAAGGAGACACAGAATCTGATGTAGGCTCCAGGCTCTGAGCTGTCAGCACAAATCTACAAACTGTGAAATCATGACCCAAGCTGAATTTGGACACACACACTCCTGTGTGTGTCTGTATATGGATGCATGGATAAAGAAAATGTACATTTGTGTGTCTGTATATATACAGATTTTATCCATTCATCTATCAATGGACACTTAGGTTTTTTTCTAGATTTTGGCACTTATGAGTGATACTGAAATGACTTTAGGGGTACATGTATGTTTTTGAATTGGTGTTTTCTTTTTCTTTGGATAAATACCCAGAAGTGGACTTGCTGGTCATAGCATAGTTCTATTTTCAATTTTTGAGGAGCCTCCACAGTGCTTTCTTTAGTGACCACACCAGGTTGCATTCCCATCCGCAGTGCACGAGGTTCTCTTCTGTCTACTTTATTGCCCTAAATCTTCCTCTTTATTTGTCTTTTGATAATAGCTAATCTGATAGGTGTGGGGCGATATCTTATTGTTTTGATTTTCACTTCTCTGCTGATGAGTGATGTTGAGTGTATTATGATGAGCCAGCCTGTTCACCATCTGTATGTCTTCTTTGGGAAAATGTCTATTCAAGCCCTTTGCTCTTTTTAAATTCAGGTTGCCCTTTTCTATTTTCTATTTTTAAAATGTTTATTTATTTGAGAGAGTGAGTGAATGGGGGAGGGGCAGAGAGAGAGAAGGAATCCCAAGCAGGCTTCTTACTTGGCACTGGGCTTGATCTCACAGTGGTGATCAGGACCTGAGCTGAAATCAAGAGTTGGATGCTTAACCCACTGAGCCACCCAGGCACCCCATGGTTGCCTTTTTAAAAACTTGTTACATAAGTTCCTTGTAACATTTGAGTATTAACCCCTTATCAGATTTACAAATATATTCTCCCATTTAGTGGTTGCCTTTGCCTTTTGTCGATGGTTTTCCTCTCCACGCAAATCACTTAGTTTGACATCATTCTATTTGTTTATTTTATCTTTTCTTGCTCTGCCTGGAGGACACTGGTTCAAAAACTATCGCTAAGACTGATATCAAAGAGCTTACCACCTTCATTCGCTTCTAAGAGTTTTAAGGCTGCAGGTCTTACATTCAGGTTGTTAATCCATTTTAAATTTATTTTTGTAAATGGTATAAAGTGATGGTGCACTTTCATATTTTGGCATGTGGCTGGACATATCTCCCCACGTGATTTATCTAAGAGAATGTCTTCCCGGTTGTATTTCTTGTCTCCTTTGTCTTAGATTAATTGGCCATACATACCTGTGTTTACTTCTGGGACATCTTCTCTATTCCATTGACCTGTGTGTCTCATGCATATCATCCTAACACCATACTGTTTTGATTACTCTAGCTTTCTGGTCTAGTTGGAACTTATGGCACATGATACCTCCAGGTTTGTTCTTGCTCCTCAGGATTGCTTTGGCCATTTGGGGTCTTTTGAGGATTCATGCAAATTTTCAGATGCTTTGTTTTAGTTCTGTGCAAAATTCTGTTGGTATTTTGATGGGAATTGCATTGAATATATAGATTGTTTTGGGTAGTATGGACATTTTAAACAGCATTCTGTCAATCTATGAGCACAGTATATTTTCCGTTTATTTGTGTTGTCTTCAATTTTATCAGTGTCACAGATTTCAGTGTACATATCTTCCACCTCCTTGGTTACATTTGTTCCTAGGTATTTTATTATTTTTGATGCATTTATAAATGATATTGGTTTCTTAATTTCTGCTTCTGATAGTTCATTATTAGTACATGGAAATGTAATTGGTTTCTGTATATGGATTTTGTGTCCTACAAATTTACTTAATTCATTTTTTAGTTTTAACATTTTTTTGTGGTCTTAGGGTTTTCTGTGTATAGTATCATGTCATCTGCAAGTAGTAACTGTTTTACTTTTTTCTTGCCTGCTTGCTATGGCTAGTACTTCTAGTACTATGTTGAATAAAATTGGTGAGAGTGAACATCCTTGTCTTTAGGAACCTGACCTTAGGAACATCCACTAAGTATGATGTTGGCTGTGGGTTTGACCTATATGGCCTTTATTATGTGGAGGTATGTTTCCTCTATACGTACTCGTACTTTGTTGAAGGTTTTAATCAGAAATGGATGTTGAATTTTGTAAAATGCTTTCTCTGCACCTATTGAGGCAATAATATGATTTTTATCCTTCATTTTATTGATGTAGTATATAACATTGATTGATTTCTATATGTTGAACATCCTTGCATCCCTAGAATAAATCCCACTTGATTGTGGTGAATTATCCTTTTAATGTATTTTTTAATTTGGCCTGCTAGTATCTTGTTGAAGACCTTTGATTTAGGTTTACCAGGGATATGATCTATAGTTTTCATTTTTTTTGGTCTGGTTTTAGTGTCAGGGTAATGCTGGCCTTCCAATGAATTCAGAAGCATTCCTTTCTCTTCTGTTTTTCTGGAATAATTTGAGACAAGTATGTTTTAACTCTTCTTTAAATGTTTGCTAGAATTCACTGTGAAGACATATGGTCCTGGGCTTCTGCTTGTTGGGAGTTTTCTGATCAGTAATGCAATTTGTTACTAGTAATCAGTCTGTTAAGATTGTCTGTGTCTTCCTGATTAAGTCTCAAGAGGTTGTATATTTTTAGGAATTTATCCATTTCTTCAAGGTTGTCCAGTTTGTTGGCACTTCTTTTAGTAGTATTTCTCTTATAAGTTTTTGTATTTCTGTAGTTTAGTTGTAACTTCTACCCTTTATTTCTGATTTTGCATCATTTTTCTCTTTAAAAGTCTAGATAAAGATTTATGAATTTTGTTTATCTTTTAAAAGAAGCAGCTCTTACATTTATTGATCTTTTCTATTGTTTTTTAGTCTCTGTTCTATTTATTTCTACTTTAATCTTTATTATTTCCTTCCTTTTTCCTTCTTTTTTTTTTCATTCCTTTAAGTGTAAGGCTTGATATTTTATTTGTGATTTTTCTTCATTCTTGAGATAGGCCTGTATTGCTATAAACTTCCCTCTTAGAATGCTTTTGGTGCATTCCAATGATTTTGAATGATACTGTTTCCATTTTAATTTGACTCTATGTGGTTTTTTAAAATTTCTCCTGATTTCTATGTGGGCTTACTGATTGTTTACTAACATGTTATTTAGCCTCCACTTGTTTGTGTTTCTCTCATTTTTTCTTGTAATTGATTTCAAGTTTCATACCATTGTGTTAAGAAAGATACTTGATATGATTTCAGTCTTTAGATACTTGATAGTATTTGAGTCTTCTTAAATTTATTAATACTTTTTTTGTGGCCTAGCAAGTGATCAATATTGGAGAATGTTACATGTGTACTTGAAAAGAATTTGGGGAAGGAATATTCTGTAAATATGTGTTAAGTCCGTCTGGTTTAATGTGTCATTCAAAGTCAATACTTCCTTATTGAATTTCTGTCTGGATGGTTTATTCACTGATGTAAGTGGGGTGTTAAAGTTTCCCATTATTATTGTATTACTGTAAATTTCTCCCCTTATGTCCATTAATACTTGATTTATATATTTACATGATTGTATTTTGGGGCATAGATATTTACTCTAGTGTATTTTTTATTTTATTTATTGTTCTTTAGCTCATATTGGTTCTTTCTTATATTTTCTAACTCTCTCACTGTGTTCTTCCAGTCTTCTCCCAGGGTCAGTGAGCATCTTTAGGACTATTACTTTGAATGTCTTATCAGGTAAATTACTTATCTCCATTTCATTAGTCCACCCCCCCCCCCATTCAGGGCTTTTATCTTGTTCTCTCATTTGGAATCTATTTCTCTGCTTCCTTGTTGTGTTTGTCTTTTGGTGTTTGTCTCTGTTGATTTGACAGAACAGTTACTTCTGCTGTTTAAAGTGTAGCTTTTGTAGGTGCGTTCCCTGTGTGGATTGCATGTGGCCGCCTGGCACCCCTGGCTATTGCCATGGCCAACCATGGGCCGGGGGTGATTCTCAGTGTGCTGGGAATTCTGGCTGTCTTGGTAGGACATCTGGGATGGGTGTAGGTCGGAGAGTCTTGGGACATGCTTACTTGGCCACTTGGTAGGTTGGCTGGGGTTGGAGTGACGCAGTCTGAGGGTCTTGATGTATACCCTTGCCAGGGCCACGTTGGTCCATTGGCTAGAGCTGGAGTGGGCTGTGAGGTCCTGGAAGAAGTGTGTTTGCCAGGGCTGCCTTAGCGGTTGGGTGGAGCTAGTGTAGGCAATGTCCAGAGGGTTCTGGGGTCGCCCTGCTGTGGTCACCATGGCAAGACAGGTGGAGTGAGTGTGGGCGGGCTGGAGCTAAGGCGGGTGTGGCTGGGGGCTCTGGCACTCGGTTCTGGGGCTGCCTCCGGGAGGTGGGTGGAGTTGTTGTGGGCCAGGGATACAGGGCACGAGGGTGAAGCCCTAGGAGGCTGACTGGCTAGAGCACCAGGAGGACCTTTCTCCTGCCATGCTACCGGGTAAAGGAGGGATGTAACAAATGGTGCTCTCCTGGGCCTCTGACCCTGGAGAGAGAGTTCTGGCAGTTCCCCTTCTTTTTGCAGATACTCTACATTTAGTAAATAGCTTTCCTTCCCTTTAGTTGCCCTTAAACCATTGTTTTCATTGTTGTTGTTTGTTTTGCTGTGCCCAGGGTAGAGGAGTCTACGTCCCTCAGCAATACCTCTCCCTGTTGCAGGTCCCTGCCCTGGAAGTGGTGTTCTGTTACCGTCTTTATCTCTCCTTCCCTTCTCTGTGTGGCCCCTCTATCATTTGCTCTATAGGGGCTGTTCAGTCAGCCCTCAGTTCTTTCCCAGGGGAGACCGCTCCATACACAAGTGTAGACTTGGTGTGTCCTTGGAAGAGGTGAGCTCCGGGTCTTCCATACCGTCTTGGACTGTCTTCCAGGATTCTGCATTTTTAAAAATAAGGCCCTCTGGATAAATCAGATGGCTCTGATTTGGAAAACATTGGATTTCCTTAGTGTTCCTCAAACTATGGTTCTGAGAGCAGCACCAGCATCAGCTGGAAATTGTTAGAGGTACAAATTCTCAGTTCCCACCCAGACTTCCTGAATCTGGGCCTCTTTGTTTTAACAGTCCCAGTAGGTCAGCCAAATGCCAGTTACAGCTTGAGAACTGTTGTCTTAACTTACCTGTAAATCAAATCCACAGGAAACCGAGAACATTAGTGTAGACATCAACTCTAGAGAAATAATATCAGTGCTCAGACAACATTCCATGTAATTTTGTATTATAACTCCTTTTGATATTCTTTTTTAATCATGCTTCGGGTTTTGATCCCTCTCTACAGAGAGAAAACCAGGTTGCATGTAATATTTCAACAGGGTAAAAGCTAGAGAACAGAAAACCTACTTTCATAGTTATTTCTGGATCATCTTTTAATTATTCTGTCATTATTGATAGAGGTGATGCTTTTGATTAGAGAAAATCCATTTCCTTATTTATCATTCAAATTAAGTAGCACTTGAAGGATCAGACACTATTTGCCACCTTTCTGCAAACCAAAGTATTAAAAATTTTCACAAATACTAATTACTCTCCTTACCATTTAGGGAAAGTTGAGTCAAGGGTATTGGCCTCACTGTATGTGAGAGAAAATTGAAGTGCCTGAACAATTGTCTTCAAATTTACATTCATTCTCGATAATTTAATAATAGTGTTCTTTCCATTTTTAGCTGACTGTATAGTAACACATAGTTGACTTTCAGTGACTAATTTCTTTTATTTTTGGAAGCATTCATTTGTAATTAACCTTTGGACACCTTTGAAATGTGTCATCTTGGCACACATACAGCTCATCACAGGCTGTACCTAAGAACAAAATATTATTTTGTGCCATAATTTAAGATACATGAAGTAGCTAGTTTTACAAAAAGGACTCACCAATTATCAGTGACCTTTTGTCATTTGTCATGTGATTATATACAGCATGCTTTTTTTTTTTTTTAGCAAACAAATGTCCTTCTAATCCTTCAACCAGAATTTAGAGATATCTGTCTTCAAATTGTCAGAAATTTTAAGTGCTTTTCCTAAGTATCTCCCTATTATCTGCTTTTTCATAGTATTAATATAGAATGTGCATATGCTACTTCGGCTTCTCTGAAGACTTAACACATGTGAATAAATATACAAACAAGAGCATATCAACCATATCAACCCATATTGATAAATGGTTAATAAATAATAGGTAAGTAGATGGTTGACGGACTGCAGGTGGCCATATGGATAGTGATAGATGAGCTTATAATTTCTCAATGCTTATTTGGCATATGGAATAATCACGTGTGTGTGTGTGTGTGTTTAAAATATTTACATATCTACTAATGAGATACATACTGTTGGTCCCTACCACTAAGTCAGTGGAAGCTGAGATGTTTAAATGAATTTATTAGAGCTTAAATCACTCCACCAATAGGCCGAGTCTGTGCTATTATTTTAAGTTTAGTTTTTTATTTTGATAGAGAATGAGCGAGCAAGCTGGGTAGGGGCAGAGAGAGAGGGAGAGAGGGAATCCCAAGCAGGGTCTGCACTGTCAGCACAGAGCCCGATGTGGGGCTCAAACCCACAAACTGTGAGATCATGACCTGAGCGGAAGCCAAGAGCTGGACGCTTAACCCCCTGGTCCCCACGCCCCCCTCTCTCTGTGCCGTTAATGTTACTTCCCACTCGCAGTAGCATGAGTGGACTTTAGTGGACTGGCTACGCTAGGAAGTGTGTCAGATGTGCTCGTGTCCTTTCAGGCACACTAATCCGGCCTGTGCAACACCTGCCTGGTCGCAGAGGCTTCTCTGTCCCCTGATTCACGTGACACACTTTGATTCAGCAGCCGCCACTGACCAGCCACAGCGCTGGATGTTAGCAGATCAAGAGGGATAATGCTGATTCGTTCGACCACAGTCACACACCACGCCTGCAGACTGAATCTTTTTCGTAGTCCATCCTCTATTGTCACGACCTCACCCAAGCTGTTGATGCCTCTTGACTCTCGGTCATTTGGAAGTCAAGAGCGTGGGCACCTGTGCGGGACGCCTCCCCACTTCCTAGTTCTGCGACCTCGCGCTACGCACATAACGCCTTTGTACTTGAACTGACGGTGATAATGAGATGCCTCAACAGGCAGTTGTGAGGATCTGCTGAGTTAGTGCAGGCAGCGTTCTTGAAGAAAGACACAGGAAGGTTTCATGACTGTCGCTGGGATTATTGTGCAAGGATGCCCGTTGGCGTAGGTGACACTGACGTGCAGACTGGCCAGGCTGCCGTTCGCCAAGCACCCGTGTGGAGAGGCCCTGGAAAGATGCCAGGCTGCGTGCTTTCCCCCCATGCACTTCGACGGGAGCGAGCTCACAGCATCATGCTGCCTTTTTTCCCCCAAAAGAGACCCTGGGAATCTGTTCTATGGACCTCATTTTGAGTTGTTTTTGGAGAAGTCGTAATAGGTTTATACTGATTCTGTGAGGCTGCTTTTGGGAGGGTTTGGCCAGCAGATTTTCCCCAGAGAACCAGGAAAAGGGAACATTCTTTTTCTGTTTTTCTCGGAGTTTTGGGTTTTTCGTTTTATGATCCAACACTGGTATATAAGGCAGTGTTACCACCCAGCGCCGCTCAGTCAGCCCCCCTTCCCCTGTGGTCCCCACCGGTCTGTTATCTGTGTCTATGTGTTTATTTTCTGTATTTTCTGTCTGTTCATTGTTTTTGTTTTGTTTTCAGATTCCACGTGTGCATGAAATCATACAGCATTGGTCTTTCTCAGACTTATTTTGCTTAGTGTAGTCCCCTGAAGGTCCACCGGTGTTGCTGCAAATGGGAAGATTTCTTCCTTTTTATGCCTTGGCCCCCATACCTCTTGAATTTCTCCAGAAAGGGGGAGTGGTCTTTGTTGAAGTCCATGTATTTAAATTCTCTTTATTTCATACATGATTTCATAAATATTCTTTTCCTTTATATAAATTTTTTAATGTTTATTTATTTTTGAGAGTGAGAGAGCGTGCACAGGGGAGGGTCAGAGAGAGAAGGAGACACAGAATCCGAAGCAGGCTCCAGGCTCCGAGCTGTTAGCACAGAGCCCAATGTGGGGCTCGAACCCACAAACCGTGAGATCATGACCTGAGCCAAAACTGGATGCTTACCCAACTGAGCCCCTCAGGTGCCCCCCAAATCTTCTTCTCAAAGAAAAGAATGCTGGAATGTAAGAGCTGAGTTGTGCAAACACTGTGCGAGGCTTGGAAAAAAAGATGCCCTCGCTCCCAGACCTGTGTCCGGAATCTTCTTTCATGCATGGCAGGAAGCTCCATTTTCTCGACTGACAAGTCCATTTCGACCGGCTCCGACTGTGAGGAAGAGAAGAGGCTGCTGGCCCAGGCTCTTGACAAGGAGACATCGACAACAGGTGTCCAGGAGGGGTGGGGAAGGGGGGGGGTGCCCTTTGATGGCTCCCACTGGGCAAATCTGAATTTCAAAACGTAAACAGCTTAAGGCAAGCTGGGAGCAGGGATTACAGCTTGACTTTAGTGAGCCTGGGGTGAAGGGATCTGGGCGAATGCTTGCTCCTTCCCACTTTGCCCCCGGGAGGTCCCTGCCAGTGCGGGAGGCGCCCACCCGCAGCCAGAGCCATGAAAATGGAGCTGTCAGCCCTGAACACAGAAACGCCTTGGAAGAAATTAAACAACAAAGCAGGAGAAAGGGCAGCGCTCTCCGTAGATCTGTGGTCGATAACACGACTCAAGCCATCTTCTCTTTACACCAGGCTGCAAACTCATTTTGAAAAACAGTTGTCCACGTGTGTAGAGGGACTGGCCCTAACCCCAGTGAGGAGGCCGGGGTGGGTGTGGACGTGATGGAGTCACGGCCCCCTGAGCCCTTGCCCTTTGAAGTGCATGAAAGCTAGATATTGTTTTCTTTCTTCTTTTCCAAGGGAAGTACTTCGGTGGCTCATCAGTTTTGGTTGTAAAGTTCCATCAGGGCTTTTCGTTTGCTCTCCCGGGTGGATTTCATGACCTCTTAGCTCATTCAGGCTCCCCTGACTCAGGATGGGTGGGTGATGCTTTCCATGGGCATCCTGGTAAGAGGTGGTCTAGGAACCACTCCCCTACCCCCAGCGATGAGGACCCTCTCACACACTCCTGTGTTCCTTGTACACGTCCAGCATTATTGCACGTGCTTTCTCCCATCATCTCCCTGCATCTTGGGGACCCCAGGAAGTAGTTAGAAAGTGGCTGGCTCCCTGGGCAGACATGACAGGCGCTGCACCTGGTGAGGAAAACCTCAGCAGTCCCTAACTGTCCTGTCGCGCTGTGTTCCGAAACAAAATTTGTTATGCCCTTGTCTGGAAAAACGTCATTGAACTTTAAGACACCATTTCCCTCGGTCAGCACCCCCATGTCCCCATTTTCAGTCTCCAGTTTCCTTGGCATTTGCTTTTTGGGCTCTTCACTCTGAATCAGTGGTCTACCATTTATGTGGCATTAAAGGCCTTTTATCCACCTCCTCTAAGAACTTTGTGCTGTGGAATGTTTCATACTCTAGCCAGAGGGATTAATTAGGGACTATTAATATTTCCATTTTAAAGATTTAATCATGTGTAATGATACATCTGTCTAGCCATACTGAGTTGAAATCAATCTGATAGAAAATTTGGTCTATCCCGTAGAACTCATGGCTCACTAATCTCTCGATGGCCCACAACACAAACTCCTGAGGTTTTCAAGGGCTTCAGAAACCTCACCCTACAAATTTCATTCTACATTTTGTTTTGCTGTCACTGGCTCTTCTTGCAATGTAATGTAATGTCATCCCTGTTGGGGCAAGCCCTGCCTGCACCTTTGTTCCTTTTTTCTCTAACAGCCATTTTTTCCATCCGAGTCTAGATTCATCACTGTGCCCAATGGTTTTCTCATCCATTTATCACTTCACCTCCCTCTTCTGTCTTCCCCTCTGCATGTGTTTCACCCTCCAGCCATATCAGACGGTGCTCCAGAAGAACGTGAAATTGAAAATGAATTACTAAAGGGATATTTACCACAGGCTATTCTGTGAGCGTGCTATCTGCTCTTAACCACTGTTCTACGTTATCAGCCTTGTAGGTGCCCTTCCCCACTCTCTAGGCCTTTCCATATAATAGTTAAAAGCACCTAGTTGTCTCATTTAGCTGTGATTTTTTTTTGTTTTTATAAACTTTTATTTTTTAAAACTTTTTTGGGTGGGGTGTTAATTTTTTTTTTAAATTTAAACCCAAGTTAGTTAACACATAGTGTAATAATGGTTTCAGGAGTAGAATTTAGTGATTTATCACTTACATGATATCGCTTACATGGCTCGTTCCAACCAGTGCCCCCCTTAATGCTCATCCCCCACTTAGCCCACACCCTCAGCCAGCACCTCCCCCAGCAACCCGCAGCTTGTCCTCTGTATTTAGGAATCTCTTATAGTTTGCTCTCCTCAGTTTTTCTTACTTTTCCTTCCCTTCTCCTATGTTAATCTCTTTTGTTTCTTAAATTATACACATGAGTGAAATCATATGATATTTCTCTTTCTCTGACTTATTTCTCTTAACATAATACCCTCTAGTTCCATCGACATTGCTGCAAATGGAAAGATTTCATTCTTTTTCATTGCCAAGTAGTATTCCATTGTATATAAATACCACTTCGTCTATATCCATTCATCAGCTGATGGACATTTGGGCTCTTTCCATAATTTGGCTGCTTTCAATAGTGCTATATAGCTGTGCTTCTATTGCTATTGCCAATTCCATTATTTCTGTCAATACCATATAACTTTTTCTTTTTTTAAAACATTTTTTATGTTTATTTATATTTGAGAGAGAGAAAGCGTGAGCAGGAGGGGGTCAGAGAGAGAGGGAGACAGACTCTGAAGCAGGCTCCAGGCTCCAAGCTGTCAGCACAGAGCCCAACACAGGGCTCAAACTTATGAGCCATGAGATCATGACCTGAGCTGAGGTCGGATGCTCAACTGACTGACCCACCCAAGCGCCCCACCACGTAACCTTTTCTAACTTAATTTTGATCATCCTACACATAATATAATTTTACCTGTTCATTCTGTAATATTTGATGCATATCATTCTTTATCTGTATGTACAACCCTACCTTAATATTTTCAGAAATTACGTAAAATACCATAATGTTGCTGTATCATATTTCAACCATTCTTTTACTAAGAGAACTGAGATTTTTAGTTGCTAGTATAAAAAGTCACAATTCACAGGACATGAAAGCAAAATACATACTTCCCCCTTATGCAAGTATGCTTAGGATGGTGGATGAAAGCAAGCTAGCCCTCCAAACGCGGTGGAGAACAGTGTGGAATTCGCCGGGAGGGGAGTGCGTGTTATCTTGCTCTCTGTTCCACAGCATTTTCTGAATTCCCCAAACTTAAAAGTGTAAATTGTCTTTATTGTTATCTTAATCTGCATTTCTCCGCTAATTAATGGCATCAAACGCCTCCTGACACATTCAGTGGGCTGTTTATGGTTCTGTCTGAAAACTGCCTGCTCATTTTCATCTGCCCACTTTTCTCTTCTGGAGTATTTTTCTTATACATTTATGGAGGCATTCTCTATATCGTGGATTTTAAGATGGCTAAGAATTCATGTTGTTCAGATATTTTGGCGCTGTTGCTTGTCTTTGAATTTGACTCTATTATTCAAAATCTCCTAAAAGCTGTTTTAAATGTATTTTAACGTATTTTTTTAATACGTCTGTCCATAGTTTCCCTTATGTTGTGTCTTATGGGCTTCAAAGGCCCAATGTTTTATTGAGAAAATCTTTCTTCCTCTATTAATGGGTGTCCTAACAAGAAGCAAAGTTTACCCCCCATGTTTCAAATAAAGATGATGTGATGAAAGTTCTAGGTATAGAGGTAGTTTTATAGGAACAGACAAGGGGGGAGGGCTCAGAGTCTGAGGACATTGGGAAGGTTGTAGGGCAGGATGGAGAAGATGAATGAATAGTGGTTCTAGAGCCCAGGAGTACTCAGAGTGTTGGAAGGAGGGATGTCTGGTGAAGCGTGTGATCTCAGTGCGAGCCTCGTAATGGGCAGTGATGAGGCCCAAAGTTGGATAAGGATGAAAGCATACTTCTATTTCTCTTTTTCTCTGGCATCCCTTGTCTCTTACTGATTAAACCCAGTGAGAAACCAGTGACAGAGTTCCCAGATTTGTCGACAAGGTCAGCCTTCTGGGACACATGGCAAGGCAGAGCCCACGGAGACTCACCAGATTACACACCCCATAACCATAAAACCAATTATCCTAACTTTTCTTCTAGGGCATTTATTATTCTGAAATTATTTCTGTATGTTTGAGACATTCCTGGTGTTCTGGGTAACAGCAGCTGCATAGCAAATTATCCCAAAGCTTAGTGGCTAAAATGATAAAAATCCTGTATTATTTGTCATGGTGTGTGTGGAGCTCAAATCTATAAGGGGTTTGGGATGTCTGATGGAGTGGCTAGATGATTCTGGGGCATCACGGAAGCTTCTCGATTCGCACATCTGGTGCCTGCACGGGAAGCCTGGAGGAGCCAGTGACTGTGTGGAACAGTCGGGGCTCCTAGGGCGTCTTGCTGTCAGAGCTGCAGGAGACAGCTGGCCAGGCAGAGTCCTTATCACCTTTCATCCTACCTATGACATTACTTCTGCTGAACTTCATCAATTGACACAGTCCAAAATGTGCCCCCAGACTCGAAAGGAAGGGACTTAAGTTCTGCCTTTTGACAGGGAGCGTCAAGATTCTCCAAAAGCCTCTAGGACCAGAAATATGATGGAGACCACTTTGGGAAAATTCATTCTACCACACTTGCCTCTTGTTTCTTATAATGTCCATTTATATTTCATGTATCATGTGTTTTCTGTGCTTTACCATAGTGGTTTACTAGGTGTGTTAGCCCACTAGGGTTGGCGTGTTAAAACACCAAGGAGTGGGTGGCTTTACCAGCAGAAGTGTGTTTTCGCACAGCTCCAGAAGTTAAAAGTCTGAAATCAAGGTGCTGACAGTTGTGGTTTCTCCTGAGGCTTCTTTTCTTGGTTTGTAGATGGCCAACTTCTCTAGTGTCCTTACACGGTCCCTCCTCTGAGCCTGTGTCCATGTCTCTTCTTATGAGGACACCAGTCATACTGGATGAGGCCCACCCTAATGGCCTCATTTTAACTTAATCACCTTTTAAAGTCTCCATCTCTAAATACATTCACATTCTGAGGTCCTGGGGGTTGGATCTGCAGCATTGGATTGGGTGGGGGGCACACAGTTCAGGTCCATAACACTAGCCCTGCTTCTCAGTATGTCCACCATGGTTTTCAGGACATTGATAGGAAAATGGAGCCAATGCAGAGAATAAGAGACACGGTATCCTTAGGGAATGGGGTAGATACTGAAATAGAAGGTGCAGAGTGAGGGCTGGTGGGGGGGGTGACCCTGCAAGAAGAAGCGATAGGAAGTAGACCCAACTGGGCAGTAATTACAGACCCCAACAAATAAAAAGCAGGACTTTTGTAAGGCGGGAGAGGAGAGGCTGTGAAGATATATGAGCACGTGGGAGCATGTGGTCCCTGACCTCCCAGCAGAGATCCGTGACATCAGAGAGCCTGGCCTTGAGAAATGGGATGGGAAGGGTCAGGAATGGTACTTGCAACTTAATGACTTGGTTAGCTCTAGAGGTCACCTTGGGCTCCAAGTAAGTCCTCAACTATAAAACATTTGATTCCGTTTTTCTCAGATTAAACATTGTTTTACCAATAGAGATAAACATTTTGAATTTACAATGGGAAATGTAAAGGATTCACAAAAGCTAGAGGCTCTTTTTAATTTTCTGAATGACTACACTTCTCCAAGTGAATAGAAAAAAATAACACGTTAGCGTTGATGGTACTTAGAATCTGTAAAGGTGACCTGTAGGTTACAAATCTATATAGACATTCATTTTAAAAGAATCAAGTATTAAGTAAATAATAGTGCAGGAAACACTATTTTTTTTTAACTCTCACCCTCAAACATTTAAATCACTTTGGGGATAAAGGATAGATATGTATGAAATAAAACAAACAACATAGAATGTTTTATGGTTACCAAAATCTGTGGTAGAGAAAATACCAGTGAAAGTGGTCCGAGTGGGGAGAAATGATGTTCGAATGATCTGATTTGAAGAAGATTCAGCTGGACTCAAAAGGTTTGATAATTTGTAATCTTAGAAGAATTATGGGAAAGATTTTCCAAGTTTTCAAGCTTTCAAAAAGCTCTGGTAGTAGAATGACTGTACAGTTTCTAGTATTTTAGGAAAAATAGGGTAGTAAACCAATACGACCAACTTAACTACTCTGTTCATTTTCTATAAATATTACACATAAAATGAATAACAAATGAGAGTCTCAACATTTCAGTTTTGTCTGACTTACCTGAACACAGGTAATCAAAATATAATCTATTTAAAATGCTAATTTGGCCTTTAAAATCCAACTTTATTAATTAGGATGAATTAGAGCAAACTTGTCTGTCAGGTCTGCCAACTAACATGTATGGCCATTAGATTTCAATCCAGTTGCCCGATGAAAACATTAGCACACAGGTGACATGATTCAAAACAAGGATGCTTCCAACTCTGTGCTAAGGATCTTGAATACTGTGAACTTCGTAGAACGTTATTTACGTGCTCCAGATGGACTGATGTGTTAACTCTTGCACTTGAAGTACATGACCGAGTTCCTTTCTCGTCATAAACACTTAGACTCTGTGATGGAATTCTGGGTTGGAGTGAATAGGCATTTAGGCTGCATATCATCACTCTTTAGTTGACTTATGTTATAGGTTATAGGCTAGGAATTTTTTGTCATCCACAAAATATACTGTGGAATCCTAGAACTAACTGAATGCCACAGGAGATTTATCCTATCTTTTTTAAACTACTATTTTTAATTCAATGACAAGTCAACAAATAACTACCTAAAAAGGACAGAGAAGAAATCACGTACACGATAGTGGGATAGACAGGAAACCATGTGCTGGTGAACTGCCAACAGACATCCTGAAACGTGGAGCTCCGGTCCTTGACTCTTCACCCTGTAAGTGCAGAAACTCTGGCACATCCACTGTCTTCAGAGTTATGGATCTGACTCCATTCTGTAAATCAGTTACAAATAATCCACAAGTTGGTCAAATATATAAAATAATGTAGCAGTAAAATGGTATGCTTATTTGGGTCTCCTGACAATTTAAAGCATTAATGTTTACATGAAAGAAATATTATTTGGTAAGCGTTAGGCTATAGATATTTGTTGAAATAGCGTGAAAGCAAATATCTGTAATTCTGACACATTAGCAATTCCTGGCCTTAGCTAAGAGAACACAAGCTAAACTCCGTGTGGACTCTTTTCAGATCTGCTAAAGACAGGTAGAAAGAGTAATGATTTCCCATGAGAAATAGCAAGTCTTGGTGAGGATGTGGAGCACAGGGAACCCCAACGCACTGTTGGTGGGGACGCAAACTGATGCAACCAATATGGAAAACAGTATGAAAGTTTCTAAAACAAGTTCAAAATGAAGCTACCGTATGATTTGCTGATTCCCCTACCAGATATTTGCCCAAAGAGAATGAAAACAGTAATGTGACAAGAGATGTACATCCCTAAGTTTACTGCAGCAGTATTTACAATAGCCATGGCATGGAATCAACCCCAATGTCAAGAGAAGAGGGATAAAAATGATGTGGCATATATATACACGACGGAATGTTACCAGGGCATAAGGAGAATGAAACCTTGCCATTGGCAATATGGATAGAACTAGAGTGTATTATGCTAAGTGAAATAAGTCAGAGAACGAGAAATACTATATGATTTCACTCATATGTGGAATTTAAGAAACAAGCGGAGGAAAAAAGAGACAAAGAAACAGACTCTTCAATGTAGAGAGCAAACTGATAGTTACCAGAGGGGAGGTGAGTCGGGGGCAGGTGAAACAGGTGGCAGGGATTAAGAGCACACTTACGGTGATGAGTGCTGAGTAGTGTGTAGAATTGTTGAACCACCATACTATACACCTGAAACTATTAAACACTGTACATCTCCTATACGTACTAGAATTTAAAAATAAGACTAATGGTTTCCATTACTCTTGGTTCTGAGGAATATATTTTTAACACAATACTTCCCCCTCACAATTAGGAGTTAGGGTCCTGAAACCCACAGTAAGAAAATATATGTGAACAAAATGGCCTCAGAGGATTGAAGTATATCACAATGCAATCTATTGAAACCCCAGCATAAAACAATAGTATGTGAAATAAAACTAGATAAGAGCATTTCATGTTAAATTAGTCAGATTAAGGCCTATGCGATTAATCATGTCTAGGGTGTAACGAGAGCCTGGCCTTCCTCTGCAGCACAGAAGTTAGGAGCTCACTACCCACAAGCCCCCTCCTACACTTACTGGCTCCTGACAAGGTCTCTTTCATACTGTGTCTTCATCTGTGAATGGGAATCCTAATAGTTACCCTACTCAGAGGTTTACGGTGACATATGAGTGGAAAGCCACCTGCAAGCCCAGTGAAACCCTCAATAAAAGCTAGTCGCTATTGGTATTCCCATTATTATTATTTTCATCCTTAGTAAGACTCTTGTTGCCAGTCACACAGAAACTTTCTTCTCCGCGGATCCACACGTGCTTCAAACTACTACTTCTTCTTCTTCTTCTTCTTCTTCTTCTTCTTCTTCTTCTTCTTCTTCTTCTTCCTCTTCCTCTTCCTCTTCCTCTTCCTCTTCCTCTTCCTCCTCCTCCTCCTCCTCCTCCTCCTCCTCCTCTTCTTCTCTTCTTCTTCTTCTTCTTCTTCTTCTTCTTCTTCTTCTTCTTCTTCTTCTTCTTCTAACACTGTGCAAGCTGCGAAGGGTGTTTTGTTTTGCTTTTGGTCTTTGCCTTCCTCTTAATCTAAGATGACAGTGGGTCTCCTGCAGTGTGTGGAGTCTCAAAGTTCCATTGTCGAGGGCTGCCCAGGGCTGATGGTGACAGTCGTTCTGAGCTGAGCCCGGTACACACCAGGAAATAGAGTGTCTCTTCGCAAATTGTCACAAGTTCCTAGGAGCCCAGAGTGTGGATGTAGCAGGTTGCACGGCACATATATGATGCTCCTGAGATATGCGTACCCGAATGTAGACATACCATACCGTGTGTGTGTGGGCACGCACATGTGTGTGTCAGTGCCTTCCCGAATTCCTTGTTCCGGCCACGCTTATTGTGATTTACAGAATCTCTGAGATGTCCAGTTTAGAAATGGTCAGATTCATTTCAGTTTTTCAAATTGCAATTATTGAGGCGTTATTTCTGCAAACACCCTTCAGAATCATGAGACTGAAATGCTCTTCACTAGAATCGGAACTCTGTTAGACTGCAGATAACTGTTCCGCCGTATTGTTGGCTGCAAGGTGCATTCTTGGCTAAGTAGGTGTGGCATATGGTAAGTATCAGTGAGACAGACGAAAAGAGGCTGACAGATTGAGCTCCGTCAGCATTTCCTCTTGGCCAAAGTTTATGGCATTAGCCCTTTATATTCCTTTTTTTTTTTTAAAGTTTACTTATTTACTTTGAAAGAGAGTGTGTGTGTGTAAATAGTGGAGAGGGGGGGAAGAGAGAGAGGGAGCAAGAATCCCAAGCAGGCTCCACACTACCAGCAGAATGTGAGCAGGGGAGGTTTGGACAGAATCTGAAGCAGGCTCCAGGCTCCAAGCTGTCAGCACAGAGCCCGATGTGGGGCTCGAACCCACGAACTGTGAAATCATGACCTGAGCTGAAGTTGGATGCTTAACTGACTGAGCCGCCCATGTGCCCCATATTTTTTTTTAATGAAGTTTATTTATTTATTTTGATTGAGAGAAAGAGAGAGAGCTCATCCACGAGCTGGGGGACAGAGAGAGGGGCAGAGAGAATCCCAAACAGCCTCTGTGCTGTTAGTGAGGAAGGAACCCAATGACTAAGCTACCCAGGTGCCCCAGAAATTGAATTTTCTTTAAAAAAAATCATGGAAGGACACCTTGGTGTCTCAGTTGATGAAGCATTCGGACTTTTGATTTCAGCTCAGGTCATGATCTTACGGTAGGTGAAATTGGGCCCTGTGTGGAACTCTGCTCTGACAGCATGGAGCCTGCTTGGGATTCTCTCTGTCTCCCTCTCTCTCTGTCCCTTTTCTGCTTGTGCACTCATGTTCTCTGTAAATGAATAAATAAATAAACTTTTAAAAATCTTTAAAAAATTATAGAACATCTAGGCAAAGACCAGTGCATTGTAAGCAAAGTGACAGCTCTTGATAAAGATGCTGCTGTAACAGGACATATTAGTCTGGAGACGTGAATGCCGAGGGAACATCAGAGAGAACTCGTCTATAAAATGTGGCATATTTTGACAATTTCATTCAGCAAACTTTTAACGATGCCTCCAATCTGGCTGGATGTCCAGGATGTACATGTGTGCACACGGGCACAGATAAACACACAGGTCAGTCATTTTGTGCTAAGACAACTTTTTAGAGCAGGTTTAGGTTCTCAGCAAAACTAAGAGGAAGGTACAGGACTTTCCCTTATAGCCCCTACCCCACTCCAGGCACAGCGTCCCGCGTTATCGACATCAACCACCAGAGGGCACATTTGTCACAGCCAGTGAACCTGTGGCCTTCTACGTTAGGATCCCTCGTGGCCACGTCCATCCTATGGGTTTGGACAAATGCATAAGGACATGCATCCACCATTAAAATGTCACACGGAATACTTTCACTGCCCGAAAGTCCCTCTGCGGGGATTCGCCCCTCCCCCCCTCACTATTTTAAGCCCATAATTTACTAAGCAAAATCCATTAGAAAAGAGTATTATGTACCACAAAGATGTCAGTAAAGCCATGAAAAATCAGCTCTCCTTATGGGGATTAGAAAAAGCATCATAAACAGCGTTTATATTGGACCACAGAGAAAAAGAGAATTTTTCCAGGTGGTGAAAATCTGGGGTTTTCCAGACTGTACAAACATCAAGAGCTTTCAGATGACGCCATGTGTTCAGAGACGTGTGAACATTTGGTGCAGTTTTGTGCAGGAAAGGAGATGGTCAAGGGTGAGGATGGGAAAAGCGATTAGAGCCAGGCAGGAATGGATCTCACACCTCATGAGAAGGGACGTAGACTTTATGCTGTAGACACCCGCGAGGCAGTGAGCACCTTAGCTGAAGGATGGCATCGTCAAGTGTAGGCTCTATGACAATTTTATTGGAACACGGAAGACTTCAGAGGAAAGGAAAGACAATCAAAGTAGGTGATCAGATGGCCATTATTACAGTGATAGAGGAGAGAGATTCTATACAGGAGGCAAGGTCGCTCTCACTGTGATAATTATTGTTTGTAAATCTTGTAGATGTATTTGTGGATGGGGCGCCTGGGTGGCTCAGTCGGTTAGGCGTCTGACTTTGGCTCAGCTGGTGATCTCGTGGTCCCTGAGTTCAAGCCCCATGTCAAGCTCTGTGCTGACAGCTCAGAGCCTGGAGCCTGCTTGAGATTCTGTGTCTCCCTCTCTCTCTGCCCTTCCCCTGCTTCTGCTCTTTCAAAAATAGATGAAAAGCATTAAAATGTTTAAATATATTTGTGGATTACAGGGAGAATCGTGATATAAGTTAGACAGGATGGTGGATATTTGACAGGGTTTTCATCTTTTTTTCCTGCATATTTCTCTGGTCTTAATTAGCATAAAACAAATACTTAAAATATGTATAAAAGACCATGTCTTTGGACATATAAGATGCAAACATAACCAAGACCAACAAGACCATCTAGCACTTTGGGATATACTCAGACTTGATTGAAGGGCAGCAAGGAGATTTATAGCCTGGCTTCATCCCTCACAATCTTTGTGGTCCTGGGATAGTAAATTATCAACCCCTTCTCTATGTGGAAGACTTCAGGAGACCTCCCATTATTTTTCCCACTGCCAGTGTCGGAAGGTTGGATTGGACACCAGGACCAGGGTGAGGTCTGGTAGAAAGTAAGATCACATAAAATCATTTAGATGTGACTTCACATTACAAGGTAAGGGACGCACAGCCAGGTTGGCTTCCCCAGTCAGGAAAGCAGTGAAAGATGGAAGCCTGACGATGCCTTCGTATCTACAAAGAAAGTAGATTTTCCTGATGTGCTGCTGAGGAGCACATTCTTGAGAAAATAAGAAAACAAATTGTGGTAAGAGGTAAAATATGACTGGGCTCCAATGCAGAGCTAATGCCACGGTCTTTCCAAATGTTCTGTATTTCATCACCACTAGGTTTCAGATGGCCTTTTGGAACCCAAAACTCACCTGTTCATCATGTCTTATTATACCAAAATTCCTATACTGCACGTCCGCTCAGCCTGCTGGGGGCAGTACCAGGGCCCGATGTATTTATCTTGGATTCTTCAAAGTAATAAGAAGCAGGGGTCCTCATCATGCTTTTTATTAATCACATGCTGAGTTGATAAGTAACGGTTTCCATTTCTCAGAAAGTCTGTAAAGAAGCAATGGCTGAAAGACATTAGAAATGCCCCTCCCCCCACCCCTGGAGTCGGCTAGCTCCGGAAACTTTGCAGCGCTCCGGCAGAGATGAATGAGTTTGCATCCCTGTGAGCATCTCCCGGAGCCCAGGTACTAAGGATCTGGGCATATTCCGTGAAGGACAAAATAATCTCTTTGAGTGAAAGAGGCTGGCTTGTCCAGAAAGATCATTTTTAATGTGCTTAAGTCTGGCTGAGGCTTAATTCCATTTAGCCCTTTTAAGTTGGGTGTGGAGGACCGCGGCTGGGGCTGGGAGGAATCAGACGCTCGCCTTCGTGCCATCGCCAGTTTTCCATCCTAGTTAAGTTTTGGCGTCGGAACCAGTCTACTCTGCCTTTCCAAACGTCATGTGGTGTCAACAGATTTTCAGGGGCCTGATTCACCCTAGATTGAAGATTTGCAGGGGAGAGGATCCCACAACCTTTACTGCTAAATCATTTTGACGTTTAACAAAGTTCCCTGCCAGAAACTTCTTTCTTCTATCTAAGGGGTCAGCAGCCTCTGGTGGGAGGTCTCCACCCTTTGATTAAGAGGAGATCCTTTTCATTTCATGGAGCTTGAAGCTAATTAGTGGGAGAAACAGAGGGCGGCCAACTATGTTCGACATGAGGAGGTATTCACTCGTCCCTGGTGGGAATCCTAAGAGACTCGCGGAGAAGTGTATCCACGTGGATGTGTGTAAACGGGAAGACACAGGTGTGGACACAGAGTGGCCCGCATCGGTGAGGGGCTGCTGATCCGACTGCTGTTTGCCTACTGTGGCCGGTGAAGGGAGAGAATCAGATTGGAAATAAAAACCAGAGACAAAATGACAAACAAAGGACAGATGGCATCAGCACCAGCTGCTCAACATTCTCTTCTTTATTCCCGTGTTCCTTCCTCCCCCTGACCTCCCAACTCTTGCTTTTGGTATCAGAATCCCAATGAGTCCTTTTTTATTACAGATGACTGGAAAGTAATCCATTTATGACAATCACTGGAATCTTCAGATTTTCAGGCTGTCCCCGTGAAGCACTTAGAATTTTTTCCAAGTCACCCTGTTCTCTGCTGCCTACTTGTCTTAATTACAACAGAGTGAGCGGGGCTGGAGCGCCATCCCCGTTCTGCCCAGGACGCTCAGTACCTTTCCCCGTGGGCCTCACCCCACGCCGTATCTGTCCATTAACATCACTTTCTTGTATTGCTTTGTTGGCTGTGGAAACTGCTAGGACTTAAATAGCTTCTAAATTACTTATTTAGGACTCACTCATCTCCTACCGTGAAGTGAGGTGGCGGGTTGGGTGACAAAGCCTTCTCACTGCTTCCACAGGGCTCTGCTCTTAGCGGCTGGAGCCCAGGGTCTTCCCCGTGCTGCACAGCAGCGTGCTGAAGACACAGTCAGACGACAGCCACCCTGGGTCATAAGCCAACGAAGTATTCAGTTCTCCTGTCCCTGTGCTTATCTATTAAGACCAGCAAAGACCACCATGACATGAAGTGTTCTGGCTTTGCGTGGTCACTGAATTGGGGATTAATCTTGCTTTATGGTTTTCTTTACAAGCGGATCACTCAGTCCTCTTTGTGCCTGTAGTATTCTCAAGAGATACGGAATAAACGCACGGCCTTGTCTCCATCTTCAAAGAGCTCTTATTTCAGTTGAGAGAGATAAATAATACACTGGAGATGGAACTAGAATGAGGGACGTGACAATGAATAAGGCATAAAACATGTGAGGCAGAGCGCTAGGTCGGAGGGAATCCCGGTGAAGAGTGTGCTGGTTTTGAAACTTTGATACGAAAGACTTAGGTCGGCCCCCAAGTTCCATCCGGCGCAGAAGGATAAGAGGCCACTGGGCTCTCTGTGACGCCGTGGGGGAACCGTAGGAAATCAAGGTGAGATCAAGGCTGTGGCGGGGCTACCCCACCTCTGAGGCCTGGATCAGACTTCCTTGCTTTTGGTGGCTTGCTGGCATCTTTGGGGTTCCTTGGCCGGAGGCTATTTTCCTCTACTCTGCCTTAGTGTTCTCCCCGAGTGCCTCTGTCTTCACACGGCCACCTTCTTACAAGCACCAGGCACATTGGTCTAGAAACCCGTCCGACGACCCCTTCTCTAACCCATCATCCCAACTCATCAATATGCAAAACCCTCCTCCCAGATGAGGTCACATTCTGATATAGGGGTCAGGACTTCAACCTGTCTTTTTTTTTTTTTTATGAGGTGGGGCACACAGTTCAACCCCTAACAAAGGATGAAATCACACAGTCTGAAAAGAATTATGATTGCTTCTCCATCTTTAATTTGTATTCTCAGTCTAGATTATGTGATGAAAATCTTCAGAAAAATATTGAATAATGTGATGATAAACGATTTTTGTCTCCCTATTTAGGCTGAGGGCAGTATGTTTAAATAAACGTTTAACAGGTTTGAACAACCCTAGTTTTAAAAGCCAGGTGATTCTCCGGCCAGAGTGGCTAAAATGAACAAAGCAAGAGACTATAGATGCTGGCGAGGGTGTGGAGAGACGGGCACCCTCCTACACTGTTGGTGGCAATGTAAACTGGTGCAGCTGCTCTGGAAAACAGTGTGGAGGTTCCTCAAAAAACTATCCATAGAACTCCCTTATGACCCAGCAATAGCACTGCTAGAGATTTATCCAAGGGATACCGAAGTGCTGATGCATAGGGGCACATGTACCCCAATGTTCATAGCGACACTGTCAACAATAGCCAAATCATGGAAAGTGCCTAAAGGTCCATCACCTGATGAATGGATCAAGAAGATGTGGTATATATACACAATGGAGTACTACATGGCAATGAGAAAGAATGAAATATGGCCATTCGTAGCAAAGTGGGTGGACCTTGAGGGGGTCATGCTAAGCGAAATAAGTCAGGCAGAGGACAGATACCATATGTTTTCACTATAGGTCTAACAGGAGAAACCTAACAGGGGACCATGGGGAAGGGAAGGGGAAAGAGTTAGGGAGAGGGAGGAAGGTAAACCATGAGAGATTCTTGAATACTGAAAACAAACTGAGGGCTGATGGGGGAGGGGGAAGGGGAAGGGAGTGATGGGCATGGAGGAGGGCACTTGTGGGGAAGAGCACTGGGTGTTATATGGAAACCAACTTGACAATAAACTATTTGAAATAAAATAAAATCCAGGTGATTAACTGGTTGTATCAACGGAGAGGGAGCTCTCTCCTGGCACATTCGACACAGTGTCTGTCCTCCTGATTAGAGTTATCAATGCCATAGAAAGATGAATACTTAACTGGGATAGTATTGATAACACGTAGTTCATGTGCCAATGTACCTGAAGTTGAGAAAACAAAAATAAATATAAAATCATTTATTTAAGGTTTTTTTAAAGATTAACCTTATAATTCTCTGAAAGGCTATTCTTGCCTACCGAACCTAACAGAAAGAAAGAGCAGAAGCTTTTGAAAGAGCTGTCAAAATTCATTGCAACCATAGATAAAATCGGCGTAAATATAATATGCAAAACATTCAAAATATCATCTAATCCTTAGTGTCTCATTACATGAGAATGTGCCTAAGAAGGGTTATGCTCAGAGACAGTTGAGCAAGAAAGCAAATTTGATAAGTGAGCTGGTCGGTGAGTAAAGGCAGCGTTAAGGCAGTACCCTGAGTCCTGGGGTCCCTGATATTGCAAATCGCGGGAAGGCAGCCGTCAGAGGCAGTAGGAATGCTGATGTGGTACCTGGGAAGGCGGGCAGTCTCCAGGGACAAGGAGAGAAGCCTGGAAGGCACAACTGCATTTATAATCGATAATACACCCTTCAATTTATTGTGTCTTCTCCTCTGTTTTTTTTTTCATCCCACTCCCAGTGAGAATTGTAGGGCAAATTGTCCCTCCAAATGCGATGATACACTTGGGCTTCTATAGACATTTTACCGTTTCATTTTTTAATAGTTTATTGTCAAATTGGTTTCCATATAACACCCAGTGCTCTTCCCCACAAGTGCCCTCAATTAGCGAATGGTTAGCAAAATAAATGCACCCACCTAACTCTGACAGCTGACGTTAATGCTCGTCTCCAATAGATGGCGCTGTTGAAGCTAAAAGCACAGTTCAGTGCACTGTTCTGAGGAAGGTTTCTGGGGTAGTTTTCTATCTTCCAAAGATCTCTTGTTTATGAATGGATATTACTTGTGCTTCCTTATTTGTTAAGAATATTTTTTCCCCTGGGGCGCCTGGGTGGCTGAGCTCATCGGTTGAGCCTCCACTCTTGATTTCGGGTCAGGTCATGGGACTGAGCCCGCATTGAGCTTTGTGCTGAGCGTTGAGCCTGCTTAAGACTTTCTCTCTCTCTTTCTCTCTCTCCCTGCTTCTCCCCCCGCTTTGCCCCTCCCCTGCTTGCATGCTCTCTCTAAGAAAGAAAAAAAAGAATAGTTTTTCCCCATCTATGATTTTAATAAAAGTGCAAAATCCTTAGTCTTCAATGAAGTGTTCTTGACATACTGGCCAGCCTTCAAAGGCAATTTAAACCCTCATAGATATTCAATGTTGAGAATTCAATGGCTTCTAAAAATTCCACATAAATACTCTAGACTCAGTTATAAAGCTAATATTGCTATAACCCAGAAATTCTGTTTAGATCATTATTTGATAGAATTGGATAGCTTAATGGGGTCTTCACATTAACAAGTTAGAATCTATTTAGGAAAAAATGAAATCTGACGGGAAGGATGTTTTTTCTTCTTTTCTCTATCTGTGGCCTCTGGCCTTATTAATTACTCCGATTGCCTTGAGTCCCCATTACTGTGTCCCCTGGACTCTTGTCACACTTTCTACTTGTACTTCCTTCATCCTTTCACTATTTTTTCACCGTGCATTTATTGTGCACCTGCTCTGTTCCAGAACCACACCAGACCCTGGCTAGATCAAGAAAGTAAAATGAAGAATAAAGCAGAGTCTCTGCATTCACGTTTTGCAATCCAGTAGAGGTGATAAACACATCAGAAAATGAGCACACAGTGTAATAAGTACTGTCTGCCTTCCGATCCCCAGCCCGGTAAGCAGCAGATATTAATCACTCAATAAATGAGTGATGGCTAATCCCATTACCCCAGACAATCTTGCTGTTTAAATATTATAAAATGCACTTGATGGGGCGGGGGAGCCACTGGATGTTTCGTTAACAGAAAAGGAAGGGCCAGGGCCTATTATGAAAGACTTAAGCAGAAAATATTGCAGACACGGTCAGAGGATGTCACTGTGCTGAAAGTCCATCTAGTGGATAGTACTTTCATCAGGCTTCCGGCAAAATGGTTTCCTGAGAAGGATTTATTCAGTCTGCACTCGGGATTTTCTGTTTGCTCTCTGATATGCATGAGTGTGTCCCTTGTTTTGCTGAGACCACACCGTGTTCCAAGTGTTCTTTGTATTAATAATCACCAAGCTGATGACTCCTCTGTTATTTCTGTAACCTGATTAAGCAACACTTAATATTAACTATTCTTGACTCACATTAATACATGGAATTTGCAAATTAGAGTCAACTATGATTTGCAAATTGAAGTTAATTAGAAAGTCCTAATACAGCACCTCCTAAAAAGGCCAAAACACTTTGCATAGACAGAACCAATTTAGAAGTCACAATTTTCCAATTGCTTTTTGGCAAGCCATTATTCCTCTGAGCTGTCCTCAGGATTGGCGTGAAGAGAAATGTTCACACAGTGAGGACTTAGAAAGTGACTATAGGCCTTTTTCCCTAAATACTCAGGACGCTGCTCTGGACCAGTGACCAAAATTCATCATCTGAGGATTTACAATAGCTAGTCACTGAAAAAAAAAAAGGCTTAAGAAAAAATTTCAGAAATAATAAGTGGATGATAATTTGGTGAGATCCTCATGTTATTTTTAGTCCTTATTCTTTTTTCTCATGGAGTTTTGGAGTGCTAAAAAAATTAAAATTTTTTTCTTCAAAAAAGCAAGAAAGTTACCTGTGAATAAGAGATGGGAATTTGTTACTTAAAATATAAGATATGAATAGTATGAGTAAGTGCCTCAAATAATTAAGTGCATTTATGCATCAGAAAATATTACGTATAATTTACCTAATTAATGGAACCGAGCAATAGCATAAGCCTCTGGGTCAAATGAAGAAGTATCTGAGAGAATTCACTAGCCAGAAATTCAAAATCGAAGACAGCTCCTTTTGTATACAGCACTAAGATTTTCTGCAACAGAGAGCATATGCAAGACAGAAATTTTCAACTCCATATTTCTAAGAAATGGCTAAGAACTAGGCACGTTTGTTTCTAAGCTCAAGGAAAGAATGTTCTTCAACATAGAACTAGAAGTTCTAGGCAAGGCAATAAATATGAGTATGAATTAAACAGTAGAAAAATTAGAATAAAAATAATTTGCAGAAGACACGGTTATGTGATTTTGCAATTAAATATGTAAATAACAGAATATTAGAAAAATATTAAAAATAAAAAGAATTAGATAAAATTTCTGGATACATGATCAATTTACAAAAAGTATCATATGGCACTAAAAGTCTAGAAAATATATTATGAAAAAAGCTTCGCAAAATCCTCAAAGAATAAATAGAAATTGATATCATAAAGTATGCACTAGATATTTATGGGGAGAAATTTAAATTCTGTTAAAGGATGTAAAAGTTAGCTAAAATAAGAGCAGGTATATTTGTATTTTTTTAATTTTTAACATTTATTTATTTTTGAAAGGGAAACAGAGTGTGAGTGGGAGAGAGGCAGAGAGAGAGGGAGACACAGAATCAGAAGCAGCTCTGGGCTACAACCTGCCAGCACAGAGCCCATTGCGGGGCTTGAGCTCATGAGTGGTGAGATCATGACCTGAGCAGAAGTCGGATACCAACCGACTGAGCCACCCAGGTGCCTCTGTATTAATTTCTAAATTCAATGCAATTTCAATGAAACTTCCTACAACTTTTTCTAAGGAAGTTGAAAACTTTATCTTATTATCTTTATGAATCTTCAATTTAAAGTCTGTAACCTAGAATACATAATTATCTAGGACAGTTTGAAAAATAAGCTCAAGGAAATAAAATCGCTATTAAATACTAATACATAAAATACTGAAGTGAAAACACAGTGTGTAGTAAATTACAGAAACAGACAAATAAGTTAATGAAAGGGCTAGAAATCCTAAGGAAGAGATGATGGACAGAAGAACTTGGTACACCATATCTCAAGTGACACCTCAAATTATTGAGGAAAAGATGGATGGTAGATCACACTGGGTCACCTACCTAATTAAGGTGAATTTTAAGATAGAATCCCCATATCATACATATGCAGAATAAATCCCAATGAATTAGTGACTGAAATATATAAAACCCTTAAACTAATAGAAAAAAATAAATGTTTTTATAACCCTTTGGAGAGATGAATTTCTTGGCTTGAAAAAAACCAACTTTAATTCACAGGAGAATACCCCAGTGGATATGAATACAGCAAAATTAACGATTTTTGGCAAACAGGAGTCATATATACAAAGTCAAAAAAGAAGTAAGTACCAGGGGAAGAATTGGTGCTATCTGATAAAAACAAGAAATGAATATCTCGAATGTACAAGGAGATTCTGTAAAATAAAACTCGATAGGAAGAAGTTCGGATGTCTAGGATATAGTTGGAGAGACACCCAACTTCAGTAGTAATCAGAGGGCTGAGAGAGAAGTAGTAAGGAAACATAAGTCATACCCATAAAATTAAAAGAAAGAAAATTCGGAAAAATGGCAAGTGCCGGTGTAGATGTTTGGGAAGAGAGAGACGCTGCATTGATAATGGTCCTCAAGTTAAAATAGATCACGTAGGTTGGTCTTACTCCTGTGTCACTGCTCTCTTTATACCAAAGCGGAATTTGGAGTCAGAGACGGACACACATGGAGACAGCGATGGCAAGGTGGCCACGTGCTTGGAGCGGTGGGTCTATACTCCCAGAAACACCAATCATGGTGGCCAACACCGGACACTGGGGCACAGCGAGAGTGGACTTCCTAGAGCACCGTGCTGCCAGCACCCTGATTTCCCAAGAAACTTCTCTTGTTGAAGCTACCAAGGTTTTGGTACTTTGTTACCAAATACACTAATTTTATGTACTAATAAAATACAACTAATTTCATTTAAATTGATGGAGCGAGGCCCAACAGTACTCCATTATGTGTGTGGTGTCATAATACTATGAAGATCTCATTGAAAAGGGAAGATGTGGGGTATATATATATACAATGGAGTACTACATGGCATGAAATCTGGCCAATTGTAGCAAAGTGGATGGACCTTGAGGGTGTCATGCTAAGCGAAATAAGTCAGGCAGAGAAGGACAGATACCCTATGTTTGCACTCATAGGTCTAACAGGAGAACAGGAGAAACCTAATGGAGGACCAGGGGGAGGGGAAGAGGGAAGGAGAGTTGGGGAGAGAGAGGGACGCAAAACTTGAGAGACTATTGAATACTGAAAATGAACTGAGGGTTGAAAGGGAAGGGGGGGGGGAAGGTGGTGGTGATGGAGGAGGGCACTCGTGGGGAAGAGCACTGGTGTTGTATGGAAACCAATTTGACAATAAACTATTTAAAAAAAAAAAAAAGAAAGAAAGAAAAGGGAACACCCAACAGAAAATGTCTCCTATGGCATCTACATGGGACAGGCACACACCTAAACTTACTAAACGTATGTACAGGAGTGAAGAGTAGAGGGCCATGTGGTCCTTCACCATAGAACTGCGGTAAGGGTAATTGGATCCTATTATGGGATATTACACAGTAAGAAATAATGCTGGCTTTGCATAACACAATAGGGATAGTTCTTTTTTTAACATGGCTTTGTGTGCATACAATCTATGTTTTGCAAAATGTTTGCCCATCAAATACAGTGTTTTCTTTAATAACTATTTTATTGTTTTAGTCAAATGCATATACATTTCTAGTACTTTTAAGCAGTATTGGACATTTTAGTAGCTCTCTAAAGCTTTCAAAGAAAACACAATGTTTATTACAACAAAAGTTGTTTTTTTCAGAGCTCTAATATTATCATTTCAGATTCCTTATGCTCCTTAACAGTAGGAAAGTTGTGGCTAATTTGGTTTTTGTCACCTATGTGACATCTACACACAGCTGGACCTTTATAGAAGACGAACTTAAAAGGTTGGGGAAAAATAGGTTTTGATTAGCTTGAGATTTTGAAAATTGGGAGAAAAAAAATACTAAATGAATAGAAATTGTGTTTAGTCTGAAATCGTGTTAAATAGTTTGAGAGAGAATTTCTTACCAAATTAGAAATTTGAGATCTAGAAAGATGTAGTTAGTCCCAGTTTGAAAACATTCATTGTTCTGAGTGATGTTTACCCCCTAAAGCTTCACCTTATCAGCAAAGAACGCTGATCTCATTAGGTCGCTTCCTGCACAAGAAGTATCCTTTTCTTTGGAGCAACACTTAAAGAGAATAAGTTAGTAATATTTCTGAAATGCTCCCAAAAGTTTGTTCTAGAAGAGGGAAGAGCTCAGTCTCAGTGACATGTTGTTCCAGATTTTCTCAGGCTAATTTTATCTCAAAAGGATCCCTAGGATCATGACATATTCAGTGAGCAAACTCCTTCAGAGTTATTTTGTTTTGTTTTGTTGTTGTTGCTGTTGTTGTTTTGCCTCAACCTAATCATTTACTCTATAACAAAACTGGGAGTTAAAGGTCACTTATTAATGTGTTTCAGCTTGTCATAGATTTGAAGTTGTGCCTGGTCCTGTCCCTAAAGCCTGTGCTTGTGCCCTTACCATTTCCCCCTAAACTGGGAAGAGCCTTGAACTCTAAGGCGATAGCCTACAAGGCTTGTTACACTTGAACATTTGTATTCAAATGCTCGCCAAAGTTGACCTAGGAATTTAACCTTACATACAAAGTGACAGTGTGATTTGTCACCAGCACCAGGGCACTTTTGAAGGGGAAAGGGGAGCACTAGGTAAATCCAACAACAAAACCACAGAGAGAAACTGGGATGGTCTCTGGCCAGCTAGGTCATCCATTCACTCTCTACTCATGGACATGACATTTGCTCTGAAGACAGAATCATAAATTATTGGTGTTAAAGGCCCAGGACAAGGGCAATAATAAAAAGAAGGGTTTTAATCTTCAAAAAGCCTTATCGTCTTTTATTTTCTCAAAAGTAATTAAATAATGTTTTGGCTCATGATAGAAATTAGGTGTTAATTAAGAATGATTTAAGAGACTTATGCAAAGCATGTTGAAGACATTTCTTTTTAATCTGTTTCAGGGTGAATTACAGGCTTCATGGAATATATGTGTTGATTATGGAGAGAATAGTGTAGGAAAACATTATGGTGTGTAGCTCATGGACAAAACAGCCTCCTTCTATTCTTTACCACTGAATTTAGAAAATACTTTACCTAAAGTCAACTCTGCTACCACATTTCAAGTCATGGACTGACCAGAAATTTAATGTAGTTTTAAAAGGTTGTTTGGTGTGTGTATGATTACAAGTAATGTTCCAAATCATTCTTTGAAATGGTCCCAGCTCTGAGTTTTTAAGAGCCATGATGGCTACCATGGATTTCCCCATGTTTCTGCCCCTCCTACATGCCTTTTTATCTTTGGTCAGCCATGTTGACATTTGCATAAGAAGGAAGGGACACGATTCTTGGCCACTCAAATTTGTCTGTCTACCCAATGACTGTGAAAATATGACTCCGTATTTGGCCAACATGGGTACTAAGAGTCCTATAAACTTGATGTTATCCTTTGGATTAGTTTCTTTATTACTGTGGGGAGTTACAAAAACATCTCTCATTGACTATAAGTATTAATAAGCTATTTTTAAGCATTGGGTGTAGATTTCACGTTGTTTGATCCTAGTGGTCAGAGCTATGTGTGTGTTGATCAGCTATTTGCAGGAAATAAGGCATGGAATGCATTTGGCTGCCCTGGGGCCGTGTGCACATGCAAGCAGTCGCCCTTGTTTTCTTGGTTGGTGAGTCACCGTTAGGTCAAGGCAAGGGGCCTCCCTTCTCTCCAGGAACTGAACGCCATGAGACCTTGTGCACCCCAAAATCACGGTGCCCTCAGGAACATTATAATAGATATCCTTAGAAGTTGAAGTCGCTCAGTCTTCTTTGGGAAAGGGGATAACTGTATGCCCTCTTTTGAGGATTGAATATGAAAATTAGTTCTTTTTTAAGCATATGGAGGGAAAGGCGATGGTTTTCTTTCCTGTGTCTGTGTGAGTCAGATATCTGCGTGTGCGCATCATTGCTGGCAGCTCCTTTGACAGTTGTGTGATATCATTTCAGCATAAATTATTCTAAAATCTTTGGCCACTCATGCTTTCCAGCAGCTAGTGCACATATCTCTAGGACCCAGACACCCTAAGGACGTCCCAGATATGGGGAGGTGGCGCACTAAGTCTGTAAAGGGCATTGATTTTGTTCCCTGTCACTGGCCAGACAGCAGAATGTTTTATTCAGAAGTCATCTAGATTATACCAGCATTATAAGCACCACATATATTCCCCACGCCTGCCTTTAGGGGTATCATACAGAAGAATACTACCTATAAAGAGGATGAGGAGTCCACAATTTTACAGTTTAGGCTATTAAGGAACAGGTGCTATTTCATCGACACAGATTTCTGTCCAAATTATGAATTTGAAAAATTTAGCTTTAAATTGTGAATCTTCTATTATTAATCAAAAGACATATTCACTTAACAAAATGATCCCCAGTCCATCTTTCCTGGAGAAATCTTATATAACTCAAATTTTAGATATCAAAAAGTCATTTTAATATCTTTAGTATATTAGTGAATATACTAAATATAGTATATCTAGTAAATTCTTTGAGTAATGTAAAAATAGAGTTCTTCTAAATGTTTTGTAGTGTTTTCTATTTTTTTAATTTAAAATATAATTGTATAATACTTTATAAGTAGAATATAAAGATACAGATAAGCAAGAAATTAATGTTAATTCCACCAACCAACAAGAATAATTCTTAATGCAGGTGATGTGCAGTGTTCCAGAATTACTTCAGAATGCACACACGTGCACGTGCACGTGCACACACATACACACACACACAATAACATTTTTCAAGGGATTACTGCAAGTAACTCTTGGTGACTGCCCTTTCCCTGGAATCAGTGTACTATCCATATGGAGGTGTTTTGTTGTTGTTTTCTAATGGTTCTGTCCTTAACACTTTAAGAGAATGGACAGTCTCACAAGACACCTCCATTTGTTTGTTTACAAATTATAAGGCATATATTTTCTTTATTGAACTCAAAGTGCTTGGATATCATTGCTTGGAAGCGATCCTGCAGGCAGAGTGTGCATGTGGAAGTATTCTTAGTTGGTGCACAGGAGGAAGCATGGCTCGTGCCTTAAGACCCAAATCTCACATTCAGAACTATAGACACAATTGCTTCTGAAATAAGTTGCTTGCTATAATTCATGCTTCATTGCTAGGAGAGTATTTTTGTAACTCGTAACTTCCTTTAGTTCTTGAAACAGAAAGATGATCCATCTGTACGTGGTGCCAGCTTGGCATCCTATCTGAGGCATTCATGAATCGTGAATTAGGCTCTCAGAAGCTCGGTTGGCTCTCGATCCCCTCTGTTTCTGCAAAGTCATGGTAGCTTTGCACATCTTCTTAGTTCAAGGGGTGCCTGCACTTGGTCTGTCTTTGCTTTCTGCTGCAAATTCCTAATGGTTTTACATAACTCTTGAACTCTTTGGGTGTAATTATTATTTCAGTATTAAAGATTATAATGTATATGACAAAAATGTTTAAAAATTATCAAGAAGAACACATCATAATAGGAAGGTATACCTTCTGCCTAACCATGTTGTCAGATTTGATGAATTGTGCATTAAAATTACAGCAATTTAAAAATATCTGTCATAACTCATTAAATTTTGATTATTTATCTGAACCAAAAGTGTATGTCATTCAGAGTTAATCATTCCAGAGACTGATAAGAAGATAGCTTTATAATATCTAAAATTTCATGAAAGACATCCTTTTAAGGGCTAGTTACAGGGATGTCAAGGTTAATTAAATCTCATGCTTATCCTACTTTCACTTAACACAGCAAGCGAGTCACTCAAATTTTAGAATGTGTTCAAGCTAAGAACTAGTATTAGAATGTACTGACATGTTTTTGGATCATTGGTATATTTAAAATAATATATAGTTAAAAATTTCAAGGGAAATTAATTATGGTCTAATATAAATTTTCAGGTAAAATAGATGAAATATACCATATGGTGTGCTGTACAAAATACTTATTTTAAAATACCAAATAGTATTTAATAAAATGTTGAATAGATCATAGCACATTATAAGAAAATCTAAATGTCTAAATTCTGTTGTGTTTGAACTTAAAAAAAATGAAGCATTATTGGAAATGAATGGGATAGTTGTGGAAAATATCTTCCTTTTTACTGGATTTAGGAGTTTTTGTTGTCAAAGCTTTGTGAGAATGGGAGTTGAAGTATGCAAAGCATCACATTTAATAATCTGTGAGACATCCAATTTCTGGTTCTAATGGCATTTTATTGAAATAGATGTATTACTCAAAATCACATGCCTGTATTTAGAGGATCTACAGATTAAATATGACAGAATCTCTTCCTTTCCATAATGGATGAATTAGCAAGTAAATAGAATTGTTTGGGACTCAAGAAGACAGGTGATACTGCATTCCACCTTCCCCCCAGGTCTGAGACTTGTTCATAAACAAGTGAGGTGAATGTAAGTCCATTTTGTTCATGGGTAGGTTGGCATGTGTGTGTGTGCGCGCCCATGTGTTTGCATGTGTGTGAGTGTGTGTCTGTGGTGATCAAGGATAAATGCTAGACAACTTTAGGCAAAGGCTCAAATAGAAATCAGCCCATTTTATTTCTTGTGAAGACTAGGTAATACATTCATATCAAGAATATTTCAATAGTTAGCAAATAGGAAAGAAACCAGAACATGTATAGAGATCCATCCTTACTTCCTTTCCTTCATTAGTTTAGCCAATACATATTTTAGTAGTCCTAATGTGTCCTACGTTAGACAATGAGATATCAAAACTAGTATATTATTCTTTGATCTTTGTAGGATTATAGTCAAGTAGGGGGGATTTTCAAACGCATTCCTGAAATTAATTGGATGGAATGTTAGGATCATGTTGGCACAGAATTTGTGGGGAAACGAAGGAGAATGAGCATTTCTACTTGCTGAGGGGAGTGGTGACCAAGGGAGTCATTTTTAAAGCGAATCTTAAAGCATTAGGTATTCATCAGGTGAATAAGCTGATTAATGTATTCTTGCCAGAAGAAATACCGCGAGCAAAGGCCCTGAGGATGCCATGCCCGAGAGTTGTGTCAACATCCTCCTGGTTAGAAGATACAATGCAGAGAAGTAGAAATCAGTTACGCATTTCACTCGGTCACTCAGTGACTTACCCAAAATGGGTTTATTTTTTCATGTGGTAGTTCAAGAGCGGCAGTGGCCAGAACTGGCGTAGAAGCGTGGATGTCTAAGAGTTCTCTGGGACTCACCCACGTGAGCCTAGGATGGCTGATGGTCCTTGGGTCTCAATTGGCTTTGCCTTTTCTGGAATATTTCTCCAAGATAAATTTAATCCACTTCAGAGAATTAAGGCTGTTTCTAAGCCATTTGACCTCATTAAGGAGAGTAACTATTTGAGTGGTTTACCACAGCTTGGATCCTTGTAACTCTACAGGGTGTCATGAAATCCATCAGAGGGAAAGCTAAAAGAGGATGAGAGATACCTCTGATTGTTTGCACTTGGGAAGATTGGAGTTGGAAGGCTTTCTGGGAGGGTCAGATGCCAATGTAGTTTGCAGATGGCTTGGGAGAGTAACATGATTTGTGTCCTAGTTAACTGAATGTCACACCAATTACTGAGATAATTGTGTGTGTGTGTGTGTGTGTGTGTGTGTGTGTGTGTGATATACTTGCCACAGCCCATTATGATCCCCAAATGTAGAAGCAAGGGTAAGGGTTTTAGAAAAGTTAGTATTTATTGTTTACGGTCTGGTACTGATTTTGATAGAAAAAGTTTCTTGGGTTTATGTATTTAAATAAGCCTTTTAGGGGCACCTGCGTGGCTCAGTTGGCCAAGCATCTGACTTCAACTCAGATCATGATCTCATGGTTCATGAGTTCAAGCCCCACATCAGGCTCTGTGCTGACAGCTTGGAGCCTGGAGCCTGCTTGGGATTCTGTGTCTCCCTCTCTCTCTCAATCTGCTGCTCCCTGCTCATGCTCTGTCTCTCCAGCTCTCAAAAATAAATAAAACATAAAAATTAGTTTTAAATAAGCCTTTTATTTTAAAGCAGTTTGAGATTTATAGAAAAATTACAAAGACAGTACAAAGGATGCTGACATACCTCCACCCTGTTTTCTTTATTATTCAAATTTTTCATTGGTCTGGCACATTAGTTACAATTAATGAACCAGTAATAATACAATATTATTAACAAATATCCATATTTTACTCGGTTGTCTTTGGTTTATCCACTAATGTACTTTGTAAGTTTCAGGATCCTATCTGAAACCACATGGCATTTGTCCTGCCTCGTCAGGCTCATTTTTCCTCTGGCAATTTTTCATACTTTCCATTTTAATGTACTTGACTATTTGAAGAGTACTGATCAGATATTTTGTGTACTTCCATTATTTGAGATTTCCCTGATGTTTTCTTCATAGTTAGACTTGGGTTATGGGTGTTTGGGAAGACGATCACTGAGGTAAAGCATCATTTCTTCTCACTGGATCAAGGGGACCCATTATGTGAATGACCAATAGTGATGTTGACCTTGATCACTTAGTTGAGGTGATGCTTGTCACATTTCTCTGCTGTATATTTCCTCCTCCACTGACCACTTCTGTACTCTGCTCTTGGAAGGAAGTCACTATGGACAGTCCAAATGTAAGGGATGAGGAGAAATGCTCTATATCCTTGAGGGCAGAGTATAAATTAGATCCCAAATATAAATTATTGGGAGTCTTAGTGCATAAGAGATATATCTCTTCTCCTCTAGTAGTTCATTAGATCATTTATTTATACCAATATGGATTCAGGGATGTACATTGCACACTTTGGTTTACATTCCTACCACTTGATTTCATTTACTTATTTTGTTTCTCAAATTGTTTCAGCTTTGGGTATTGAGAATTCTTGGGGTTTGATCCTGTGTCTCGGTAACATACCTCCATCATTGTGTGTGTGTGTGTGTGTGTGTGTGTGTGTGTGCGTGCGTTTAGTGCTTCTTAATTTCTGGCATCACAAGATGCTCAAGGCTCACCTCGTGTGTCTCCTGCTCCAGTTCTAGAATCAGTCCATTCTACAAGGAGCCCTCGTTCATTTTGCCAGAGTGTGGTATTAGAGAACAGGACCCGAGCACTAAGCACACTCATCATAAGTGGGGGATCGTTGATTGTAGGCCTCCTCAGCTTACAGAGAGAGAAGCGTGTATGGACACAGTAACCCCTTTTGTGTATACACATATTTGTATATGTTCCCAGTTGTAAACAGATACATGTGCATTAAGTTAAACACGAAGTCATTCTCCTGACTCCTGCTCTCATGTATTTCCACCTGGATCATAACCTCTCCCTTCTAAAGGGAGAAACCTGACTCTCACTTTCTACCATCCACTTAATTAATCATTCAGTCCCAGTATACACATATAGCACGTTTAGAATTGTTAACTGTCATCACATGAAAACGGCTTTAGCAGCCTTCCTACGGCGCTTACGTACATCGCCCTTTGCCTACAGGCTCCGCTCACGTCCGGAGTTAACAGCCTCTCTCTGTCACCTTCAGTGGACCTGTGTCACACACGGGGGACACAGTTGGATTGTCCGACCACATTCTCCATTCCTTCTTAGGATCTTCAGACCTCCTAAAGACTTTAAAATTTTCCGTGCATTAAGATAACTTTGGGAACAGATATATGGGCTCTGGCAAAGGCACAATGCCTCTGTTCCCCGTGACAGGTGCCATACAGAATTCTGTCTCTCTTCCCCACACCCCCGTTCTGCCCCAACGCAGCCCTTCCTGCTTCTGCTGATCTCGTAGAAACCACTGGTGATCTCCTCTTTCTGTAGCTTTTCTTTTTCCGTAATGTCATCTAACTGGAATCCTACACTAATGTAACCTTTTCAAATTGACTTCTCTTAATTAGCAGTATGATTTAAGATGTCATAGATTTCTGTGGTTTGATAGCTCATTTCTTATTACGGAATAATTTTTCATTGTATGAACGTACAGCAGTCTCTTTTTCTATTCATTCATTGAAGGACGCCTTGATTGTGTCTGCTTTTTAATAATTATGTCTAAAATTGCCGTAAACATCTGCATACAGGTTTTATATTTTCACATCTGTTGAATAAGTGCCTAGGAGCTTGATTATTGGATCAAATGGTAAAGGCATGATTTTTTTTAGCTTTATAAGAAACTGCCAAACTGTCATGCAAGGCGGACATACTACTTTGCATTCCCACCAGGAACAGATGAAAACTGCTGCTGTTCTGTATTCGGACCATGAAAGGCTGTTGTGGACTTCTCGTGTTTTAGACATGCTAATAGGCGGGTGGTGGTATGTCACTGTTAGAATTAGCATTTCCATAGTAAAGGGATGCTGGCTCTCTGCCGTCTGCCTCTTTTCTTTGGTGAACTGTCTGTCCAGATATTTTACCCATCATTTAACAGCTGATTTTCCTTATTAAACTTTAAGATTTCAGGGCGCCGAGTGGTTCAGTCACTTATGTCTGATTCAGTCACTTATGTCTGATTCTTGGTTTCAGGTCAAGTCATAATCTCAAGGTTTGAGCCCACATTGGGCTCTGCACTGACAGCTTAGAGCCTGCTTGGGACTCTCTCTCCTTCTCTCTCTTCCCTTCCCACATTTGCATGCTCTAACTCTCTCTCTCTCTCTCTCTCTCTCTCTCTCTCTCTCTCAAAATAAGTAAACTTTAACACAAAAGACCCCGAATAGCCAAAGTAATATTGAAGAAGAAAACGAAAACGGGAGGCATCACAATCCCAGACTTTAGCCTCTACTACAAAGCTGTCATCATCAAGACAGTATGGTACTGGCACAAAAACAGACACATGGACCAATGGAATAGAATAGAGAACCCAGAACTGGACCCACAAGTATATGGCCAATTAATCT